>JAZKLR010000298.1:600000-1200000 GCA_037103525.1 Ganaspis brasiliensis
TTTGTTTTGTCTCAATAAATTTAAAAGAGATTTAACAGAATCGTTAAGTTTGCCTTGATCGTCATGAGACGTAGAAACTATATCAAAAAGATTTTCCAACTGGTCAGAGAATACATTACGTTTTTGTAAAACAGATATAGAAGTTATATTCTTGTCTTTTTGTAATCTTGTCCACAAGTCGTGTAATTTTCTTATTTTGACAATAATATTTCGCTCTTCTCTGCATGGAATGTTTTTTGCTATCCAAAAAGTGACAACTTCTTTACTTGTTATTCTAGCACTTTCTTGTATAGATTACTTATCCTGCGAATGCAAGTAAAAAAATCTGGATAAGATGTGACGTACAGATGGTAATAATATACAACTTATTTCTTTACTAGTATTCCCTATAAACCAAATTTCTTCAAATTTTCGTCTGTTTTTACCACTATCCATTTCTTGTTTCTGAAAACATTTTCACGTACAGTAATAGAAAAATAAAATTTAAGTAATTTTTACTCGTTTATAAAATATCTTCAATTCTTTAAAGAAACAGAAAACATACCTTGTATTTTGTCAGTGGTAACAAAGGTGTAAAATTTATAACTAATAGTTTTATCTAAAAAATCTTACATTAGTGGAATTTTTAAATACACCAAACTCTTAAAGGTTATAAACATTTATTATAAGTAAAACGGTTTTCAATTATTTCTTACAAATAATAATCTTCAGGCAAATTTAACTAAATGAGAAATTGATTGAATACAAAACAGTAACAATATGCAGATAAAAAAGCCATCGTTATTTTCAGACTTAAAATTCTTATCATTATCAGTCAAAAATGGTCCAAATCAATGTATATATAATTTAACAATATTCCATCTTTCAATTTGTAAGAAACATTGTATCTTACATTCAGATCTAAAAAAACAACATTTAAGACATATTTTGTTCTTTTTCATGTTTATTGATAAAGTTTCATACTTTAGGATCAATCATAAGTATAAAAAATTTTCCAAATGAACTTTAATCTTTTTGCAGGGAGGCTCTTTTAATGGCCCATATATTCTACGAACTGTAGTCAATTAGAAACACCGATTACTTAATTTTTTAAAGTCGTTTTTGCACAAAAAATTGGATTTTTTATCTTTTAAGCTCAATGTAGTCTGCAAAAAAAAATGTATTTTGTATTATATAATTAAGTACTTATTCTACCATAGAGGCATTCTCTGAGCAAAAAGCCACCCTAAAAAAAAAAGTTGCCTAATGTTTTGGTCAATGATATGTAGTCAAAAAACAAAAATTTTAAGTGGGTTCTTAGGTCTGTGTAATGCGTGGTTGCCATGTTATCAGGGGCCCAATTTTATTGCAGCGTAATTTTCTACTGCCAATAACTTTTAACCGGATAAATGGATTAAAAAATCTTATGGGTGTTTTTTGTGCAGAATTTCCTAAACTTTCAAATAAAATTACTCATTATTTTCATAATTTTATTTTTGACAAGAAAAATGCAAAAAAATGTTTGTTTTTTAATTTTTGACCAACACTCCCCCCTAGGAACTTTTTCATAGCTACCTAGAAATGATCTTTATTTTATAAGCTTCTCAACCCCCTAAATGCCATTTTGGGAGAGCAAGATTCGTAGAAGCTATAGGTGAATGTGTGCTACACTACACCTTACAAGTCGTTCTTTTTGTTGTAGAAAAAACAATATATACTATTTTTTCACTTTTTTGTTCAAGTATAGAAAGTTGGTAACATTAAAATCATTTAAGACTATATAAAAGAAAACTGGATGCAAATTTGTAAGGTGTACTGTAACACACATTCACCTATAGCTTCTACGAATCTTGCTCTCCCAAAATGGCATTTAGGGGGTTGAGAAGCTTATAAAATAAAGATCATTTCTAGGTAGCTATGAAAAAGTTCCTATGGGGGAGTGTTGGTCAAAAATTAAAAAACAAACATTTTTTTGCATTTTTCTTGTCAAAAATAAAATTATGAAAATAATGAGTAATTTTATTTGAAAGTTTAGGAAATTCTGCACAAAAAACACCCATAAGATTTTTAAATCCATTTATCCGGTTAAACGTTATTGGCAGTTGAAAATTACGCTGCAATAAAATTGGGCCCCTGATAACATGGCAACCACGCATTACACAGACCTAAGAACCTACTTAAAATTTTTGTTTTTTGACTACATATCATTGACCAAAACATTAGGCAACTTTTTTTTTAGGGTGGCTTTTTGCTCAGAGAATGCCTCCATAATACTAAAGTAATTATAAGTACAAAAAAATTTGAAATACTATAAAAATGTTTAAAAATATTAAAAATTTTTAAAAAATCAGTTTTTTTACATAAAATGGACTAGCGCGACCTCTAAAAATTTTTTTTTTTGAAATAAAAAATACGTATCATTTTTTCTGTTACAAAGAACAATTTTTTGAGATTTAAAAGCTACCATTGGGCAAGGAGAATTCGTTGTCATGCTTGATTTTTCTGAAAATTTTAATTTTGTTATTCAAGATGCTATTCAATCGCACCATTGGAATAACGATCAAGTTACGATTCATCCATACGTTATATATTACCGATCTGATAATAATCTGCTGCACCATAATTTTGATATAATTTCCCGAGACTTTGTTTAAATGGGCGAAAGCATTTTTCAGAAAAATTAATTTTGATTTCAGTACGTCAGTTGAATATAATCGACACTGTAAAACTTTAAAAAAAAGATTTCAGTCTGCCATTGTGATAAAAGACACAAGACAATTCCATTCTTTTGAACCAAGTAACTCAAAAAGTATAATTTGCCGAACAACCTCTAGTTCAGATCGTTTTGTTGTGTGCACAGTACAAAAGTAATTGTTATTTAAAAATAAAAAGATTATTTGCGTTTAGTTGACATATTTCCTTCTTTTATTTCTCAAAACTCTTTAATTTACAGAGTTTTAAATTATAGAAACATATTTTGTTTAATGAAACCATGTTTGCGAAATTAGCTCCATAACATAGAACGTCGAAACGTCTTGCACGCTGACAGAAAATAATTAACATCTTTGTCTCTAATAGCGGGCCATTTTTTTTCTCAACGGTTCTATTATCAAAAAAGCCTAAGGAATACGATAGTATTTTAAAATTTTACATAACAAGCGCAGAAAGATGTTTTTTATTAAAAAAAAAAAAAAAAAAAAAATTAAAAAAAATGTTAAAATTGAAAAATTCTTAAAAAAAAAATATTTTTAAAAACTACGTTTCAAGACTAGAAAAATCCTTTTTTAACTTTTAAAATCGGCTCCTGATTTCAATGTTGAAGTTTCTAGTTTTTTAAAGATAAAATAAATTAATAATTGTTGATTTGTTGGAAATAATAGAGTGGCACAAGTGGTGAAACTTTAATTTTATTGATGGTTCAACCATTAATGATGATTTTTAAAAAAAATTAATTTTCATATAAAGATTTTTTAAATTGAGAGAACAAGAAAAAAAGACACATTTACAGTTAATAAAACTTATCATTTAAAATACCGGTAATTACTTCTAAAAAGATAAAAATCCAATTACTGAAATTTATTTTGGAAGGCTTAATTTATGTTTTGCACTTAATTAAAGTACTTAGTAATATAAAATAACATGTAAAATATAATATTTCATTTCCGATATCATTTCTGATATAATTTCTGATATCACTTCGGATGTCCGATTTTTCAACTTAATTACTTTATATAAGTGCAAATCACAAATTAAGCCTTTAAAAATAAATGCCAATTGGATTTTTATCTTTTTAGAAGTAATTACCGGTATTTTAAATTATTATTTTTATTGTCTATCAATGTCTTATTTTTTCGTGTTCTCTCAATTAAAAAAATATGTTTTCATAATAAACTAAATTTTTTTTTTTAAATCATCATTCATTTTGTTATCTCAAAACATGCAATAATATTTTCGCCAAGTATTATTTTTTAAAAAGGTGAAGAATACATTAGGTGTAATAAAATGGTTTGACTCTGCTATAAAAAGAAGCTAAATATTATTTGTTAATAATTTTTCAAAATTTCGAAAAAACTTTTAAAATAATATTTACATCTCTTTTATAGCAACCAAATTGAATTTGCACTACTTGTGCCACTCTATATTATTTCTAATTTCATTTTTGTAACAAAATGAGAATCGCTATTTTCAAATTAATTTTATTTTGCATAATACAAATTTTTAGTATATTTCGTAACATGTGTGACAAGCAGTCGTTTCTGAAACGAGAGCAATGTTTTTGCAACGAGTGAAACGAGTTGCAAAAATTGCGCTAGTTTCAAAACGACTGCTTTGTTCACGCAGTTACGAACGATACTTTTCATAACAAAGTCATAAAAAGCGTGATTCGGTTCTCTATATAGATAACCAGAAAGTTTCAGAATGAAGAACGATTCACTATGTCACGTCAGAGTGTACACAAATACAATCCAAATTGAATGTCTCACACTTTTTTACTTGTCAACATGCCGCGCTAGTGATACTGTCAGGTTAGATTTTGAAGCTGTACTACTCACGCTAAACCCTACTAGAAGTAAAGAGATAGAAATCTTATCACTTTTTATCTTTTCTTATCCCTGTTATAGAAAGAGATGCAGAAAAGCTATCATTTTCAAACTCGACTCTATATCTCCTTATATCTTTCTATCGAACCCAATCTCTTTCAATCTCTACCTTAATCACGATGACCAGCATATGGCCATTAATCGGCTTTTCCGTATAACTTTCAATCTCTAATCTTTACCATCCTATACCTTTCTATTGCCTACAATTTCTTTCAATCTCTACCTTAATCCCTATGGGAAATTTGCCGATGCTCAAGATCGGCCCAAACTTGGGCTAATATTGGTCTAACATTGGCCAAGCTTGGGCCAAGCTTTAGCCGATTGTCATTTCCCATAGGGATCATAATGATCAGTAGTCACTATTAATCACCTTTGTCTTATAACTTTTAATCTCTAATCTATACCTTTCTATCCCGCCCTATCCCTACTTCAATGGACATAGCAAGTTATCGCTTTTAATCATCTTTTTCTATAACTTTGAATTAATGTCTAATACTTTTACATCATTTCCAAACCCCACCCGAATGAACACTATGTGTTTTCCCTTTTAATCACTTTTCATCTATAATTTTTAATAACCTATGTCATATCCACATATTTTTCGCAATTCCACTCTAACCAGCATCATCAGTTATCGCTTTTAATCACCTCTCTTCTATAACTTTTAATCTTTCACCTATCACCTTCTATCCCTTTCTATCCCTTTCTATCCCATTCTATCTCTTTTTATCCATTTCTATCCCTTCCTATCCCTTCCTATCCTTCTATAACTTATCTTATCTTATCTTTCCTATTCTTCCTATCCTTTTAATCTTCCACCTATCACCTTCTATCCCTTTCTATCCCTTTCTACCCCTTTCTATCTTTTTTTTTATCCATTTCTATCCCTTCCTATCCCTTTTAATCCCTTTTTATCCCTACTTATAATTTCCCATCCCCAACTGAAAGAACATGATCACTCACTAGATTACTGAAAGTAATGAAAGGAAAGTGATTAAAAGCGAAAAATCATCATGTTAATACAGGTGGGATAAGAAAATTAAAAAGGGATAGAAAGGGATAGAAAGAGATAGAAAGAGATAGAAAGTGATAGGTGAAAGATAGAATATATTGAAGAGAGGTGATTAAAAGCGATAACTGATGATGCTGGTTAGAGTGGAATTGCAAAAAATATGTGGATATGACATAGGTTATTAAAAATTATAGATGAAAAGTGATTAAAAGGGAAAACACATAGTGTTCAATCAGGTGGGGTTTGGAAATGATGTAAAAGTATTAGACATTAATTCAAAGTTATAGAAAAAGATGATTAAAAGCGATAACTTGCTATGTCCATTGAAGTAGGGATAGGGCGGGATAGAAAGGGATAGATTAGAGATTAAAAGTTATAAGACAAAGGTGATTAATAGTGACAACTGATCATTATGATCCCTATGGGAAATGACAATCGGCTAAAGCTTGGCCCAAGCTTGGCCAATGTTAGACCAATATTAGCCCAAGTTTGGGCCGATCTTGAGCATCGGCAAATTTCCCATAGGGATTAAGGTAGAGATTGAAAGAAATTGTAGGCAATATAAAGGTATAGGATGATAAAGATTAGAGATTGAAAGTTATAGGGAAAATGTGATTAATGGCGATAAGCTGGTCATGGTGATTAAGGTGGAAATTGAAAGAGATTGAAGGCAATAGAAAGGGAAATGATGGTAAAGATTAAAGATTGAAAGTTATAGGGAAAAGGTGATTATTAGTGAAAACTGATAATTATGATTATAGTAGAGATTGAAAGAGGTTTGAGGTCAATAGAAAGGGTTAAGAAGGTATAAGGTCGGGACTGAAAATTATATGTTTTCTGTATCTCTTTCTATAACAGAGATAAAAAAAGATAAAAAGTGATAAGATTTCTATCTCTTTATTTCCAGTATGGATCTCCAAAAATATAAATACTAAGTGGGATAGAAAAAGATAGAAAAGGAAGATTAAAAAAGATGGGAGTATGAGTGATAAAAGGCAGTCAAGTAAAGGAGTAATCTGTAGTGTATCGTTCGTTAGCTCAGTTGGTAGTGTGCTTAGGTTAATGCGCACGAGGTTAGGGTATCGCTCCATCATAGCTGATGATTTTTCAGTATTATACGCGTTAAATATCAGATTAATTTCAGTATATATAGATATATATACTACCATATAAAATAACTAAAGCAATTGGGTATTTAAAAAAGTAGATAAGCGAAAAGATAGATGGAGATTAAATTTTTAAAGAAGAGGGTAGAAAGGGGATAGAAAGAGATTTACTTTTTATAGAAAAGGAAAAAAAGGGAATAGAAAAGGGATAGAAAGAGATAGAAATAGTTGATGAACGAAGAGATAGAAAGAGATTTATTTATTTTAGAAGATGATAGAAAGGGAATAGAAACGGATACAAATTCAAAGCGAATAGAGAAAATATATAAAGAGGTAGAAGTTTAGAGATAGAAAGATATTGTGTTTTGGGAATGCAAAGTAGATATATGGGAGGGATAGAAAAAGTGTAATCTCTTTCTATCCTTATATTTCTTTCCCTTTTTATCTTTTTATTCTTAGCAGGGAAGACATCGACTCTGTTCTGTTGGTCAAACAGTGCGTGCAAGAAAAGTAGAAAAGTGGGAGACATGCAATTTGGACTGTACTTGTTTGCACTCTGACGTCACATAGTGAATCGTTCTTAAATCTGTAACTTTCTGGTTATCTACAGAGAACCGAATCACGCCATTTTTAAGACTGCGTTATGAAAAATGTATTATAGTATGTAATGAAATTTGTATTATGAAGATAAAATAAGTTTGAATTTATGGAATTAGTAATTTATGAAATACATTCATAAATTTAGGAAGATCTAATCTAAGTTAACAGCTCTTGACAATAGCATCGAAGGTGGGTCTGGTCAGAGCTTTGAAGGACCCAGTCCTAAGCGGTAGAGTGGTGGGGGTACATCTATTTCCCCTTCGGCGTCCAAGTGATAATAGCCCCCCTGACAACCTCTCTACAAATAAAGAAAACAATATAATAATAACGAACCCCATAGACAATTTAAACTTATTAGGAACACATTTTGAATCCATTCATAATTAAAATAAAGACTTAGGCAAAGAGGGTCATAAAAGAATTGTCGAATCAAAAGTAAATACTCTTAAAGAAAAAATTGAAACTGATAAATCAAACAACAAAACCTTTGTTCAATTCTCTTGACTCAAATACAGCAGATAACCCTTCGCAAGATCCCATCAAAGGTTACTTTACTTCCTATATTGACCTAGCATTAATTTTTAGGAAATTAAATAATAAAAAGTCTTCTAGCTTCGATGGAATCCCAAACATAATTCTTAAAAAACTATCCTCCAATATAATTCGTAGCTACACAATACTTTTCAACAATGCCCTCAATCTCGTCTACTTCCCAACAGATTGGAAATTAGCCAAGAAAGACGGTGGTAATCCCTCCAGTTATCGCCCTATAAGTCTCCTCTCTAATATATGCAAAGTCTTTGAAGTCATAATTAACAACGCTCTAAATAAATTTTGCAACCATAATTTAATAATACCAGAACAACAATTTGGTTTTAGACACAAACACTCTACTATTCACCCTATCAATAAACTCACTTCCGACATATGTTGGGATCCTAACGCAGGTAGATGCACAGGTGCATGTCTCATAGATCTAGAAAAAGCTTTCGATACCGTCTGGTTAGATGGATTATTCTTCAAATTAATTAAAAAATCATTTCCATACCATCTCATAAAAATAGTATGGAATATGGTGCATGGAAGAAAGTTTATTATTTCAGATGGTATAGAAAATTCAACACAAACCTTTTTGGTTACAAACGGACTACAATAGGGAACAGTAAACTCCCCCCTTCTTTTCAACATTTTTACTGCAGATGTTCTAAAGTTGTTCGAACTAAATAATGCCTCGGTTAAAGCAATATCTTTTGCTGATGATCTAATAATATATATTTTAAATTAAAAATTAACATTATTAAATAAAATGCTTCAAGATATATTCGAAAAAATTCAGAACTACTATTACACTTGGAAACTAAAAATAAATATTACAAAATGCGAAACAATTTTATTCAGAGCCACTTTGAAACACGCACACCACAATGTCACTAAAAACTGGAAAAATTTCCAACTAAAAGAAAACAAAAATTCCAACACTTTAGTCTTTCATAAAAAATTAGTTCGCTACTTAGGAATATATCTAGACTCACAACTAAATTATAACACACACATTAACTCTCAACTAACAAAAGCGATAAAATGCTTCAAAAGCCTTGCCAGATTATTTTATTCCAAATATCTGAATCATAGAGTAAAAATTCTCTGTTACCTTCTACTTATTAGACCAATAATTACTTACGGTTGTCCAATCTGGTTCAACATCTGACCACAAAATATGGAAAAAATTAGAAAATTTGAAAGACAATGTCTAAGAGCATGCCTTAATATGTACAAAACACTACAATCCGATTACCAAAAATTTTACAAGAACTCCCAGCTACTCAATTCTGCACAAATAAATCGAATTGACATTTTCATCTTAAAACTTTGCCGAAATCACTTTGAAAATGCATCCAAATCACAAGTAAACAACCTAATCTCTGGTCCCTTCTATCCACAACCTAATTACGACAATAAATCCATTAAGACAGGCTTCACACCACCAGAAATATTTACCTACCTGGATAGCGAAGGTTACTTACAAGACGTAAATAATGTACCAACTATCTATCACATTACAAATACATCGAACACCAGGGCATTAAAATATGATCCTAATAATATTAGTTTATCAGATTACAAATATTGTACATCATTACCGCTGAAAGACCTATTATATAACCATAGAAAAGTGAATAAATACTGGTGGTTAAATAAATAATACTGATAAAAGATAATGTAGAAAAAAAAACATAATAATCTTTGTACATATTGTAAATATCATTGTGATCATTGTAATCATTTAATTCATTATAGTAATTCTTTATTTTATTAAGATAAAAAAAGTTATCCTAATTAAATTATACAAAAAATTATATCATAAAAAAATAAATAGAAAGTAACGATACTATTAAAAAGTTAAAAAAATTATATCATATTTAGTACTGCTTTTTTTAGTTTCTTAGTCAGGAATATTAAAAACTTTTTTCTGTCCTATTTTTGTATGTGATGAAGAACTACAACTATCTCCTTTCATTACTGTAAAGCCGTCATTAGTTTGATAATCTAATTTTCTCTTCTGTGTCGCATCTTTTACATTCCTCACATGTAAATTATTGTTTTTTATTTATTCGATATTGCCAATTCCAAGTTTATACAATTTTGTAAAATTATCCCATAATGAGATGACACATTTTTTTCAAACATCCTATATAAATGAGTTCTCATTAAAGCATGATTGTATACAATATTTTCAGGTTTAATATTAAAATATAAAGAAACAACAAACGCAACGGCGTATACACCACAATCAACAAAATTTGGTTGTTGTACTCTTAAAAAAACTATATTAGGTTTAAATGGACATAACCTGCATAAATATTCTCTTTGATCTACATTTAAACAACCTTCATTAAGATCATCATAAACAAAAAGTTCATTTCCATCATAGTAATGGCAAATCCAGTGACCAAAAGTTGATTTCCACTAAACAACATTTGAATATGTGATTTATTCTTATTAATTGCTTTTATTTCATCTAACATTTCTAAATATCCTGTAATTTGTTTTTGGAAACTACCACCTGATGAAAGTTTCAATAATTCCTGAAACTTATACATGTGATTTTCATTTAGCATTTTCCAATTACGAATATCCTAATCTTTATCATTCAAATTGAAACATCTCTTCTTTAACTGAGAAGTCATTTTTCAAAAACAACTTTAAAAAAAATTAACAAAAAATAAATCTTATTTATTATTTCTTACAATCTAACTCCATAATCACATTTTTATCCTACATGTTATCAAAGTATCTTTATATTTCAAGTCTGTATGTTTTTGTTTCTGTATCTCATATGTTTATATCATATCTATTTATCTCATCTCATTATCACGTCTATTTACCTGATCTCTCTCATTGTTTCACATGTTTATCTTATCACATTGTCTCATGCTATTATCTTAATAGATAATTATGTTTAAAACAATATGCTTAATCTTTTTTTGTTTCTGTGTCTCATATGTTTCTCTCATATCTATTTATCTCATCTCATTATCTCATCTCTTTACCTGATCTCTCTCATTGTTTCACATGTTTATCTTATTACATTGTCTCATGCTATTATTTTATATTTTTACCTCATTTCTCTCATTGTCTCGTCTGTTTATTTCATATCATTATCTCATGTTATTGTCTCATGTTATTGTCTTATGTTATTGTCTTATATCTTTATCTCCCCTCTTTTATATAATTATATTATTAACACTTCTTTTACACTGTAACGACTCTTTAGAAACATGATAATCACTTTATTATTTATTAAACAGTTATCAATTACTTGTTTAATGAATCCACAATCCCATTTTATGGACCCTTTTAGCATTTCATAACACTAACTTTATTAAAAATAAGAAGAAAATAAAAAATTTAAACACTTTCTAAATATTGTTACTTTAGTCAACACATTTTGCACACTTTCATTTTAATCACTGTCACTTTTCACATTTCATTTTTACTGTATATTTACTATTAGAGTCACTTTATTATTTATCACTTACAGTTCATTTCTTTAATAAACACTTTTTGTTCACAGTATTAAGAACTATTCAACATAAAATCTTAATAAACAATAAGCATATTAATACTATACACTTTCAGAACACTTTTCTATTATAAACACTTAATAAAAAATACACAATAATTAGCATTACACACTCAAGTTCTATTCATTAATAACTTTCACTACCATGTACTTCTATACCACGCACTAATGTATTTATCTCTCTTTTCGTTGAAGCTCGAAAATTTTTTCTCTTTTTCAAAACCAATTATAACACTCATTATGCAACAATTGGCTCGAAAAACGATGGGCTTATTTAGTCTATTGTTCGTATTTAGAAACAAAAATTTAAATTTGAAGAATATTTGAATGAGGTAAAATTTCAGAATTTAATTTAATTTCTCTCTTTTCATTAAAACTCGAAAATTTTTCTCTTTTCCTAAAGCCATTAACCCTCATTATACAAGGGTTTGATCGAACGATAATGACACCCTGCAGGTAGTCTATTGTTTGTATTAAGAAATAAAATTTAAATTTCAAGGTAATTTGTATAATGAGCTGAGAGTTTCCTTTTCCCTAATCTTTTAACTAATACCTTCTCTGTCTAACTAAGGAACCAGGTATAAAAGTATCCTTTTTCGTTACCTGTTAACGCTTTACCATTAACTTTTAACGCTTACCTTCAGTAAGCGTTTCTTATATAGGGATAGATACGTTGACGATACTATTTTATGCATACACAAAGATCAAATTGATTTATTTATTAGCGTTTTCAATTCTTACAACAAAGAATTACAATTCACACATGAACTTCAAGAAAATGATCAAATTAATTTTTTGGACATCACTCTCATGATAAAAAACAATAAAATCATTACCAATTGGTATCAGAAACCAGTTGCATCCGGCAGAGTGATTAATTACTTTTCAGGTCATCCATTGCAGCAAAAAGTCAATATAGTTTATAATCTCGTCGACAGAGCCATTTTACTTTCTTAAAATCTTTTTCATAAAAATAATCTTTTAAAAGTGAAAGAAATTCTAAAAAATAATGACTATCCTTTTTCTTTCATTAACAAAAAAATTAAAACTCGTTTGAATGTAATTAAATTCCGTAAAAAAAATGTTCAAAATATTTATTCTCCAGTAGTAGCTTTATATAAACAAATACCGAAAGTTTGCATTCCTTATAATTATATTGACTTTACTAGACTTTCAAAAAATTTAAAATCATTCAATTTACAAGCGATTCCTATTGTAAAAAAGAATTTAAAAACCGTTGTAAAATTGGGCAAAGACTGTATTGACAAATAGCAGACAACAAACATTGTATATAAAATCGATTGTAAAAACTGTTCAGCGAAATATATTGGGGAAACAAAAAGAACTTTAAAAAAGCGTACTAGCGAACATGGGGAAAATAGCAAGAATGATGATTCTGTTTTCTTTGCTCATCAATCTAAGTTCGATCATGAGTTTGATTGGAATAACGCGGTGATTCTCGATAGGGAAAGTGATTATAAAAAACTAGTGTTCTCAGAAATGTTGCATATAAAAAGAAATAATTTTACCATTAATAAAAAATCTGATATCTTATACCTGAATAAAATTTATTTCCCTCTCATTGACCGATTGAACTCATGATCAAATTTCTCTTCCTATTCGTTTGTGCCTCTCTGTTTATATGAAAGATCATTGACGTTTATTTACCAAAATATTTATTTATTTATTTACATAAACGGGCTATAATATTGTCTAATTACTTCGATTAGTTTTAAGTTTAGTCTAGACAAGATGCTTTTACTATTATGACGATTTTATATTTTATTAAGAAGGAATCGGACAAAAAATCGGAACAAAAGTTAGTCCAAATGAATAATTTTGATTTTTGATATAGAAGACACATAAGTTAATGTAATTTTTTTCAGGGGAAGTGTGGACACTTGTATTTGAGGTTCAAATTAACCCAAATTGAATAATCGTTTCCAACGTCAATTTTTTTTAATTTTTATCAAATTGCAATTTTTAACGGCTCATTTTGTAAAAAATACCAGTGTCCACACTTCCCCTGAAAAAATTACATTAACTTATGTGTCTTCTTTATCAAAAAACAAAATTATTCATTTGGACTAACTTTTGTTCCGATTGTTTGTCCGATTCCTCCTTAAAAAGAATTTTATTTTAAATTTTGATTTATAACTATGTAACGTCGAATTTTAATTGAGGTAAAAAATCTTAATTATTTATAATTTACGTTTTATGTGATTAAGTAACAGTGCAATTTTTAAATCTTGGTATATTTTGTGTTTTTTCAAAATTAGCCTGATGAGGATGACACAACAGTTCATCGAAACGTAGCAATGACCAAATAAATAAGTACACAAACCAATTTCACGTGTTTTATGTATTTTACGACCTTCCAAGGATTGAATTTTACTCTCACATATATTATTTATTGTTTTGTCAAAAAATAAATGTAAGATCTTACAAGTATTGTTGGAGTCATTGAACTCAAAGGCCTCTTTCCAGGTTTTATAAAATTAGCTGGTGAAGGTGGTATTCCAAATGCATTAGTTATATTAGGAGAACTGAAGTCATCCATTTCATCGTTGAAAATAATTCCTGTTGATTTTGATCGAATCAAAGCTCCTAATCTGTAATGAAAGATTCCATCAATTTTTAAAAGTTCAGTATAAGTACACTAAGAAAATGTGTGTATGAGAATTTGCATTAAAATAATTAAGAGGTGGAATATCTTGACATTTTTGTAATATATATATATATATATATTTTTTTAAACAGTCTATAATATTCTAGATTAAGAATATTTAATTAATACAAATTAGAACTCCTTTTTTGTTATTTGGAAGACTTAATAATGCATTTAATTTAAATTATCGTTTAAAAATAGAAGCTTTAATAGCGTTTTATAGTGTCTATGGCTTGGTTGTAAATCCGTCTACAAGATCATCTACGGAACTTGTACATGATTCTGGATAAAATTATGCACAGGTGCATTGACATGTTTTGCGCATGAACTTGCGAATGGTCAACACATGAATTTGGAACAACGATTAACGAGCGAAGGAAAATGCACATGTTCATGAACGCCTATAAAAGCAAATAATTTCATGTGCATGAACATGCACACGAATATGCACATGAATCTTTACACGAAAATTGATAATTATTTATTAAATTTTAAACGTTGCGCACTAGTATTCTATGAAAGTGAATGCTGCGCAGTAGATTTTAAGGACTATAAAAGGTAGAATAATACTATACAATTGAACCGTCCGCGATCAAAAGGGCATATGAACGAGTGCGCAGGTTCCCTGGCGCAGCCGTAGACTCGCTGTACGAGAGGCCAACGAAAGTCACGCGTAAGCCCTTTTGATCGAGGTGGGTTCAATTATTAACATTTGTTAATAATCTGTGAACTATAGAAAATTAAGTGCATAAACATTTGCAAGTTCGTGCACATGTTCTTGTGTCAGATGCGTTTGGGCCTTTTTTGCTTTTGTGAAAAGGCAATAAATGAATTTGTCTACTCGTGGTTTTAGGCTATTAAAAAGTTATATAGCTTAAAATTTAGCATTTTTTGTGGAAACGAATGGCGAGTGGGTGATTTTGACATTTTTAAAACTGCGGCCACCACAGTCACATATGTGCCAAAATTTAAAAATTTGCGTTTTTGAAACTTTCGAAAATCTTACATCTTGTGACTAAAAATATTAAAAACCTCTAATATTAATGTTTTAAAGGTCGCTGAATACGAATCCAGTGTCAGAATTTAAAAATTCAAATTGGCGAATCCCATATGAAGGATTAATTTTTTAAAATTCAATACATACATCTGAAATCAGCTGAAAATTGTTACTCGGGGCTTTTTGGGGTCGCTGAATACGAATCCAATATCAGAATTTAAAAATTAAAAATGGCGGATTCAATATGGTGGACTAGAATGTTCTTGGATTCGTTGATTACGGAGTTGTTGGTGAAATTTAAAAAGTAATAAATGTGAATTGAATAAGTCAGAAATAAATCTACTAAAATAACGAAATGACGCGCTTAGAAATTTTTTTTTATCAAAGAGAAGTCCTGAAAAGGAATAATTATAATTTATTTTCTATTTATTAATATTTAAAAGTGGCGCACTTTTCAGCACTACTCTATCGGAAAAACCAACGTTGGTTTCCACGTTGGAATTCACATTGGATCTGATGTGAAAACGAAGATGAATTTTCGGACAGGATTTTATGTGAGAATCTATATGGATTTTTTATAAAATTCTTTATAGGATCTAAAATGGAATCAAAATTTGAAAACTTTTGAATAATTAAATTTTTTGTATGTCTCAAAAACGGTAAGAGATACACAAAATCTGACAAAATTTTGTGTTCAAAATATGAATGAAAAGTATTAAGTGCACAAGAATATTACAAGGTTAAAAATAAAATTATATGTAAAAATTCCAGATTTTGAAAAATTTAAAAATTAAATTTTTTTTTGTAATGAAAATCTTATATGGGATTTTTAGCAAGATCTCATCATAGGATTTCATGCCGGTGTCTACATGGAAACCAATAACGGTATCCATATGGATTTCCACATCAAATACTGTTCGAAAATCCATCGTGGTTTTCACATGAGATCCAATGTAAATTCCAACGAGGAAACTGGTGGAAACCAATGTTGGTTTTTCCGATAGGGTGGAATATGCTTTTATTTCTAATGTCGTATCTGACATTTCTTTATCTTGACTATTCAAGTGTTAAAGAGTGTGCCACTTTAAAATATTATTATTTGAAAAAAATTTACAATTAGTCCTTTTCAGGACTTCTCTTTGTTAAAAAAAAAAACCTCCGAATAACAGTTTTCAGCTAAATGCAGTTGAATGTATTGAATTTTATCAAACTAATCCGCCATATTGGAGTCGCTGTTTTGAATTTTTAAATTCTGACGTTGGATTCGTATTCAGCGATCTCAGAAACATTAAAATTAGAGGTTTTAAATAGTTTTAGTGACAAGATGTAAGATTTTTTATAGTTTCAAAAACGCAAACTTTTATATTATGGCACATATGTGGCTGTGGTGGCCGCCATTTTGAAAATGTTTAAATCAGCCATTTAGCTTAATGCCTAGGCTTTTAGCTAAACGCGGGCGAATAGGAAAATTTTCACAAAAAAGATGCTTCTATCTTATTAGTATGGATTCATTTAGTCGCTTAAATGAATGACTAGTCTTTCACCTTAACGCCCAAAGCACGTCAGGTGAATAGACAAATTCATTGCTATTGAGAAATAATAAAGATTTTAATTTACTACAATTTTCAAATTTTGTTTATCAATAAGTGTTTATTTGCTTTGTATGTAAATATTTTCATTTGAAATAATAATTTCACTGAAAACTTTTTTGTATTAAAATAATCTGCAGCGTGATCTTTCTGATATTTATTTCACATCAATATTTTATATTTTGTGCTAAAATGGTGACACACTTAATAAAATTTACACATATTGAAATTTTTTTATATTTTTTCTATTAACAACATGATTTGCTTTAGTATAAGACTTATAGTTTCCGCCGTCTATGGGATAATTTACCTGAAAAATTCAGAGACTGTCAGATACTACCGAGACTGTTTAGAATACTTGTGAATACTCAGCAGACTAAAATGATTATTTAAAGATTTAGCCTTGTATACTCTTTAGACTGTCGTATTTCTTTCTAAGACTTTGGGAAACCTCTAGTATACTGTTGAGTGTACTCAGGGGATTCTAGAGACTCATTAGTATACGAATTGGAATACTTCGTAAACTGAAAATACTTATTGGAATAATTTTTATTTTATCTCAGGCTTCTGTTTCTTCCCTAATGTATGGAATAATGCGTAAGGTTACTGATAAATGGTCATTTGCTATGGAAAACTATGTTTGAAATACAACCAAAAGCATTAAAAAATCTTCGTTATTCCGTAAGTTATTTAAAAGTTAATAAAACCTTGCGATTTGCACTATTTTTAGAATATACATTTTAAAAATGCACAAAATATCTTGAACCTCGGCTTTTTTTATCTAGAATTTAAATATTTTCAAGCCAATTACTGACAAAGGTTTATTTTTTAATAAAAGACAAAAACATTAACTATTTTGAAACGCTTAAAACGGGTGTTTACTCAATTACGTCCGGTAATGTATATATATTCTATATCAGGCACGTCCAAAACCTATCATAAATGTGCAAAAACTAACTAGTACTAATTTATTTCTAGAAATTTATAATATACTGCTGAATTTTCGTTCACATTTTAAATCTTTTATAATGCTTGAAAATGAAATTAATTTAATCTAATTTAAACTCGTTTAGAAATTTAAAAAAATGGAATTATTTGAATGCTTTATCGATACTAAACCTTGTTAGGATGTTCATTCTTTTGGATTGAAATCAATTAAACTGATTAAAAAGATGTTCAAACTTAGAGCTCTTGAACTAATGTTATATTTATACATTTTCCTAAAATCACTTTAATGCAATTTTATCCACTCTTTTCTAGGTTCGTGAACCACTTACACTTGATTTATTGTGGAAGTGACAGATACTGCTGAACCATCTGGAGCTAAAACTGATACGTGACATGTTCCATGATCTTCCTTATTTGCAGTTTTAGCTTCGTAAAACTGTGGATTTGTGCTTGTCCAAGTATCTTTGATACGTTCTCTAACATCTCTTGCGTAATGAGCTGATGTAAAATTCTTTACTAAGTCGTCTGTAATTAAGATATGTATTTTTATATGTAAATATATATGTAATAGGTAAATAGAAAAATCCGTCGTTTAGTTAAATGCCTAGTCAGTTAGCCAACCGACGCCAAAATAGACAAATAGACTCGATAAATGCTTATACAGAGAAACTTTTGATTTTAATATCTGCTTTATTGTTTATCATTATGTACACCCTACCGGAATCTGTGGTATTAGTGGGGTATTAGTTAATACCCTCTTAATACCATTTTAAAGTTGTGTTCAAATGACTTAAAATCAGTTTTAAGGACTTTTGAAAAAAACATTTAGGGTCACTTTTTTTAAAATTTTTATAACTCAAAAAATTTCAAACTCCAAATCGAAAAATTTTTGTTTTCGAAACATTTCTTTCCAAAACAAAAGTTTTTCGATTTGGACTTTGAAAATTTTTGAATGAATAAAAATTTTGAAAAAAGTGATTCCAAATGTTTTATTCAAAAGTCCTTAAAACTGATTTTAAGTCATTTACACAGCTTTAAAATGGTATTAAAAGAGTATTAAGAGGGAATTAACTAATACCCCACTAATGCCACATATTACGGTAGGGGCAATAAAATTTAAGAGTTTAGGGATAATCCAGATGTGGTTATATAAAAACTAGCACATTGTTTGAGAAAATACGTTTTAGATGCAACAGTTGTCTTTTTGATAAGAAGTAGTAAAAAGTGTTATACTTCATAAATCACATAATTATATTACCTCTAAAGAATTTTAGAGAGATGAAAATAGAGAATTGCAAGAGTTATAATACGCAGGGCCGGCGCGAACTGTGTGGATGGTGTGGAGTACTCCACACCCCAAAATATTCGGGGTGTGGAATTCCACACCCCGAATCGTCCAAAGTACTTACAAGTATTTGTTAATATTTTGGTCTCACCTCCCCCCTCCCCAATCTTTTTGACAATTCCACACCCCGAAAAAATTTGTTCCGCCGGCCCTGATAATACGTATGTTAGAAACATGGGGTGCGCGCGCAGTAAAAAGAAAGATGGCAGTATTTGTTTGACAGGTCAGGGATACAGAAGCAAGTTCGTCTTTGATATTTGTATAGTTACAAGCATTCCCTATCTCTGATGTGGTATTTGACGAAATCTGTACAACGAACCAAACGTATCCTCATTGGTTCAAAGGAGCGGTCTATAGTTTGAAAAGTCTTAATATTAAGCATTTCAAACTAGACCGCTGATTTGGAACAATGAGGTTACGTTTGAAAGGCATGCGCAGTTGTCGATAGCGGTTCTCGCTGGCATCTCTGGTCGAATAATCGCACGCGTGTAGTTATATCGATAGAACAGAGTGTTTTAACTTTCCTTATATACTAACTATCAAAAGTTTCATGTGCTTTGAGAAGTGACTTTTTACTAAATTGAAGTGAAAATGATAATAATAATTAACGTCTGTGTTCAGCATTCCGGATGATACAAAGTTTTTCTAGAGATCGATTTTTTTAAAATATATTTTTGAATAGGGGACGTTTCACGTCAACCGGACCAGAGCTCTATCCAATATTCTAATTAACAAAAATAAACTTTATATTGCTCAAAATGCTCGTAAACTAATACCCTGTTTATTGCAAAGTAGCAGAATTAAAAATTCAAAATGGCGTCCTTACAATGTCACGGAGAAGACGCTCTAATGTCCGATTTTTAAAATTCAAAATGGCGGAGGAGTTTCTAAAAATTCCTTGAATTTGCTTGAAACTTAATACTCGGGGGTTTTCGAGGTCAGTGATTACGAATCTGAAGTCAGTTTTTCAAAATTCAAAATGGCGGATCCAATATGGCAGACGAGTTTCTAAAAAATCAATGAATTTGCTTGAAACTTGTTACTCGGCGGTTTTCGAGGTCGCTAATTACGAATCTGAAGTCAATTTTGCAAAATACAAAATGGCGGATCTAATATGGCGGTTGAATTTTTTTAAAATTCATTGAATTCACTTGAAACTTGTTATTCCGGGGTTTTCCAGGTCGCTGATTACTAATCTGAAGTCAGTTTAGCAAAATTCACAATGGCGGATCCAATACAGCGGACAAGTTTCTATAAAATCAATGAATTTGCTTGAAACTTGTTACACGGGGGTTTCGAGGTCGTTGATTACGGATCTGAAGTCATTTTTCAAAATTCATAATAACGGAACCAATATGGCGGACAAGTTTTTTTTAAATTCATTGAATTTGCTTGAAACTTGTTACTTCGGGTTTTCGAGGTCGCTGATTATGAATCTGCAGTCAATTTTGCAAAATTCAAATTGTCGGATCCAATTTAGCGGACGAGTTTCTATAAAATCAATTAATTTGCTTGAAACTTGTCACTTTAGGGTTCTTAAGGTCGCTGATTAAGAACCTAATGTCCGATTTTTAATATGTTATAATTTAAAATGTCGGATCTAATAGAGCAGACGTTTTTCATAAAAATTTATGGAATTCGCTTAAATCTTGTTACTCGTGGGTTTTCGAGGTAGCTTTTTACGAATCTGAAGTTTGTTTCTTAAAATTAAAAATTGGGGATCCAGTATGACCGATAAATTTTAAATAAATTCATTCGATTTATTTTAAACTTGTTATACTTAGGAGTTTTCGAGATCGTTGTTTACGAATCTGATGTTTGTTTTGAAAAATCAAAAATGCCAAATCAAATATAATTTTTTTCATAACGCAGTCTTAAAAATGGCGTGATTCGGTTCTCTGTAGATAACCAGAAAGTTGCAGATTTAAGAACGATTCACTATGTGACGTCAGAGTGCAAACAAGTACAGTCCAAATTGCATGTCTCCCACTTTTCTACTTTTCTTGCACGCACTGTTTGACCAACAGAACAGAGCCGATGTCTTTAGCGTTAATAGTACAGCTTCAAAATCTAACCTGACAGTATCACTAGCGCGGCGTGTTGACAAGTAAAAAAGTGTGAGACATTCAATTTGGATTGTATTTGTGTACACTCTAATGTGACATAGTGAATCGTTCTTCATTCTGCAACTTTCTGGTTATCTATACAGAGAACCGAATCACGCCTTTTATGACTTTGTTATGAAAAGTATCGTTCGTAACTGCATGAACAAAGCAGTCGTTTTGAAACTCGTTGCAAAAACATTGCTCTCGTTTCAGAAACGACTGCTTGTCACGCATGTTACGAAATATACTATTTGCGGCTCTCAAAAAGGCAGATTGTAATAACTTATCAAAT
Source organism: Ganaspis brasiliensis (assembly GCA_037103525.1). NCBI lineage: Eukaryota > Metazoa > Arthropoda > Insecta > Hymenoptera > Figitidae > Ganaspis > Ganaspis brasiliensis. The sequence goes on from JAZKLR010000298.1 coordinate 621,327, forward strand.
GTAAGGATTAGATAGGCTTGAAAAAAGCTGCTTGTTGTAATTTTCAAATTGTAATAAGTAAGTAGCATTGAAAAAGCCTTTTTAAAATTAAATTAAAAAATACATTCCATTAATATTACTACTAGCAAGTTTTCATTTCACTCTCTCGTGTTGTTACTTGTTTAATTTTGCTCACGAGAGATTCGTAACCAGCGACCTTAAAACCCCAAAGTGAAAAGTTTCAAGCAAATTCAATAGATTTTTAAAAAATTCGTCCGCCATATTGGATCCGACATTTTCTATTTTGTAAAATTGATTTTAGATTCGTAATCAACGACCTCGAAAACCCCCGAGTAACAAATTTTAAGCCAACTCAATGAATTTTAAAAAAATTCGTCCGCCATATTGGATCCGCCATTTTCTATTTTGTAAAATTGATTTTAGATTCGTAATCAACGACCTCGAAAACCCCAGAGTAACTAGTTTCAAACAAATTCAATGATTTTTTAGAAACTCGTCCGCCATATTGGATCCGATATTTTCAATTTAAAAAAAAATAACTTTAGATTCGTAATCAGCAACTTTAAAAACCCCCTAGTATCAAGTTTCAAGCGAATTAAATGAATTTTTAAAAAATTCGTCCGCCATATTGGATTCGCCATTTAGAATTTTCACCCCTTGACTGTGGAGAAAGTCAAGGGGTTAAAAATCGGACATCAGATTCTTGATCAGCGACCCAAAAAACATTAGAATATGTGGTGACCGAACTGCGCGACATTGTAAGAACGCCATTTTGAATTTTTAATTCTGACACTTTGCAATTGAAGGGGCATTAGTTTACGAGTATTTTGAGCTATAATAAATTTATTTTCGTAAATTTAAATTTTGTACGGAGCTTTGGGCCGGTTGACGTGAAACGTCCCATAGATATTATGGAGTGGTAAAAGCTCATGAGACATATGGCTGTGGGAAAACTGTCGTAGAAAAAGTTTAATAAAATTTTAGACATGCCATAATAAATAATATCAAAATACGTGTTAAAAATGAATATATCGCTTTTTTAAATTTACACTTTTCTAACCTCAAATCGACGCTCCCTGTTCATGTAATTCTTATTAAAAAACAAATGGGAGTTCCGTCTGAATCTTCGACCAGAACAGACGTGTTTTGATTATAGCTTTGTAATTAGCGCTCAGTAACAGTAAATATATTTTTTTCTCTCGGGCGATCTATCGTGATTACCAGATCGGTGTGATTATCAATTCTTTTGCTCTATGTGTAGTGTGTGATAAATGTGTTTTTTTCGTGATGTGGACATTCCAAATATACTTATTAAAATACATTATGAAGCCTTCCCTTTAATGCAATAAGCCAGTCAAACTTTAGTATGACATTTTAAGATTTGCGTGTGTAATAATTAACAATTAACAATAACTGAAATCAATGATGTTAATACGATTTTGGAGGCAATTAAGGATGTTGAAACCAGTGTAGATCAACTAACACAGTCCCAGAATAAACTGTGTGAAGAAGTACGCACACTACACGAGGACAATAAGTTAACGACAAATTCATGCCACAATTTACAGGAGAGAGTTGTTACTTTGGAAGAAGAGCTTGCCTCTCTTCAACAAACTGCACGTGCAAAAAATTTAATTTTATATAATTTGCAAGATACTGACAAGATAAACTTGGATCTCACATCTTCCATTTTAAGTATTTTCAAGAAGATCAATCTGCAAATTCAAGAGACCGCCGTTTACGACACCTTTAGATTAGGAAAAGTAAAAAGCAATCGTCCGGTTATAGTGAAATTTATTTCACCTCGATGGGTAAAACTTGTTTTTGGATAAATTCAAGAACTTCGAGAATTGAATTTGTCTATCTCTAACGACCGTACTAAGAAGGAAAGAGATGAAAGAAAAATATTACTTAGTCATGCTCGGGACCTTAGAGATAAAGGGAAGAATGTTTTGATTAGAAAGAATGGATTAGTTATTGATGGTAGGAGTATTAATTTGGAAGAAATTGTTGCCAGTTCCATACAAACCACAGATGAAAACGAAAAGAAAAACATGCCACTTTCCAGCTTTGAAGTAACAGCTGTCAATGCTGAAACGCCAAAAACAAAAAAAGGAAAGGGACGTCTCTCTAAGAAATCCATCTTAGAAGAATTATCAAGCAAAAAAATAATGGTATCGTTTCTTGATCAGCGAAGCCTGAGATCTATTGCAAACGAGCGATTGTCACAGAAAACTACTGACCCAAATAGGCCAATGGGCACATGTGAGCTGAAGAAAACGGGAAGAGAAGGAGAAACTCAAAAGGCGGTCGTCGCTCCAGAACTGTGAACGAGTGAATCAGCAAGGAAATAATGCCGGTGACAGAATAATATTTTGTAACTCTCATGGATTGGAAAACGCTGCTGATATCAAGTCCTTACTGTGTAAAGAAGATATTTTGTGCATCACTGAAACTTGGTGTACATCAGAAATTACAAGTCTTCCAGGTATAACATCAGAATTAAAATTTTTGTGTTCTCCGGCATTGAAATGTGCGATGTTTGGTAGAGCAAAGGGAGGCATTTTAATTTGTTACAGTGAAAAAGTATTTAAGGTTGACCCGATTATAATTTCTAATGATTTCATCCTTATAAAGGTAGAGCATTTTAATTCTAGTTTTATTCTAGGTGTAGTTTATTTCTCGCCAAAAATGTATTAGAAAATTCTTTAGCGATGCTTGGGGAGCAACTCGAGCGGGTGGCGTTAAAATTTCAAGATATACCAATTATAATAGGGGAAGATTTTAATTGTCGTGTTGGTGATCTGAATCAGCTTGATACACATATATTATATTTTGAAAACCAACTTTTCGGTCATGAACGATCTACTCTGGATCCTGTTAACAATAAAAGAGGAAAAATGTTTATAAATTGGTTCGAAAGTAATGATTTTATATTGTTAAATGGGAGAGCCCCTAGTGACACTCCTGCGAAACCCACGTACAAAGGACCCCTGGGATCAAGCGTCATTGACCTTATTTTTTGTACGCGTAAAGATTTGATTTTACTCTCAGATTTTCGAGTTTTCCCATTAATGACTTTATCTGATCACTTCCCTGTCTTAGTACATCTGACTAAATGGGCCAGTCCATATAACAAAAAATTACCGCAAAAACAAAACAAAAGTGTTAAAATAGTTTTCAATATTCAAAAATCGGTTGATTTTTTTGTATCTATGACAGAAGAGGACGAAGTTCCGTTTATGCAAGGGGATATTAACTCTCTTAAGAATGTTCTTATAGATCTATTGTCTAAAATTGCAGGGAGACTTGGCATGAAGTATAGTGTGGGGGAAAATAAAAAAATTGGTCGTAAGGATTGGTTTGATAGTGACTGCATAAAAGCAGAAAAGCTTGTCAGTGAAGCTCTAGAATTTTACAAAAAACGAATTATTCTGGAAATTCATGGATTACTTATATATGTTTAAAAAAAGAATATAAATAATTGCTAGTAATAAAAAAGAACTCGTACACAAAAAACATAATAGATGCAATAGCCAATACTAATAATTCTAGGGAATTCTGGAGCTTAATTGGCGAGTTTCGAAGGAAGAAATATTATTCACAAAATAGTATTAATCTGGAATCATAGTTCTCATTTTTGAATAATCTGTACCCCACGATCATAGAGGAAATACCCCCTTTTAATGTCATATTGAATCCAACCTTGGATGAACATATCACTATTACCGAAATTAAGAAAAGTATTGCGAAACGTAAAAATGGGAAGGCTGCTGGTTCAGACCTTATTGGATATGATTTCTATAAAAGATTACCTGATAATTGGCTGGGCTTTTTAGAACACCTATTTAATCGAATCATGACTGACGAAATGGTACCAAACTCGTGGAGCCACCTAACAATGTCAATGTTATTTAAAAAGGGGGACGCAGATGACCCCAAAAATTATAGGCCTATAACACTCGTAAATAGCATAGCAAAAATATTTACTCAAATATTAAAAAATCGTCTTTCCACCTGGGCATATGAGGGGTGCTTATTACCCGAGTCACAGTCCGGTTTTAGAAAAGGGAGAGGCTGCATGGACAATATATTTACCCTGATATCCTTGATACAAATGCATCTTGGAAACCCGGGTGGTATTGTCTATGTAGCTTTTATAGACTTCAAGGGAGCGTTTGATTCGGTGCCCCACGAGTTACTATGGGAATAACTCCACGAGTTGGGAATAAGTTCTAAAATTTCAAATATTATTCGTGATTTTTATAGCAAGGCATATGTTTATATTAAGACTAACGAAGGAACAACTAGACCGGTCAAAGTCACACGTGGTGTCTTACAGGGAGAGGTTCTCAGCTCCCTCCAATTTTCGCTCTATATACATGACCTTGGCGATAATTTGCGTGAACGGGGTTGCAGGGGCCTTCCCATTAGCAGTGATACTGATGTAGTGTCGCTCGAGTATGCTGATGATGTTACTGTTGTTGCAGACTCCCCTATAGAATTAAGCAAAAAATTGGCAGCCTTGAGAGTATATGCAAAGAAAAAAGGTCTCTGTGTAAATATCGAGAAAACAAAAATTGTAATAAAAAACCGAAATACAAATTTTTTAAATTTGGTCATGATAGAATGGAGGTAGTGGACAGTTATGTTTATTTAGGTGTTTCCCTAGCAGGTTCAATGTCTTTTTTGTCAACTGCAAGATACTTTGTTAGTTCTGCCTCTGCCTCAGCTCACTATTTTACTGTGCACAAGTTTGGTCCCTCCATCACCTGGATTTTGTGGAGGGAGTACAGTTGTCCTTTTTAAAAAAATTACTATATTTACCTATAAACACGCCTAATTGTGCAGTAAGGTTGGAAACGGGCCGTATGCCTTTACGCCAGAACATTTTCAAAATGATCCTGTGCTGGTTAAATAAAATAAATCAGATGAACTGTTCGCGGTACCCAGCACAGTGTCTGAAAAGGCTTATGCGGCTGGCTCGGCGCCATCCATCTGACGAGAAAAACAATTGGTTTTTACAAATTAAACGTTTTTATAAAGAGAGCGATTCAATTAATCAGTGGTTGGACTGCTCCTCCGCTAGCTTGGTTGCGGATATGGCCACACTAATAGAGAGACACAAATGTTATCTAAGAAATACCGATGTTCAATGCTTAACTAAATCAAAAAGCTTAAATATCTTCCCACTCATTAATCCTAAAAACCAAGTACAGCCTTATTTACTTAATCGCTTACCAATCTTTTTCAAACGTATACTTGCACAATACGGGCTGTTAAACAAACATTATCAATGCATATACTTTGGCAGGGATCATAAACTTGCTTTTGACGGTGAAGAGGAGCTTTGCTCTTTCTGTAAATTAGAGCCCGACGACTCACTTCATATACTCTTAATCTGCCCGGCTTTTAATCACATAAGATCCAAATATTTCATTTTTAAATGTGATAGTGATCCTGTTGATGAATGGTTGTCGATTTTGTCGTCCGCAAGTATCTCGGATAATAAAAAATTTGTGTACATGTTAAAGGAAATTACAGAATTACGATCTCGTATGAATTAACATGCCTGGAGCAAGAGTTTGCATATTGAAACTTGTCTTATATTATTAATGTTTAGTTTATTCCATAATTTGTTATTGTATATATTTTATTAATATCAAATGTCAGAACTCCTCTTGTACAGACCTTTTGGTCTCTTGCAAGAGTATTTTGTTGTTTAAATAGATAAACAATCTAATCTAATCTTATCTAATCTATCAAAAAACAAATGCAAGACAATTCTTATTGACTTCATAGTGCAATAAAATTCATATTCGTTTTTCAGTGCAATATAATTCTTATTCAAAGTAGCGTGCAAAACAATACTTACAGAAGCTAACGGTCAATACATTAATTTCTTTTAAAAAATGCGTACAAAATAATTTTTAATATTAAATATAAGATAAATCATTTTCAAATTTAAGTCAAATTTACAATTATAATAAAGGTAATTAAGTAAAAAATTGAATATTAAATGCGAATTACTTGAAAATAATTTATCAACCGAGTTTATTAACTTTTTCTACCAACTTTTTTTCATTAACTTTTTAAATATTTATTTATATTTATTCTAACTATGCAATTTTAAATATTTACTAACCTATATATGTAACTATAAAATTATAATGATTTATATTTATGAGATCGCCAAGACCAAAAATTGTCTTGTTAGAAAAAGTTAATAAACAATGTTGATAAATTATTTTCAAGTAATTCGCATTTAATATTCAATTTCTTACTTAATTACCTTTATTATAATTTTAAATTTAACTTAACTTTGAAAATGATTTATCTCATACGTAATATTAAAAATTATTTTGTACTGATTTTGGAAAGGAATCAATATATTGACCGCTAGCTTCAATAAGTAGGTATTGCTTTGCACTCAACTTTGAATAAGAATTACATTGCACTGAAAAACGAATATGAATTTTTTTGCATCATGAAATCAATAAGAATTGTCTTGTATTTGTTTTTCAATAAGAATTATATGAACAGGGAGGGGCGAAATAATACTAATTTTAATTATATATATTAATATATAAAAAATTAATTAATAAAAAACAAGGTAACACAATCTCTTTTTTTAAAGAACTATTGTGATTGTATTTCGATTATTACTAAATTCTTACGTTGTATTACAAAAATATAGAAATTGAAAAAAGCAAAAAATGTAATAAAAAGTTTCTCAGTGTATACATATTTGTCCGTTAGTCTGAATATATTAAAAAGTTAGCTAACTGTCTAGGCAGTTGTCCAGATACCTAAAGCTCTTAAGGCAAAAAGATTAATAGATGAAAAAGACTATCAGCTACAAATTGTAAACAAAAGATTTAAACCAAATAAATTTATTATCTTAAATAAATGTGTCAGTTTTCAAAAGTCAATTTACCATGTTAAAAATTTCAATATAATAAATAAACAAAACTTACATAAAATAATTCAGAAATATATCGAATTTTTGGTGCTTAACAGGAGCGTATCCAGAAATAAATTTCGGGGGGGGGGGAGTTTTGAAATTGTTTACATTTCAGGGGGGGTTTGAAAAAAATGTGCGTCCAAAGACCTCTTTTACAATAGAAATTTTCAATTTCGGGGGGGGGGGATTGTTTCGGGCCTTCCACACAAAAAACATTTAATTGTGAACCATTTATTTGTTAAATACAACGCTAATAACTTTGAGTAAAGCATCAGCAGTGCAAGAACAAATGATGTATTTGTTTTAAATTTGGAACGGTATGTAATTCTCGATGTCATCAGAGTCAACCTCGTTGCATTAAGAATTGTTAATTAAATAACTTTAATTTAATTTGACAAATAAATATTGATTCACAACTAAGATTTCTTATGTACACGGAAAGAAAAATATTGCTTTAGTACCATTAGATTACTTTATAGTATTTTCCTATTTACGTTTGCTAACCTATAAAAGCAACATTATATAGTTTTGCAGAATTAGGTATGGTCATGAGAAATACCTATCATAGACTTACTTTTATAGTAAGAACATAATAGCCCGACAAGAAGTCTTGAAAAGAAAAGAATTAAGTTTATTTGACATTTACTTAAAATCGCAATGACAATGATTTCTTTTCTAATAAATACTTGAATTTTCCTCAAATATTTACTTCCCGAGCAGCACGTAATATTGAGTGAATGTCCCAGTGATATTATACTGCAAATTGGTAATATTATGGGACAATATTACAGCGCTTTTGAGATGATATTAAAATGTCCGCCTCAAGGTGATATTACCGGTCGACATTGAGGTAATATTACAGTGGGCATTTAGGTAATATTACAGGTTAATATTGAAATAACATTGTGGTAATATTACGACATATTCTTGAGGCAATATCACGGTAATAATACGAGATTATTTTTTCTGAACCATGTTAATATTGAGGTAATATTACACAATGCTAGTAAAGAAAATTGTAATATTGATGTAATATTACACAAGTGCAATAAAGGAACATTGTAATATTGAGGTGATATTAAAAGCATGGAATTTACTTTTAAATATTTTTTATAACAGGTTTTAATAATTTTTTTATTACGAAAAATGTAATTTACATTTAAAAAAAACTTATAATACTTAAGATAGGTAATGTCACCATGAGTGGACCGCTTAAGCTTTTTTTTTGAATAAATTCTTTATGAAAGTAAATTAATTGTACTTCTCTATTCCAAGCTTTAGTTTAGATCCCAGATAAGAGTTTATGTCATGAGAGTTTTGATTTTGTTATTTAGAAAAAATATAATTGGCGTAAAAAAATATGTGTTTTTTTGAGGAATGAAAAAAATGTAACCTTGAGTGGACAACTCTTAGAAAAGGTCAGAAAATCAATAAAAACTTAAGAAATTGCAAAAGAAGATTTTAAATTTCTTTCAGTAAATTACCTAGTTTTGACTCCCTGTTATTCTATACTGTTTTCAACAATACCTATTTAGAAATCACAAAAAATATTAATACAGAACATAAAATATAGTTAAAAACAAGTTTATTTTCAATTTATTTCCATAAGAATGGTTAATTGACATTAAAAATGAAAAAAATTAGACGGTTCACTCAAGATTATAAACAATGGTCCATTCAAGGTGACATGTGACTTTTTAAGGGAGTCACAAACATTTTTCTTTCGAGGCAAAATTATTACTTAATTAAACTTAAACAATGAATTTCAATGTCCAAAATATCAGCAAAAAAATAAATTATACTTTAGAACTCGAGTTCAACACTATTTTTACACTTCAGAATTACTTCATTAACTGTAACAGCGACTTTTTTAAGTTTGTTTTTTAAAAAATTCGTTTTGTCAAACAGTGACGTATTTGTTCACCGCAAAACATAATTTCTTTTGGTTTCCGGGTGCGGCGCTGCTTTTCAAACTATTTATTTTCCGTTTTCACTGTCAGATTACTAAAAACTTGTAGACAGTCTACTCATGGTGGCGGTCTACTCAAAGTGACATTACTATTAAAAAAGAATATATATCTTTAAGTGTAATTACTCACTAATTAACTTCCCAGGAAATAAAAATGAATTGGGGGGAGCCATTTTGAATTGTCGAGAAAGTTTGATTAACTCGTGCACGTGATTTGCACGAGTTGTTAGGTTTTGATGAATTCAAAACAGCTGTCTGCAATTCTTGCACCTTAAAACAGCGGAATTGGACTTTAAATAAGTAAACAGAAATGTAACAAGTGAACGTTTGAAAGAAATAAGCTAAATAAGCTAAGAGTAAAAAAAATAGAAAGAGATAGAAAATATGTGATAAAAAGAAATTTAATTTTCTATGTCCGAGAAAGGGTCGCCTGCATTTCCTCCTAAACCCAAATGACCCAACTCGCAATTAACCAAAATTCAAGTGTTCGAAAAGTCAACTACCAGAACTCGCAATTGTCCGAACATCCAATTGCCCGAATTCGAATTTGTCCAAACTTTCAATTAACTGAACTAACATTTGTCTGAATTTTCAATTCCTCTAACTCGTATTTGTCCAAACGTCCAAGTAACTGAACTAGCATTTGTCCGAACTTCTAACTCCTCGATCTCACATTTGTCAAAAGTTTCAACTACCCGAACTCACAATTGTCGAAACGTTCAACTTTTTTGTTTTCACTTGAAAATCAGATAAATTCAACACTCACCATATTGATATCGATATACAAAATACACGAGAACCGGACGAGAACACGTGTTGACCAGACCCGCGCAAAATGCGCATGCGCTATCACATGTTTGGTATTGCTAACAAAAGATTTTAATAAACTCAAACAACATTTTTTTTAAATTCTAACAAATTGTTTTGAAATTCCAACTAATTTTTTTGCAATTCTAATTAACATTTAATAAAACCAGCAAAAATACGTCAACAAAAGTATTTTGTTATGAACACATTGTCATTTTTTTCAGTGTGAACTGTCAATTACTTGAACTCGCATTTGTCAGAACTCTTAACTCCCCAAAATCACAATTGTCAAAACTTTTAAGTCCCCAAACTCACATTTGTCAAAACTCTTAAGTACCCAAACTCGCATTTGGCAGAACTCTTAACTCACATACTTCACAAATCCCCGAACTCGCATTTGTCAGACCCTCGGAATTTAGCCTCTCTAAAGAAGCCTTCTGATTGGCGGGTAACTTTCCTGGAAACATTACCCGCCAATCAGAAGGCTCCTTTAGAGAGACTACTTTCCGAGGGTCTGACAAATGCGAGTTCGGGGATTTGTGAAGTATATGAGTTAAGGAATTTGTCAAATGATAGTTCGAAGAGTTGAATGTTTTGACAAATGCGAATTTGGTGATATAAAAGTTCGACCAAATGCGAGTTTAGATAGTTAAGAGTTCTGCCAAATGCGAGTTTGGGTACTTAAGAGTTTTGACAAATGTGACCCTATTGAAAAAAAATGGCCACATTTATGCCCTCATTTGTGCCCACATTTGAGGCCACATTTGAGGTCACAAATGTGGTAGCGGATTTGAAACAGCATATGCGCCCACAAATGAGGCCTCAAATGTGGGCACAAATGTGGCCTCAAATGTGGCCTCAAATGTGGGCACAATTGTGGCCTCAAATGTGGCCTCAAATGTGGGCACAAATGTGGCCTCAAATGTGGGCACAAATGTGGGCGCAAATGTGGGCACAAATGAGGCAGAGAAGTATCCACCTTGAAAAAATATAAAATAAAAAAAATATTATTAATCTTGATTTACACTATATTAACTATATTATATTATACACTATATTATATAAGATAATTTTGAAAATAAATTTGGGGGTATGGGGATTCGAACCCGAGTTCGACGCACGCAAACTAACTTCCGAACCACTGAGCTACATAGGCGACTGCCAATAGAAAGGATAATCTTTCTCTTGAGGTGCAAGTGATTTTATTGGCTGACAAAACGGCGGGTTTATAGAAAAACTTTTTAAAGATAAGCCTTTAGGTACTCAGTTAAAATTTGCAGAAAAGTTTAAAAGCTATATTGAATTTGATAAAAAGAAAGCTGATGAAAATATTCAACAGTTTGAATCAATTGAAGAGATCCCTGTTTTACACTATAATTTAGATGATTTTCGAAAAAAATCAAATATCGAGGTACATTTTACATTTAATATTTCAAATTTAAAAAATGGTTAGCTATTTTATACTTAGCTAAAAATAGTATCGAAATAATTATTTTTTATAAAATGGGCAATTAAGGGAATGCTTTTATATATGTCTGGTATTTTCTAAAATTTAATTTTAATTAAAGTAATTAGAAATTCCACTCTTTTATGATTAAAAATAAGATTGTCATAACTGATAATACAAATATTTAGTTTGTATATAGATGCGGATAATTTATTTTTATATTTTTATTTATATTGAAAATGCAAAAAAATAGTTTAGACAAGACATTTAACTCTTTTAATTGATATTTAACTACACTGATTTAGTTTATCATTTTTACATAAGTCAAGTGTTTTAAATGTTTAAAAAACAATTTAAAGATATTTCCAAAGAAGGTTAAGAAATTTTTAGAAACTTTTTTCACTTTCGTATAGCAGAAACATTTTGAATTATTCTCATAGAAAAATATCCTTCTTTTAAGAATTTCTTTGAAATTACTTGGTAAAAAATGCAATAGACTTATTAATAAGAAAGAATTTTATTTGTTTTATTTGTTTATTAAAAAAAATTTCATCAATTTATTCCAGGACACAGTTAACCAATCTGAAATTGTTTCATCTAAATCTTTGACAAAGGCTCAATTTTTTGACAGTATACAGCACTTGGTAATAAATAAAACTAAATTTTGTGTATTTTAAAATATCTTCAGTAGAAAATGAAAACTAATTGTTTTATAAAAATAATTTATAATTATAAAAATAATAACTATAAAATTCATCATTAATTATATATATTTTTTTAATTGTAGGATTTATACCAGCTCCTTTTTGATAATTTTAAAGGCAAAATTGTTTTGAACAAGTATGAAAAAGGTAAAGAATTAACTGATTCTGATCAAAGTCAAATAGCTGATATTATATCATCTGAGTTGCTTTGTTACACAGATCCCTTTGGACATCCGTAAGTGTTATATTTTATTGGGGAATATAAATAATGTACATCCAAATTTTATTTTTTCTTTGATATTGAATTATCACTATTCATTCATTACAGATTTCAATTAAAAAACTTTCACTATGAAATTCTGGCTAAACAAATATGTCAATTATTTCCAAAAGAAAATATTTCCATTTATTATGTAGAACCAAAATCTGAAGGAGAAGAACAAAAAATTTCTAAGGGAAAAATTCTAGACAGTTTTCGAAATAAATTACGTATTTTAAGAGACGAAGATGTAATTCCTGGGAAAAGGAAAAGAAAAGGAACTGAAAAAAATGATCAAAATATAATTAGTGTAAATTCTAATCGTGAGTTACCTTTTACTTTAAACAATACTGCAATTTACTATATTCATGTGTTATCATTATTCAAAAAATTATTTTTTTTAATTTTTATTTTAGTCAACAATTTATTTAATTCACCTAATTAATAATTATTTGTGTAAAACTTTTTCCCATATATGTATAAGCTTTTTAAAATTTATTATTATTTTTTTTGCTAATACAGTGAATAATAATTGTAATTTATTAATTTTTTTCTACATTTTAAAAAACAGAATTCACGACAGCTTTAGAATTTTTACGGTCCAGTGTTTCACCATGGGAAACAGTCATAAAATATTGGGATGAAAGTTATGTTTTACGAACTGAATTGAGAGAAGAGGAAGGTGGAACACTTCACACTTTTCTTGAAAAATTTCCAATTATAAAGCATCCTGACGGATATACTTTGGTACAAGATAAATAATTCTTAAAGAAATCTTAAATACTTCCAATTCTCTTAAATTAAATCAGTGAATTATTGCTAATTTTCAGTGGATCACTTATTTAACTTAAGGGAATAGAGAAATTTAATTATTACTTTTCATGTAACTTTCTTTGATAAGTGTAATAATATAATTCTTTTCTGTAGCTTGAACGTGATTAAGAAAAAATTTTTGAAAACCGTAGCAAATCCTTTGAAGAGAGATGGCCAGACTTTAGAGAAAAGTTATTGGCATTAATGAAAACTGAATTGAAAGATGAACTAAGCATTGTTTTATTAGAAAGTTTGGAGGTTCGAAGTGTAAAAGAAGGTAACAAATAAAAAATGTATTACGTTTTGATTTTAATTTTATGAATCTAGTTTTTGAATTATTTAATATTTTTCAGTCGTTAAAGATCTGACTGTTTTGACTCTTATTTCTGCGTTATGCCCGCCAGTATCAAGGATTAGGGTAAATAAACGTAAGATGTGGAAACCATCGATTGCGGAATCTTCACGTGGTTTCATTTTGCACGTAAAAGTGAGTGTTTATGAGTTATTTTTAATTCAATGGTTAACGTGTAAATTTATTTTTTTATATTTACTATGAAATATTTAGCATTTATTTAGGATAGTAAATTTTTAATATATATTTAATTTCTTTCTCAAATTTAGGCAGCAAAGGATCTCGAAAATGAACGCTCGAAACGCATCAGTTTTATGTCTCAATATAACCTTTCGTTGCAACCATATGTTGTAATAGTTGGCCCTACTTTTGAAGACATTCAAGCTTCTTATATTAACATCGACCGAATTTTATACAAGATTGAATCGCCACTGAAAGCAGTGGATATCTGTTATAAAATTTTTCAAGTTCTAAATCTGAAATATCCTAATGAATGCGAACAGATTTGGCTGTTATTGCAACAAAGTTTGTACGAGAACGAAACAATACATGACAAAAAAATCAAAGGGGTTATAAGACTAAAAGCAAAGCTAAATTAGAAATCTTATAGTAGACCACTTTTACTTGATGAGATTTTAAAAAATTCGTTTTAGCAAGTGAAGCTGCTTATTATTTTTTGTTTTTAAAGAACTTTCTGTTAATTAAAGTTCTAGTATTATTTTCATGTGATCTCATTATGTTAGAAGAATTTTTTTAGTTAAAAACTGTCCGTGTTCGCTTTTAGGTTTAATAAGCAAGATTCGCTTTAATCTTTTTGTTTAAAAAAACTTAATTTCTTATTTTTACCCGAGTTTGTATCAGTATTGCGACCAAAGATATGTGAGTTACTATTTAAGCAAAATAACTTTTTTAAAGATTCGTTTTCTATAATAGATTTCATGCAAACGGTTTAATTAGATTTTCTCCTAGAAGAATAAAGGAACATAGGTATAAATTAAAGCTTCGATAAAAATTCGTGAAAATGTACAATTGTTGCAAATGTGGATCCTCTTTCCCTGATGTCAAACGTCTAATAATACATTTTAAAATATTACATAAACATGATCATCAAAATTCGTTTATTTGCAAACAAGGAAAATGTGACAGATATTTTCAAAGCCTTCAAGTTTTTAAAGCTCATTTAATAAACAAACATCCTGTCTCAGAAACTACTTCAAAAACGCAGAAAATTTCTGTAATTAGCAAATCAATAAATTTGATTCCAACTTTAAAAACAAAAAATCTGTTTCAATTCTAACTTCTGTTAACAAAACTCCTAATTTATCTGCTAACAATAATATCTCTGCTGTTGAACAATACAAATCTGTACAAGATTCTGCATTAAAGTACGTATCACGCTTTTATGCTAAACCTTCTATGTCACGTAAGGACGTTCATGACATAGTTAGTGAAACAAGCAATTTGATTCAAAATAGTACAATGCCTGCATTAAAGTCGAAAGTCATGTCCACGCTAAATAAACCATTCATTTCTGAAAGTGATAAAAAAGAAATTGAGGCAATGTTTAATATTTCTGAAAACCCATTCATAGAATTATAAAATAATATTATAAAAAAGAACAAGCTCTTGAAGCGATTAGCTGCTACATCAAGCCAAAGAATTATTTTATGGGTAATACTGTAGAAGCATTAAAGTCGAAAGTCATGTCCACGCTAAATAAACCATTCATTTCTGAAAGTGATAAAAAAGAAATTGAGTCAATGTTTAATATTTCTGAAAACCCATTCATAGAATTATAAAATAATATTATAAAAAAGAACAAGCTCTTGAAGCGATTAGCTGCTACATCAAGCCAAAGAATTATTTTATGGGTAATACTGTAGAAGGAAAATATATAAACCAAATATATTCATTAGAACCAAGCACAGCTATGGGACAATGTGTATCAATAAAAGAAACGTTGCAAAAATTGTTTGAAATGCCTTCGGTATTAGATGATACTGTCTCTTACATGCGAAAATTATCTCAAGATACTACAAGTATTTCGAATATTATACAAGGTTCCCTTTATAAAAGTGTTTATACGAAATATGAGGGAAAAATTTTAATTCCAATTGGTGTTTATTTTTATGAATGGGAGGCAAATACTGCAATTGGAGCACATTCAGGAGTTCACAAAATGGGTTCAGTGTATTTCTCCTTGTTATCTATACCACCAGAATTTAGATCAAAGTTAGAAAATATTTTTTTAGCACTTATGTTTTTAAGTATTGATTTTGAGGAACAAGGGCCAAAGGCAGCATTTGCACCTTTAATACAAGAATTTAAAAAATTGGAGAGAGAACCTATTTGTAGAACAAACGATAATGTAGAAGTTTATGTTTGCTTTTTAGTATTTATAGCAGATAATTTAGGAGTCCACCAAGTGACAGGATTCGCAAAAAGCTTTTCTGCAAATTACTCATGTAGAATGTGTGAAGTTATTAAAAAGTTAATACACAAGCAAACTGTTGAAGATGTTTCTTTATTAAGGACAATTGAAAATTATGATAAGCAAGTCAAATTAAACGACGTTTCACAAACTGGTATAACTGAGAAATGTATATTCAATGAATTGGAATCTTTTCATGTGCTTAATAACATTGTTTTTGATATAATGCATGACATTGGTGAAGGAGTGATTCCTTATGATATGTCTGAAATTATAATTGGTCTTATTAACGATCCAGAGCTACAGATTACCTTAGATTCATTAAATAATCGAATTGGAGGTTTTGATTTCGGACTAGTCGATAGTGGAAATAGGCCTAGATTTCTGATAATGTCAAAGTTAAAAGAAGGTAAACTTGGGTTTTCAGCTTCTGAACAATTTACGTTTTTAAAATATTTTGGCTTGCTGATAGGAGACAAAGTACCTGAAAATAATAAGTATTGGAATTTGTACAAGTGTCTTTGTAATATAGTATTAATTCTTCGCAAACCGTCTTTTACGTTAAATGATATAGAAGACCTTAGAGATCTTATCACTAAACACCACGAACTGTATATAACATTATTCGAAAAAACTTTGAAACCAAAACATCATTTCATGTTGCATTACCCACGTATTATGATGGCAGTTGGCCCTCTTGTTCATTTGTGGTGTATGAGATACGAAGCGAAGCACAAAGAAGGAAAAATTGGATCACACGTGACAACTTCAAGGAAAAATTTGCCTCTAACGATGACAAAGAAATATCAATTAAAAACTTGTGACCGTTTTTTAAATAATCGCGGTTTCGACGATGAAATGCAACTTGGACGAGATGTAACTCGCAATATTAAAGCGTCTTCTAATTATGTGGAATTTGAATTATTTTTTCCAGATGTGTATTTTGTAGTTTCGAGGCTAGAGATAAAAGGTATTAAATACAGCGAAAATATTGTAATAAATACTTGTAATTCAGAAGCTGAGACCCCTACGTTCTGCCAAATAGAACTGGTTTTTATTGATGATAAAAATAAACCGTTTTTTATAGTTCGACCTTTAATTATAAATTTGTAGCACATGTAAATGCTTATAGTGTCGATTTTTCAAACGAAAAACTATGTATATCATACAACGATTTGAATTGTTTAAAAATTTCATGTGTATTAAAAGACGTTGAGGGAAATAAATTTGTTGTTTGGTGCTAAATTAAGAGTATATTAATTATAAAATAAGGTTTTTGAATAATGTATATTTCTTCATTCAGAATATTAATCATAGTTAGAGAAATTTAATTTCGACATTCTTTAATCATTATTGGAATATATTTTTTTCATTTCTTAATTTAGGATTTTTAATTTTGAAAAAACTATTTTTAGAAAATTCAGATATTAAAATTATTATTAATCTCATTGATTACAATTTATTCTTAAGTATGTAAATTAGCCTTTTAAGTTAAATTTATCAAAAATTTAATTTATTATTTATTTAACTACATATTGATTTGAATAATTTTTTTAAATAAAAAATGTAAAAACTATATTTATAAAAAATTTTTTAAACAAAAATATATAGGTAAATTTTAATAAAAATAAGTTTGTTTTATCTTGAAAAATTAATTACTTAACAAATTCTCACGAATAATATTAAATATCGCCAAATTTATTAGACAAACGAATTAAAATACAAATTATCCAAATTTTAATTGATTCAAATTTCAAGCATCCCGATTTTCAATCAATCCTAATTTTTATTTATCACATCATTTATTATCCACATTTGTGTCTAATTCTACATTTGACTTATTCAAATTTCAATTAATCTAAATTTCAATTTACTCTACTTTTACTGAATTCAAATACAATCCATCAAAACTGATAATTTAAATTAATTTTCTTATTTTCTACAAATTTAAAAGAAAAATAAGACTGCATAAATCCGGCTGCTTTTAACGAAAAATAAATAAAATTAAATATATTTTTAAATGCGTGGCAATGTTTTGTAATAAGTTGCGCTTATCCTATATAAAATAAAACAAAATAAACACAATTTTATAAAAAATATTCATTGATGTAATTTTATTAATATTTTAGACCACGGAGTTAGCTCAGTTGGTTAAATACTAGACTCTGCGGTTGCGCCAAGTCCAGCTTGCTGGGTTCGCGCCCCGATGAGTCTGGGATTTTTCTAACTCGTGAGATAACTTCAGTGGAAGGTTTGACGTCGAGGAATAATGATATGCACTGTCGGTAATCGACCTGTGCAGATCACTAGAACTCGACTGTCGATAAACCGGTTGTATTCGGTGAGGTTTTTCTACAGTTTTCCCTCTCCACTGGCGAGAAAACCCAATATACCGGGTGGTCCAGGCAAATGCGAGTACTCCTAATTTCAAGCCGTTCTGTAGACGCAAAAACACTTAAAAAGAATATATACAAAGGTACAATTCTAGGAACTCCCTACGGGGGACACTCATTGGGCCAGTAAGGTCGTTAAAACGAGTGTATAATAACTAAAAAAAAAAAAAAAAATATTAATATTTTAATCAAATAATAAACAATTTTTCTTAAATTTATTGTTAGGTTAAGTGATTAAAAAGTATATAATTGTGAAACAATTTTAAAAGAGAACAAAACAGATGTAACTCCAGGTTCGCACAAAATGTATGCTGGAATAAAATCATCGATAATTATAAATAAATAAATAAATAATTGAATTTTCTTAAGAATATTTATAATTCTTATCTGATGCGTAATTTTCATTAATGAATAACGTTTTGTTGTTTTTAAAAATCTGAAACCTAACCTAAAATTATTTATTTCATTCTGTTTATTTCGTGGCAAATACTTTATAGAATTTTAGAAACAATTGAGAATAATTTCATTTCTATGACAAATAAATTATTATCAATTTTAAAAGCTAAAAATAAATATATATACACTAGAAGTTGAATAAATCTAACCTATTTATGTATTAATAATTACTATTACTGTTATATATATAGTATTTATTTTTCAGAAATTGCAATGTAAGAAATATGGAAGAAAAAATTTCTCTTAAAAAAAATATACATGATATTGTGTAAATTAATTTAACACCTAAAAATTTAATTTGTATATACACTCGGTCTTTAACATTTTATCATTTTTCTTTATTTTTATAGGTTATATCCATCTAACAAAATTTTTGTTCAACTGAAAAAAGTTTTGTTGAGAGTACCAAATTTCTTTGTTGAAATTATCAAAAAATTCAACACAAAGATTTTTGTTGTCACAACAAAATAATTTTGTTACTCGTATATCAACAAAAGAATTTGGTTGTGCCAACAAAATTTTTGTTCGTCACTCGAAACCTTTTTTTCAGTGCAGGCAAAAAAGATTTCGAGGATTTGGTTGTTCTAACAAATGCGAGTTCGGGGTTTTTACAGTTTGGGTAAACGCGAATTCGAGAATTTAGTTTTTCTGACAAATACGATTTCGGGGATTTAAATTTTAGAGCAAATGCAAATTCAGGGAGATGTATGTTTTAAAAAATGCGAGTTTGGAGTATTGAAATTTTGGACAAATGCAATTTCGAAGAGTTGAAAGTTTGGACAAGTGCAAATTTGGGTAGCTGGAGTTTTTGACAAATGCAAATTTGGGAGATTTAAGGTTTAGACAAATGCGATATCAAGAAGTTGAACGTTTCAACAATTGTGAGTTCGGGTAGTTGAAACTTTTGACAAATGTGAGATCGAGGAGTTAGAAGTTCGGACAAATGCTAGTTCAGTTACTTGGACGTTTGGACAAATACGAGTTAGAGGAATTGAAAATTCAGACAAATGTTAGTTCAGTTAATTGGAAGTTTGGACAAATTCGAATTCGGGCAATTGGATGTTCGGACAATTGCGAGTTCTGGTAGTTGACTTTTCGAACACTTGAATTTTGGTTAATTGCGAGTTGGGTCATTTGGGTTTTGGAGGAAATGCAGGCGACCCCCGGGAAATACGCCATTTGCATTCCTAAAACGCTTTCTCTTCCTACACTGAAAAACTGATGATCAGATGCTGCATTAACGAGAGTAGAATAACTCACTCAAAGTTTGATAAGTCGCGTCAGTCTGCTCATTTTACCCCTTATCTACATGGAAGCTGATTCTGCGTCAAGCTTCAAAACGCGCCATCCAACTGGCGCGTGTCCAGACAGGTTTTTGGGGGAGGTTATATATGAGAGAGATAGAGATAACACTATATCGATATCTCTCTCACTCTCATATAAATTTAACTTTTCTAGGAGGGGTCATGACCCCCTTGACCGCACCCCCTGAACACGCGCCTACGCGCAGTAAAGCTATTTTTTTAATGCCCACAGATTTCTTTTTCTATCTTTTGTCAATAACATCAACATCCAATCTCTTTCAGTTTTCCCTTCTCTATTCCAGTATATTTCGTAACTTTGTAACTGCCGGTATTTTTCATAATTATGAATATCCTAACTATTTCAATCAACAATTTTCAATCTTTGGCAATCTCTTACTACTCTAACTCCATTTTTTTCAGTAAATAAACTGAATAACTAGTTCCTTATAAGAGGCATTTTACGTGTAATGTCCCAAGCTCAAAATTAATTTCTTTCAAAAAAATTAAAACTTAGGAAATTTATTGTCCTATCTAGTAGTAATAAAACCCAAAAAAATTTTTTTACTTTTTTGAAAAATTGAAGGGGGTAGAGGGGGGTCAATTTTGTCAAGTTTACTTAATACCGTCTTCTTACTTAATTTTCTCTGTCTTGGCGGGTAATGAAAAAAATTTCTTCAAGTATGATTTTTAAAGGTTTTTTAATGCTCTTTTCATTGGTAAATTTTATTTTTTAATATTTCAAAAATTTGACCCTAATTTTGTATAATTAATATTTAATTTGCTATTTTCACCAAAATCGATCCGTTTAATTTTAAAATAAAGTATTGCAAACGAAAGCTGAGGTTTTTTCCTATCGATATAGAAATTTTTGGAATGCCCTTTTTTTTTGTTTTTAAGATATTAATCCTCAAAGAGCGGATTGAGGCGCGCGGCGCCCAGCGACGCGGTCACCTCGCATCAGGCAGCGTCAGCTACTCACTCTTACCAAAAGCACTATTTTTGGACAAAAATCTGCTGACAACTCAAAAATGATCCGATTTTAACTTTCTTTTTTTTAAAATACTCGAGAATGTTTGTCCTACAACTCTCAACTGTTAAAAAAATAAGATTTTTTTTTTAACTGAAATAAATGTTAATAACATTTAAAAATTGAAAAAAATTATTTTTAAAAAAGTGACTTCAAGGTATCCTTTGATGTCAGAAACTTTATATACTTATATAAATACACACAAAACTTATCAAAAGTATTTTTAAATTGTTCCTAGTTAATAATGCCCTAATCAACAATTTTCAAATTGATTAAACAATCTTAGTTAACAAATTAATAACTTTGAAAGTTTTCCTTCCTTAGATTCCGTTTCTTTTGTGAAATTAATTAATTACTATTGGCCGAGTATTGTATAGCAGTATAGGATGTTTACTAACAACTATTAAATTTTTTAAACAATCTTAGTTAACAATTTAATATCTTCGCCATTTTTTATCACTTATATTTCGTTTCTTTTGTTTTTTTGATGATCTTAAAGATGAAATAAAATTCTTTGCGTTTAGATTGCTTGAAAAACTCTCAGGAAATGCTGAAAAATTTATCTCAGAATAGGTACGAAATCAAAGCAAATAAAAATTCCGAGATTATTTATTTGTTAACTAATATTTTTAACAAATTTTAAAATATTTATAAGGACCATAAGTATTTTTAAAATCTAAACCAAAAATAATTATTTTAATTACTCAAAGAAGTGAAATCTAAATAAAAATAACTTTCGAAGTTATTATTTATTAACTAAAATTTTTGGACCAATTTAAAACAGTTGGAAAATATTTAAATTACTTTATGAATTTAGATATAAACAGTAATTAATTAATTTCACAAAAGAAACGAAATATAAGTGATAAAAAATGGCGAAGATATTAAATTGTTAACTAAGATTGTTTAAAAAATTTAATAGTTGTTAGTAAACATCCTATACTGCTATACAATACTCGGCCAATAGTAATTAATTAATTTCACAAAAGAAACGGAATCTAAGGAAGGAAAACTTTCAAAGTTATTAATTTGTTAACTAAGATTGTTTAAACAATTCAAAAAATGTTTGTGAACGTTCTTTAACTCTTTCATTATTCTAGGCCAATAGTTATTAATTTTACAAAAGGCACGAAACGTAAGTAAAGTAAATAGTAATTTAATAATTTCACAAAAGAAACGGAATCTAAAAAATGAATATTTTTAAAGTTATTAATTTGTTAACTAAGATTGTTTAATCAATTTGAAAATTGTTGATTAGGGCATTATTAACTAGGAACAATTTAAAAATACTTTTGATAAGTTTTGTGTGTATTTATATAAGTATATAAAGTTTCTGACATCAAAGGATACCTTGAAGTCACTTTTTTAAAAATAATTTTTTTCAATTTTTAAATGTTATTAACATTTATTTCAGTTAAAAAAAAAATCTTATTTTTTTAACAGTTGAGAGTTGTAGGACAAACATTCTCGAGTATTTTAAAAAAAAGAAAGTTAAAATCGGATCATTTTTGAGTTGTCAGCAGATTTTTGTCCAAAAATAGTGCTTTTGGTAAGAGTGAGTAGCTGACGCTGCCTGATGCGAGGTGACCGCGTCGCTGGGCGCCGCGCGCCTCAATCCGCTCTTTGAGGATTAATATCTTAAAAACAAAAAAAAAGGGCATTCCAAAAATTTCTATATCGATAGGAAAAAACCTCAGCTTTCGTTTGCAATACTTTATTTTAAAATTAAACGGATCGATTTTGGTGAAAATAGCAAATTAAATATTAATTATACAAAATTAGGGTCAAATTTTTGAAATATTAAAAAATAAAATTTACCAATGAAAAGAGCATTAAAAAACCTTTAAAAATTATACTTGAAGAAATTTATTTCATTACCCTCCAAGACAGAGAAAATTAAGTAAGAAGACGGTATTAAGTAAACTTGACAAAATTGACCCCCCTCTACCCCCTTCAATTTTTCAAAAAAGTAAAAAATTTTTTTTGGGTTTTTTTACTACTAGATAGGACAATAAATTTCCTAAGTTTCAATTTTTTTGAAAGAAATTAATTTTGAGCTTGGGACATTACACGTAAAATGCCTCATAATCATCTTTCCTTAATCTCACCCTATGCTTTCTAAATTGATCACCATCGCATTTTATCTCCTAATGAATAATGAATATCCTTTTCAACCTCCTTTGTTTTATCCTTGTGTTTAAATGAGTTAAAATCAGTTTTAAGGAATTTAAAAAAAAACATTTGGATTTACTTTTTTCAAAATTTTTATTCACTCAAAAATTGTTCGATTTAGACTTTAAAATTTTTTGAGTAATAAAAATTTTAAAAAAAGTGACCCCAAATGTTTTTTTCAAAAGTCCTTAAAACCGATTTTAAGTCATTTAAACACAACTTTGAAATGGTATTAAGAGGGTATTAAGAGGGTATTAACTAATACCCCAGTAATACCACAGATTCCGATAGGGGCAATAAAATTATTTTTCTAAGTGTCAAAAATAATATTTAAGAAATAATATTTAGCTTTTTTTATAGAAAAAGAATTCAGTTACCTTACTTGTGCGGCTCTATTATTTCTAATTAATCAACAGTTGCTAAGTTATATTGTCTTTTACGATCGGGAAACATCAAACTGATTTCAGGTAAGGGCATTTCTGATCATATAAGAATTCAATCGTATTAAAGCTAATTTATTTAATTATCAATACTTGAAATAAATTGTATTAAAATATTCATATTCATACAATTATTCAAAAGTAATCAAATGAGTTACATTTATTCCCTTTAAAAGGCATTAAGGAATTGCAATTTTTAAGGGCTCATTTTGTAAAAAATACAAGTGTCCACACTTCCACTGAAAAAAATTTTATTAACTTATGTGTCTTCTATATCAAAAATCAAAATTATTCATTTGGACTAACTTTTGTTTCGATTGTTCGTCCGATTCCTCCTTAAAAAGCAATGAAATATATTTCTGCAAAATGGCGTCTTTTCGTTTATTGTGGCAAAGAGGAGGCAATTTTTCTTGGGTAATTTTCTTTTCTCTCTATTTAAAACTAAGATACCTGAATATTTGTTTAGTTTATTTAAATTTACTGATGAGACTAATGTGCATAATCTACGAAGAGGGAACTCGGTATTAAAAATACCTTCTCATCGAACCTGTAAATTTCAACGGTCTATTATAGTTAGAGGTTCTAGATTTTGGAATAAAATTCCTACCTACATAAGAGATTCAAATACACCTTTTATATTTAAAAAACTATTGTATATGTTTTTAAGCAAAATTAATAGTGGAATTTTTGAAATAACATATTGGTAACTACTATTGAAGGTGCAGTAGTAGTTTCACTTACTGCGTTTTATTTACCTCCTTAATTTATCAGCATGTCACAGACGATCCTGTTTTTTTACTAATTTGCAAATAATAGTAATGAAATTTATATTTTATTTTCTTATTATACTACTAGTACAGCCATGTACATTTATAAATATATGTATTACATTACATTTTGTTCTCCGATGGGCTAATTAGCCCTATGAACTTTGTTTTGAAATAAATAAATAAATATTGGAATAAGAATGCATTAAATGTGCAACAAACTAATCTTAATTTCAGGCATTAAAAATATTTTGCACAATCAGGGATTTAATAAAATTAAAGTGAATTAAATTTGGCAATAAAGTGTAGAAACTTTAATACTCACTAATGCAAGGCTTTTTACCGGCATTTACATTATGCGTTTCTTCGCGGAAACCTGTGAAGGGTTATTGTTCCAAATCCAGGGATTGTTGTTCCAAGGATCGTGTCAAGATCCTCCAAGGAATTATCACAGGACCTTTGAGGATCCTTAAAAGAACATTTAAAGTTTCTTAAAGGTTCATGACACTATCCTTAAAAGTTCCTGTAAAGGAATTTTTAACTGGGTAGAGTTCTGCAAATTAATTAACCAATGCTAGGAGGTAATCAAATCACCCAGAACGAATACGGCTCTACATTAACGGAAGTTAGCAGTGGTGACAGAAAAGGAAGGAGAAGTGCGTAAGAAAAGTACAGAAACGACGAAATCGAGCACATGTTAAAGATTGTGAACCGAAGGAGTTCATTCTGAAAGTGAATATAATAGAGTCCAGCCAAAGTAACCAATGTGAATTGATTTTTGTTAATTTTGAAAGCATTTTAATAACATAATGAAGCTGCCGTAATTTGAGTATTTTATCGTAAATTTTAATACGAATCTGATTTCGTCAAAAGTATAAAAATGTAAGTAGCCTTTTCTTCACAACAGTTTTTCGGTCGAAGTCTCAAATCGACACGCCCAAATTACTGATTGAATATTCTAGTTTATTCCTTTTACTTGAGAACTACCTCTTTTTGCTAAAAAAATAATTAGAATGAAAAGATTAGAATCTTGATCTTCTGTTAAATGTAAAAATGTAAGTTTCAGTTTTTTGTTCATATTGTTCGCGATGAGACCGACGCTCAGAGTTTCGACCGCCATATTGTAAAATTTTATTCCATACCGCAAAATGAATTTCTAAATTATTTAAAACGTTATTTTCTTGTGAAATTGCCTGATCTTGAGATATCTTCTCTTATAACTCGAAGCCTAAGAAATTATTGGACCAGAATTAGTTGTTCGTAATTATCTTCTCTCTGTTCTTTGTTTTAGACGAAGCATATAGAGTTAGTTGTGATTAAACTAAAACTAAATTTTAAAGATTTTGTTAAATATCCGTTTGATATTTACACAACTAATAATAACTTGACACTTGACGCTTAACGTAACGCTAAGCTTGTCATACTATAATTTAAAAAGAAGTAAATTAATATAAATATTGAAATTAAATATACATGTTACGCGCTGCGAAGAATAGTATGCATTAGAAGCAAAATGGTAATTTTACTGGGGAGTGGTAAAAAAAGACAAGCTTGCAAGGTAGCCTGTACAAACCGTTGAAGTTTAAATTGTCATAACTTGAAAAATATTCAATATAAATATTTTATGACTTCAGATAATAAAAAAGTAACCTTTTATGAACTTAAATCAATCATTATTTAAAAATCAATTTTTTGCTTCTAAGCTACCTTTCTTCGGAGCGCGTCACAAATAATAAAATAAGCAAAAGATTAAAAATAAAGGTTACAATACATACATATATTTACATTGCAATAATAGTAATAAAATAAGTAAATAGTGATACTTACTAACTTCTGTTTCAAAATCAGGATCACCTAATTCAGTTCGTTTCCCATAAGCCCATTTAAATGTTTCAGTAATGCGTTGCCAAATAATTTCGGCCTTATTGACAAAAATAAATTCCTCTAGTACATTCATTATTAAAGCCAAAATCACGCCAGATCCAGGAGGAGGAGCTGAATACATTGTCATTCCACTTATGTTTATAACAATAGGTTCTTTCCAAATAACCCTAAAATAAAAATATAACAGAAATTAATTGCTCGTTTTCAAAACGCTTCGTTATCAATTTCATTCCCAAGAATGTGTGATTGAGCCATTAAGATAATAGTAGTATAAGGGGCCATTTATTAATTACGTAAGCATGATTTTACCTAATTTTGACCCCCCTTGCCCCATGTAAGCATACATAAGATTTTTCTACCCCCACCCCCCCCCCCCTATTCTTACGTAAGATTTTCCCAAAACTACCCTTAAATGCGTTTATTAGTATAATTTCATCAAAAAAAGTTCAATTACACTGAGACACATTATTAGTTGACATAATTCAAAGATTTATATTTTTTAAAAAGTTACAATTTAGTCTTTTTTTAGTATTTTTAGTTGTAAAATACATAACATAATTTAACGTAAGATTTCTAACAATCTTAAAATGGAATACTTTGCGTAATCCAATAAACTGAATAACCGATTATATTGAAAACAATCATAACGTAGGTAACATTTTCAAATATACTAAAACATAGATAAAAATAAGTTTTCTTTACTAATTTTGCAATTTATCGATCTTCAACTAATTACGGAAAGGCAATACAAAATTAAATTATTATGAAAATATTTTTTAATCAAATTATTATTGTTAATTTTTTTGTCGGTAATTATATAAAGGTCGATTAATTGCAAAATGAGGGAAAACTACATATCTGTAGGTTAAATGTAAACAAAGTTGCTATAGCAACTTATAAATAAAAATAATATATAAAATATATTATAAAATATAATATAATATTATAAATATAAATTTGTTTAAAAATAGAGAGTAAATTTTTAATGCATGACAGGAAAATTTTCTAAAAAGAAGTAAATATTCCTATCCTGGATTGAATCATTACTATCTTCGCTAAAAAAAATTTTCTTTTTGCACGATTATCTCAAATTAATAGATTTCATATTACAAATTAGTGGATAAGCAATAATACCTAATGTCTAAAGTCTTTGAATATATCGTTTAATTGCAAAATTAGGGAAAAAACTGCATATTTGTAGGTTTAATGTGAAAAAGTTGGTACCGTAAAACAGGCTACTTTATGTTAATTTCATGTTTTTTTGAAAAAAGTATAAGAAAAAGTTAATAATAAATTTTGGTACTGAAAATATATAATCTCTTCCTCTTCCTCTCTAATTTAACAAAAAAATTACTATATATTGCATAAACCTATTTAATATTCCTTTTTACTGTGAGCGAAATTACACCTCAATGTGGGATAATTTCGCTCAACTTTAATGAATTTAATTTTTAAAAACAAAAATATGTTAGTTTACAAGCTATAATCACTTTATAAAATCATTAGAAAGAAAATAATATTATTTAAATAACATTTACAGTCATCAAAATAAATATTTAACCACGTTTTGTATTTTATAATTTGATAAAATTTGTGGCAACTCGCGCGAAATTTAATCAAACTACCGGATAAGGAGGGCGGAATCGACTGGTGAGAGTGACACAACAGATTGTGTCAAAACCACTTAACTCACCAGACGCAACGTTTGTTGTGGCCGCTGTAACAGTGGTAGTAGTAGCGGTGGTGGAACTGGTGGTGGAAGATAAGCTTCTCTTCGGTTCCACCCCGCCGTGAGGTCCCAAGCGGTAGATCAATTGGTCGATCGATTCCCATTAAAAATCACGGAAATAAAATTGTGCATTTTTTGTTTGTAACTCGCTAAATTTTTTATTTATTTCCTCTATCGCTTGTACTGTTTCCTTGCGCATGGCAGTGATTTGTTGATGTGTCTCTGTTTGGAGGGAGGTAAATTGACCGTTGAAAGTTTAAGTGTTTGTTACTATAAACTGATCTATTTGTTGTTGGAGTGAATCGAATTTTTTGTTGACGGAGATCGCGTTTGTGCGAAACTCTTTAATAATTTTCAAAAAAGACAGAAAATTCCCTTCCAAATTGTATATAGTAAGGAAACAAATTCGATCCTAGGAAGGTAAAAATTACAAAAAACAGAATTTCTTCCTTTTTTGTATTTTATTGAGTCACGCAACGTTTCAATGACTGGTGTGATTGCCACCTCTGTTTATATTTAAGTACATCGACCCCTGTTTACCAAATATCGTACAATTAATTTCTTTCTTCGTAATCAGTTTGGACATGATGCTCCTACCGTATTGACGACAATTTTTCAATTTGAATATTTTATTTTAATTAATTGACAAAAATCATGTAGTTTTATTGTACTTTAGGTAAAAAAACTTTTACTTAAATAATTTATTTATTGTGATTAGTTTGTTAGTGCTGTGTTTAATTTGTGTATATTTTTATTTTAAAAAAAATTAGCCTGATGAGGATGACACACCAGGAAGAAGGAAGAAATTCTGTTTTTTGTAATTTTTACCTTCCTAGGATCGAATTTATTTCCTTACTATATCTTTAATAATTTGATTTAAATATTCAGGTGTTATTACGAGGCTTGTTTATTTGTTTAATAATCGCGACGATCGTCAATGAGTTTAAAAAACTGTTTTTGTAAGCGCTTTCTAGGAGTTCCTAGGTTCCTAGGGGGTCATTGGTGTATTTTGGAATTCACTTGATTCATCGCTAGGAGGGGATTTGTTTGGGGGTGTGATACCACTTGCGTTCTCCGTTTGTTCTTGTGCTTCTTAGTCCTCGTTGTGTTTAGGAGTACCAGGAGGCGTGCGCTGCAACTTTTTGCCTGGATCGAAGGGCGACACTTTTCGAGAGTTTTTACCGTCTTTTTTGTTTTTGTGACCCATTTTGTTAGTTAGAGGATAGAAAATACTTGAATTTTTTTTTTTTTTTTGGGAAATGAAAATATTTATTTTACGTTAACTAAAATTATTGTAAATTATATAGTTTCAAAATATTGTAAAGTTTATCAGTTTAGCAAAAACCGAGATAAGATAAGACGTTTTTTTAGAGAGGAAGAGATATACAGAATGTGCGTTCAAAATATCGAGCTTGCTATAAATACTTGCAATAACGAGAGAGAAACTAAATACAAAGTGATTCGTGCTATAGAGATTTCCGCTATAGCGTGGAAATATAATTAAGGACGATCGATGGACAAATCCGATAGAGTTTGTAACAGAATTCTCTCTCCTTTGGTGAAAATTAGCACTTCGACAATTTATTTTTAAAAAACCAAACACTTTTTCCACGAAATGGCTCTACTTGACAAAATAGTACCCCCACAGCACCTAAACTGGCCTCAACTTTGCCAACCTTTCCTCAAGTATAGTCAACTTTCAGAAACTTTCACAATTTATTTATTTATTTACATCAAATAAACGGGTATAAACCCAATACATAAACATAAGATAAGATAAGAAAACCTATATAAAATTAATTTAACAATTAAGAGACCTAGTTCCAAAAGTTACTTTTTTCAGCGATGAAATGAATAATTGTAAATTTTTGTTAAAAAAATCCACCTCATCACTAAAGAGATTTGCCCGATTTAATAATCTGCTAAAAGTCGCATTTCTACTAAAATTTGTCTTATTGCACGATTCGTAGAACGGAGAGATGCTACGCAAGGACCTTTGTGGCGCGTGAAAATTAATTGCAAATAATAAATTAGGTGCATCAATGTAATTATGCATTATCTTATAAAAGAACAGCATGTCGTTGAAAGCAATCTAGATCGTAAACTGGGTATATCAAAGCTACGTCTCAGTTCAGAATAGTCATGCGTAAAGTAATCAAAGTCAATATGTAATTGAGACGCAGCAAACCTTAAAAATCGATTTTGTACACGCTCGAGTCTGAGAGTGTGGAGACTGTAATACGGACACCATACCACAGACCCAAACTCAAGAGTCGAGCGCACAAACGAAAAATATAAAACTCTGAGAGTTGTCATGCTTTTGAATCCACAAGCATTACGCTTAATAAAGCCAAGCGATCGTAGAGCCTTACTGACAGTGTAGGAAACTTGATCATTGAAATTAAGATCTTTACAAAAAATAACACCAAGATCCTTGATAGCATCCGCACGATTAACCACGATACCGTTAAGTGCATAATCAGTACAAAGAGGAAGTTTTTTACGTGAATAAGACATAACCAAACACTTTTTAATATTTAACGACATACCATTGTACATACACCAATCAGAAACTCTGTTTAGATCAGATTGAAGTTTTAAACAATCATAAATATTTTTTATCACGTAGTACAACTTCAAATCGTCCGCATAAAACAAAAAATGACAGAAGTGTATAACCGTTTTGATATCATTCATATACAACACGAATAGTAAAGGACCTAGGTTGGACCCTTGTGGAACACCAGAGACTAAGAGAAACTCGGAAGAAAAGTCGCAGCCAACACGCACGGACTGATATCTGTCAGACAAATAAGATTCAAGCCAAGTAATCACATGGTGACCCACACCGTAAAATTTCAGCTTAAACCGCAACAAATCGTGATTAACTCTATCAAATGCTTTTGAAATATCGGTGTAAACCGTGTCGACTTGATGTCCAGAGCTTAAATTCGGAAAAAGAGTGAGCATAAACGTAGTTAAGTTAGTAAAAACTGATCTTGACCTGACAAAACCATGCTGTTCATCGATAAGTATATTCCGAAAAGAATTGTACAATCTGTCGTAAATGATGCTCTCGATCAATTTTGAAAAAACATTAAGAATGGATATTGGTCTGTAATTTTCAACGTCTGTAACATTACCAGCTTTATGAATTGGTGTAATGGTTGATTTTTTCCACATTGTTGGAAAAAAGCACTGAGACAGTGACATGTTAAAAAGTAAAGTTAAAGGAATAATCATAGATGAACAGCAAGTGCGTACTAGTAATGGTGGGATACCGTCAGGACCCGGACCAGTATTTACATCCAATTTGAGAATCTTATTTTTAACATCATTTTGCCCAATTACTATATTTTCCATGTCAACAGCATTCTGATAAAAGTTTAATTCATATCCGTTGTAAGTATTATTATCAAAAAAAGTATTAAAATGCTTCGCAAAAAGATTTGCGGATTCCAAATTAGACGAGGATATATTGTCCTTTAAAAACATAGATGCCGGTGTGCGACTTCTCTTCCGCTTCCTATTCACGTAAGACCAAAAATGTTTCGGGTTATTAATTAAATAAGCTTCAACACGGCGTAAGTAATCTCTATAACACTTAATAGACAGCGCTTTACATTTTGCTCTAAGCGAAGAAAAAGTGTCATAATTGGCTTGAGTAGCTCTAATTTTATAATTAAGATGTGCAATTTTTTTTCCCCGTACACAAACCATTAGTTCTTTGGAGAACCAAGGCGGAAACTTAGAGGGATGAAAAAATTTTAAAGGGACAAAAGTGTCAAAAGATAACAGTAAATAATCATAGAAAATGGAAACCGCGGAATCAACATCCTTATTAGCAAATAAATTGGTCCAATCAGTAGATAACAGAAATGTATTGATGGAACTGAAATCAGCCTTAGAGAAGTCAAATTTAGCACCGGGCATAATGCTGTCATTGTTATTATTACTGTTTATGTCGAAAAAACTGTATTCAAAACACAACGGTGGGTGATAATCGTCCACTGGCAACAATACGTCTGTCGCCAAATTTATTATAAAATTTGTAAAGTTAACAAAAAATAAGTCCAATAATCTTCCCATGTGATTTTGAATAAAATTAATTTGATTAATATTTAAATAATCCATCATATCAGACAATATATCAGTGATCAATCTTGGTTGACGAGACGCTCCGGAAGCATAAGAACAAGAAGAGACAAAGCAGAATTTTTTTTCCAATTGACAAAAGGCAGATTAAAATCCCCAACAATAATAATTTTAGCTAAAGGATATTTTAAATAAATCGTTTCAACTATATTGCAAAAATCAGTAAAAACCTGTAAGCTACTATTAGGAGGTAAATAAAATGTACCGATTACAAAATTAGTAGATCGATAATTAAAGTAAACAAAAAGATGTTCAAAAGAGGTATTAACTGTTTCGATAAGCGAAGCATCTAAAATTTTATTTGTGGCGATGAGAGCACCACCTCCTGCCTTTATCACATTGGAATTTGCCAAAATACTACTTCTGTCACATCTAAATATATCGCAATTAAAAAAGCCAATTTCAGAATTATGTATGTTGGCCTTAAGCCAGGTTTCTGATAATACAAAAACTACATAAGACAATAAGGGAAGAGTTATAGAGATTTGTTTTAATTTATAACGCATTCCCCTAATATTCTGATAGGAGACAGACAAAATAGCTTTCTTACATTGACTAAGACGATGCGAATAGTGTGTATTCATGCCTACTGCTGGTGTTGAGTGATGGTAACTGGTAGTGGGAGCTGTGGTGGAATCTGAGACGGAGGGGAAGCATCTTGCTGAGGGGGTCTGCCGTGCAAGGTGACAATCGTTGGTTTGCCACGTCGATGAGTCAGTAGTAGATTCGATTCCCCTTTCATTCGTCGATCTTGTATCTCCTTCTTCAATAAGGCAATCTCTCTCTGCTGGGACTTCGTTCTGTCTGGCGCTAAAGTGATTTCCTTTAGGGAGATCAACGTGTTGGAACTTTTTTTTGCAACTAGGAACTTCCTGTGTGTGTCTCTCGCCAATGTCTCCGATGGGAAAACAATTCTTATTGGCCTGGGCTTGTTCTGTTCCTGGAATGAACCAAGACGACTAAATTTAAGTGACGTTAAGTCAGAGGGAGAGACAAACGATTTAAAGAAATTATTAAAAGCTTTGGACTGAGCGATAACATGCATGCTTTTATCTAGGCCAGGATCAGACTCAGAAAAGCCAAACAGTATTAGATTTCTCTTACGGTAATATCTCTCCTCTATTTCTTTCATGCAGGTATTCATTAAGGTGTTGACATCCGGTTGAGCAGCAATTGTCACGTTCTCCGGTAACTTAGTCATATTTTCTTCTATGGACGTGACACGAGCAGAGAGGTTATCCACCCTTTCGTCCGTTTTCGTAATCGAAATAACAGCCTCTCCCAATTTAGAGGTTAGGGTTCCTATCTGCGTGCAAATACCAGAGATTGCAGTATTTAACGTTTCAGAAAATTTCTTATGCCAATCTTCATTAGCAACCCTAACAATTCTATCAATATCAAGCGCAGTCAGAGGGTGTTCATCGGTAGGAAAGGCGGAAGCACCAATGTCACTAGATGAATGAGCACGTTCTTTACAGCACTTTACAAAAGCACCATTATCCAACTTATCAACCAGCAATGTGCATTCTTTGTGATAAGGAGAATTGCATTTAGGACAACGAGTAGCACGAGTAGTAATCTCTTTCTTACACCAAGTACAAATTTTCTCTACCGGCATTGTGAATATCGATCCGTGATTCAGAATGACACGGAAAGAAACACTTGGTCACAAACACAGAAAAATCTACTGTACTGGAGAACTTCAATTAATAAATAGTTATGCAACAAACACACCACGAGAAAACACAAAAAACTGCTAGTCGTAGTGTCAATAAACGTATAAATAACAGTCGAAAGACGGAGCGTTGAGCAAGGCGATACTTAACGGTCGGCCATCTTATCTTATCTATCTATCTATCTATCTTATCTATCTATCTTATCTATCTATCTTATCTATCTATCTTATCTTATCTTATCAAGTTTAAAAACTTGAGGCAAGGTTGGCCAGGTTGAGGCAAGTTTAGGTGCTATGGGGGTAGGTAATAAGGAATTTAAAAATTATAATTTTTTACGATTGCATGTTTCCAAAAGCACAGCGATTTCGTGGAAAAAGTGTTTAGTTTTTTTTAAATAAATTGTCAAAGTAGAAATTTTTACCAAAGAAGAGGAAAGTCTTTGACAAACACTGTCAGATTTGTCCATCGATCGTCCTTAAGATTAGCTGAGAAATGGTTTCGCCAAATAAATGCTAGAATAACGTAAAAAGGTGTAACGCAGAATCCCTTCTTAACGTTAACAACCTGAAAGGTATTCAAAGCAAAAAGAGAGCAAATTTCCGTGTGGAAAGTCAGAAAAGAATAAGAAATTATTTTGTTTATATGAAATTGAATTATGTTTTTTTAAAAATTCAAAAAGTGATTAATTATGAATGTTAAAAGTGACAAAGATTAGATATCAGGATAAATAATTTTGTAAATTAGAATTTTTAAAAAATTTTCACTGGCGGAAAGATGATGAAAATGGGAAAATACATTAAACTGAAGCATGTGCTTTTAATAAGACTTAATTCGTTAATTAAGACACGTTGGGCGCCATTAATTGTAGGAACCCGCTCGAGATTTAATCAAACTACCGTCTAAGGGGGGTGGAATCAACTCGCGAAAGTGACACAACAAATTTTGGCAAAACCACTCAACTCACCTTGGTGATGTACGACAAGAGTCCAACGTTTCCAGATGCCGGTAATTCAAGGAAACAAACAAAATGAGAAAAGCATCAGACTCACCGATTAAACAGGCAATCAGAGGAAGGCGGCTTCCAGCGTTCGGCAGTCCTGCGTTGTTCCTTTTTAGCTTATGATTTGAATAATCCAATAAATGTTCAAGCTATTTACAAAATAACGTTGTTTATTTAGCGACACACTATCACACACATACAAGGGTCGCATAAGTGACGAAATACAATATTTACTTTTGTTTGTTTAAATTATGTTACGGGTTCTCCAAGTTGGAGAATGTGTCAGAGACTCTGACACATTTTAACTTTCAATTTTAAGTCAGTGTTCAGTGCGCAGCATCTTTGTGTAAAAATGTCCTTGCCATGTGGCCGGCAGACTTTGTAAAATTTGCATCCCTTGTTCAATTCTATTGATACAAACATGCTTACTAGTACACTGAACATTTTTTAAGGGTTAGTCGTTTGACGTTAGATGTGCAACTATGTTCATTTAAAGCGCGGGGCAGTTGCTGCTCTTTAGTAAAGGTAGACATTTTTCTTTTTTTTAAGAAAACTAAAAATTTTGGGCATCGTGCGATGCTTAAAAGTATTCCAAGGGAAATTATTGTAGCAAACGTGAATTGATATTGAGCTGTGGTTTTAACGTTTATGCAGTGAATAAGTAATTCAAATAATTCGTAACACTCTAATTTGTTTAAGAATTGAATTAGACATATATATGAGATAAAGGTGACGTTTACTTTTGTTTATCTAGTAGGTAAAAGTTCATGCATTTTCAATAATAATATTAATTTTTTTTATTGATGTGGATTTTAACTATCCCTACTGTAAAAACGTGCGTGAGATCTATCATAAGAAGTTAGGTATGTACTTACATGTGTACGCATATAAGATCCAGCCCCCTGACACTCGTGCCTTTTGCCATGCAAATAAATTCACCTGAGAACTGACCGCGGCCACCGTGGCGCTGGCTGTACAGTGTGCCGACTTTCCAAAAAATGCACGGGAAAACACAGAGAAATTGGATTTTAACCCAATAAAATTTATTTTATCGTAAATATTTTTTCGTAACATTAATCAAGAAACTTTCAAACATATTTTATGCTATAATTAGCTTTGATAAAGATTGTAGTATTTTAATTATAATGAAAAATGTGTTGAGATTCTTAGCGGGAAATTCAAATTCTCATTGGGCACTATAAATGAATTATAATGACAATATAAAATGAATCTTGTCATTAATACTGTTAAATAGTATTGTGTTTATCAAATATAATTTTGTTCGTTGGAATAAAATGAAACACATGCATATAAAATTTTAAATAAAAGCTTTATTTACAATATTTTAATATCACATTGTTTTTTAAATAAGTTACAATATAATATATTATGTTTAAAGAAACATATTTCCATAGTCTCAAAAGTTTCTTTTTTTCTTTGTTTCAACATTAAAGCTTTTGTATCATCAGATTATTTAAATAGATTTAAAGAAATTGCTCTTAAAGAACATAAGCTAACATTTTTTTAGCATAACTAAATAAACAATAATTATAAATATAATATATAAAATATATTATTTATAAAAAAAAACATTTTTTTCGTCAGTCAATCTTGAAAATTTGTTTTTTTTCTCTGTTTACCGAATTAGCTTTAACGCTTTTTGTTTGAGCATATTGTTTCATTCGATTATTTAAATATATTTAAATAAATTGCTCTTAAAGAACATTAATAATTAATCATTATTAATTAATAAATATCCTTTTAATATAACTAAATAAACAATAATTATAAATATAATATATGAAATATATTATTCAGAGAAAAAAACATTTTAAACATTTTATTCGTCCGTTAATCTTGAGAATTTTTTTTCTCTGTTTACCGTTTTAGCTTTAACGCTTCTTGTTTGAGCATAATATTTCATTCGATTATTTAAATAAATTAAAATAAATTGCTCTTAAAGAACATTAATAATTAATCATTATTAATTAATAAATATCCTTTTAATATAACTAAATAAACAATAATTATAAATATAATATATGAAATATATTATTTAGAGAAAAAAAAACATTTTAAACATTTTATTCGTCCGTTAATCTTGAGAATTTTTTTCTCTGTTTACCGTTTTAGCTTTAACGCTTCTTGTTTGAGCATAATGTTTCATTCGATTATTTAAATACATTAAAATAAATTGCTCTTAAAGAACATTAATAATTAATCATTATTAATTAATAAATATCCTTTTAATATAACTAAATAAACAATAATTATAAATATAATATATGAAATATATTATTTAGAGAAAAAAAAACATTTTAAACATTTTATTCGTCCGTTAATCTTGATAATTTTTTTTTCTGTTTACCGTTTTAGCTTTAACACTTCTTGTTAGAGCATATTGTTTCATTAGATTATTTAAATATATTGAAATAAATTGCTCTTAAAGAACATAAACTAACATATAAAATATATTATTTATAGAAAAAAAACATTTGGAATATTTTATTCGTCCGTTAATCTTGAGACTTTTTTTTTTCTCTGTTTGCCGTTTTAGCTTTAACGCTTTTTGTTTGAGCATATTGTCTCATTCGATTTTCTAAGTATGAAGTAATGAGAAAAGCATAAACATCTTTAGCGTGCTCAGTACAAGAAAATTCGAGCTGTTCCGCCGTAACCTCTTCAATCACTAATTTAAAGCAATTAGTATGCTTGTAATTATTATTAAAAGAGCTCTCAACTTTTTTTAAAAACGAAAGAAACCTTTTGTTGGGATGTTGAAGTCCCAGCCCTTCTTGATTAAAAGTTAAGATTCTTGCAGTCAGATAATATTCAAGATGAACAGATTCTTCTGTAGTATAAAAAAAGCTGTTATGGCACATATCACAGTTCGTGAACTTTTTAAACTTTTGGTTTAGTTGCCCAGCTACAAAATACATCAAGCATTCTAAAACTTGAGGTAAATCGTAGTCATGATCACTAGCAACCGTAAAATCTTCAAAATCAGAGTCCTCTTTACTGATAACAATATCCAGTTTATTTTTAATTTCATCTATGACAGATGTTTTGTTTTCATTATGAGTTTTAAACAACTCTTTTAACTTGGACATAGGAACTAATGGATTCGTGGAAGTATTATTAGAAATAAAGGTGCAGTTTCCAGTCCGAGGAGGTTCCAAGATACTAAAGAATGTTAAAATTCTATAAATCTGTAGAAAAGTAGGAGTAGAAGGATGGTCATTTGTCCCACCCGCTAGCCGAATAGTTCCAAAAAATCTCTATAAAAAAATAGAAAAATTGCTATTACACAGGATTTTTTTTATTACAAAAAGAAATTGATGTTCTAAAGCTTACTCTAAGTGCTTAAACTGTAATTTTATTCCTATGTTAGATTATAAATATAAAAAAGGCTTTATTGATAACGTAGAATCGGAGATAATCATGTACGGAAGAAGTCACATAGAATTTTATTAAAATATTGTATTTTTATCGATGTATTAAAATAATATTCTTAATGATATAGGTAACGTCCATTTTTATATTTCTTAATTTTTATTTGTTTTTATTCAGAATAAAAATAAGATGAAAATCGGTACCTCCGAACAAAAAGAACCACTCTCGCTTTATACGCCTAAAAAATCCTCTCAGACGTTGGCTGTCTAAAACCTCCACTGTGTTGTTTTGGTTAAATGAAATGTCAAAATGTTTCAATTCAAATCAAAACAGCATTTGAAATAGATCAACTTTAATAAGCACTAATCTATACAATATTGTATTTTAGTTTTGAATTTATTACGTTTTTAAAACTTTATAAATTAGTTTCCTGGAAAAATGGGAAAAACAATGTGTGATTTTTTGACGTTTATTTTAACAGTGGAGGTTTTAGACGGCCAACGCCAGAGTGAAGTTTTTAGGCACATAAAGCGAAAGTCGTTATTTTAGCTTGGAGGTACCGAAATATTAAGGCTGAACGAGTCTATAAAAAAAACCGCTCTCACCTGATTTTAATATTTATCGTTTTCGCCCTTAAAATAAATAAATCGATATTTTCAAATCTTTTTATCTTTTAAAAGCGGGAAACGTCAACATTGAAATTAGACGAATGTTTTTGTTCATAGGTTTTATCAACCTTAAATTTAATTGTCTTTTCAGGTACCTCTAAAGGATCTTGATTTATCTTGCCAGTCAAAACAAAATCCATTTCCAATTCTGTTAGCAAGTAGTTACTCAAACCCAACGTTGAATTTAGAGTGAGTCTCAAACCACTCGCGGTCTGTGGAGTAAGGAATTGTTCAGGAGGAATCAATTTATCTTTCACCCTTTGTTCCCAATCATTTAACCAGGCTAAAGTATCCTTCAAAACCTGTAAAAATCAAAAAGTCACAAATAAGAATTTATATTTAAAGATGAAAGTATATTGTATATTTTTTCTTTTAAAACGTACTTTAATATCTTCACATTCCTTTGTCAAACCTGTTTCTATTTTCGTCCTCTTCGAGGAATCAAACATGTTATTAATTATTAAGCAAAAATTGGAAGTGCTTTTGGATTTTTTAAGTCGTTCTTCATAGTCGCTGTAATATTGCAAACCATGTGCCACTGATTTACTAAAAACCTACAAAATTTTTTTATTGAACTAAGACTTTTGGGCAGTTACTTATTTATAATACAGATTTAATAAATGCGTTATTAGAACATATAAAACAGACGAACCTGAACTGCAAGATTTACTCTCATTTTTAGCGCTGGTTTTTTTGCAATATTTATATGCGAATCTGTTAACTTTGGGCAAAGTCGTACGGAAATCGGTTGCAGCTTCTCAATTTCGTACAGGATTTCGAAATGCTCCCATTTAATTTCATCTTCTTCTGGATGGACCTAGAAATTTATATACAATATTATCTGATAGTTAAAATTTTGTTTTCTCATTACCTATTCGTATTTTAAGATTTTATACTCAAAATATAACGTTACCTTTAATGTCTTGACATTTGCTAATCGATTCCATATGCATTTGATTAAATGTGGCATATCCCAAAAAAAAAAAACCTTTCTTTTTTCTTCCACTGGATGAACGCTCCAGCTTTTAGAATTTTCTAAATCTCCACTACATCCCAATAAGCCCCACATTATTGTGTTCGTAGTCGCACCATCACCTATTACGCCATGGATTTTTGCCCCAGCTTTTTCTAGCATTGCAATTGCTTGCACGACAATTTTTGCTAATATTTCTCCGACAACACCATTTTTTGAAGTAAATACTGCAATCGGCTGAGAATAATCATCGTATAAAGGTTGAAACATCAACACTAAACCATGATTCGCTACGTCTGAGTCTACGTTTTTGGGAGCATTGTCTCCAAGGTCCTCAACTCCTTTAAAAGTCATGGATTTTTGATCTAATAAAAGACCTTTCCTTGTGCCCATTTCGTCTAACAATACTACTCCATGAAGTTCTCGTGGGGTTTTTGTTGCGAAAAGTTCCTTTAAAAGTTCGAAAAATCTTGAGTTGAATCCGCACGGGCAATCTATTTGCGAAAGTTACCTGTAAAAATGGCCTTATTTATTTAAAAATACAAATATATTAATAATATCTAAATCAGTGTTTTAAGTTCTAGAAATTATAAAAGAAATATTTATAATATAAAATTATATATGAGAATCTTAATAACTAATGTTATATTATCTAATTAATTTAAATACTCTTTACGTTTTAGTGAAATTAATACCTTCTAATAGTTCGTTCGCAAGGTAAAGGAAGGATATGCATATCACGTATCATTCGATAAGTGACAGGCGATCTCATGTGTAGCAGAACACAAAGTATTATCCACTCGTCTGAAATTCTTCTTCCTTTTGCATCTTTTGCTTTAGAAGCTTTTAGAATTTCATGAATTGATAATTTTTCGTTTTTATTAATTTTTTCATTATTTTCCAAAATATTATTTAACGAAGTTTCAGAAATATTTGACATTTTATTTTGTAAATCATTTACTGATTTTTTTAGTAGACGAGCATTTACTTGAGCCTGTTGTTTTGCTCTGCTGGTGTTGCTAAGCTTTGTCTTTAATTTTAAGAGCTTTTCTTTTTGACGAGGACTTAAATTATTTGCTTTAAGATAACTTGATTTCTGTTCTCTCCGTTTTTCCTTTTTCCTCAACAACTGATTGACAGTTTTGCAGTATTTGCACTTCAAGTTTTCTTTTTCATTTTCTGTTGGTAGCAACAAAGTGCAATTATTATGTCGTACTGTGTCGACCTTATCTAGATAAGAAAACGGGTTCATTAATCTTTGGGTAGTGGGAGAACAAATGATTTCTGGACAACCTTGACAAATTTTGCTCTTATCGATAGTTTTAATGATATCTATCAAGTTTTGAATTGAAGTAATTTGATCATTTTCTAAATCGAAATCTTTAAAATCACAGTGTCTGCCATTTATTTTTATTATAATTGTCATTTTTTCATCGACAATCATTTCTTTCTGACAGACTGATTCCACGTGACCAGTTTTGCCTTTTCTTCCGATTAATTTATGAAAATTAATTGCACGTTGTTCATCTTCACCACATACAAAATTTGTTTTTCCCCAAGATATTGGAATAGGAACAACTTCCTCATTCGCAAATAATTTATTAAATAAATTTGTTAAAATATTATGTTCCTGGGAATCATTAAATTGAATAGGTTCATTCTCTGTAACAACTTCTCTTTCAGGATGTATTCCGCTATTTATTTCATCATTATTTTTGGTGGTCATGTTGTCTTCTCTTTCGTCGTTTTCTTTTTTTCTTTTAGAAGAACTTGAAGAATCTGAATCTTCATTTTTACACCTTTTAGGCGTTTTTCGAGGTTCCTTCTGGACAGTCTGAGGTCGAACAAGCTTCGGTATAGGAAAGGCACCTTTCTTAAGCTGTGGCCTTTGATATCTGCTCTGTAAAATATAATTTTAATCAATTTTTTGGAATAGAAAACTAGAAATATATACGTAATAAAAAATCAATTCATTTTCCAAGAAAATTCTTGTAATACCATTAATAGACATTAATTAATTTTACAATTCTAAATAACTTAATTTATTTTTCTAAAAATATTATTTATAAGTAATTTTTACAAAAAAAATTATAACTATTTTATTTTTATGAAATAAGTTTCAAATTATAATTTGATAGATTTTTAATTCATTTCGTAAATGATAGTATCTTAAATTATTAATGAAAAAAGTCACTTTTATTGGAAGTTAAATTGCTAATATAAAAACAATCAAGCCTATTTTTATTTTAAAGCAATTTAGAAATTCAGGTAGAAACATACGTGAAACCAGAAAATACATCAAATTTGTTTGAGATCATATTTATATTATATTTTATTTTACAAATAACTTCCTAATCAAAATTCGTTCATGCATTAATTATTTTTATAATACATATAATAAACAAAAAATTAAGTTTCAAAATACATTCAATAATAATTTATTAGAGTATATAATTCAAATGGTAAAAATATAACCTATAAATTTTGATTTTACTTCTCGTTATAATCATTACAAGTATTAATATTCATATTTTTCTTGTACAAAGAAAAAATACAGAAAAATTTATTAAAACTGAAGGCCAAAAATAAAATAAAAAGACAAATAGGTATACTTACTTTTCCTAAAACTGTTACTCCATCAGCGGCATACGTTAAACGTTCTTTCAAAATATCCTCTTCATTAAAATGTTTTTCACAAACAGGATCACCAGCTTTTACTTTAATATCATCCCTTAAAATGCCAATTTGCCATTTTTTTAATAATATTGTATCGCTAGGAGCTT
Source organism: Ganaspis brasiliensis (assembly GCA_037103525.1). NCBI lineage: Eukaryota > Metazoa > Arthropoda > Insecta > Hymenoptera > Figitidae > Ganaspis > Ganaspis brasiliensis. Next base: position 663,893 of record JAZKLR010000298.1, read on the forward strand.
TAAACATCTGAAATTTTCTGCCATTCGACGTAGATTTATATCCAGATTTGCACCCAAATGCAATGCATTTCACCATTTTTAAAGTTAAAAAGATATTATAACACTAACAAATATTCAAGTTTTATTAAACTATTAAATTATAAACAATATTTAAGCCTAAATAAATTAAAAGTTTGTATCGTTTACATTTTTGCCACTGTGATACATGTCAAGTCGGCCCACTGTACAGCTAGCGCCACCGTGGCCGCCAGTCAACAGTTGTGTGAGTTTCAACTTAACAGTGTCAGGGGGTTGATAAGATCTCAGGTGACACAGACGAGATCTGGTATAAGATCTTATGTGAGAACGTAGATACGAATGCATGTAAGTTCTTATATTAAGTTCCGTCATGCGCCGCGTATAACGTTACTCAATATGAAATTGAAACAGCGTTCTTATATGAGTTCTGTTCTGCGTACGTATGTACGAACTCATGTGCGAACACACCTAAGTATTAAATTAAATATGTTAAATTAAATATATTATTAAAAAAAATTCTAGCCAACGGGATTCGAGCCCATCTAACCTGAGCCTGAGTACGCCTTAAACCCCTCGGCCACCGTAGTTACAGAAACAACTTTACAAAATCTTAGTCATGTCTTTCCGGAGAAATTTATGTATTAAACATGACTAAGATTTTGTAAAGTAGTTTCTATAACTACGGTGGCCGAGGGGTTTAAGGCGCACTTAGGCTCAGGTTAGATGGGCTCGAATCCCGTTGGCGAGAATTTTTTTAGTAATATATTTAATTTAACGTATTTAATTTAATACTTAGGTGTGTTCGCACTTGAGTTCGTACGTGTGTTCGCACATGAGTTCGTACATACGTACGCAGATGAGAACTCATATAAGAACGCTGTTTCAATTTCATATTAAGTAACGTTATACGCGGCTCATGACGAAACTTAATATAAGAACTTACATGCGTTCGTACCTACGTTCTCACATAAGATCTTATACGAGATCTCGTCTGTGTCACCTGAGATCTTATATGCGTACACATGTAAGTACATACCTACCTTCTTACGACAGATCTTACGCACGTTTTTACAGTAGGGATCATTTCTATTTAAACTAAAATCTGTAGATTGAATCAATTTTAAAATGGATTGTGTGCTTCAAGATGCTGATGTGTTTATGGATTGTGAATCCAATGTAACTGAAACTGCTGAACCCTTGTCTTTCTTATTTTCTTATGAAACTATTGAATTGAAAAAAATTTTCAGTATATATTTTCATTATACTATAAATATATTTTAAATTACTTATAGATATCGTTCACTCCAAGTCGAAAGCACTCAACTGTTTTTAAACATTTGAAATTCGCGTATCTTTTAAGAACAGGTTAAAAAGTATGTATCTTTAGTGCCCACACAGCACCAAAAATTCTCTGAATTTCCCCTGAATATTGGTCCACATTTCCCGAATATTCGAACCTAATATTCAGGGAAGTTTCCTGGAAGCATCAAAATGTCCGACATGGAGAATATTGGCGGCGAAATTTCCCTAAAAAAGTATTTCTAATTTTCAGGGAATTTCCTCATCTAATATTCCTAGAATATTCAGGGAAAGTTGAAAAAAATTTCCAAATTTTTTTTTGATCTGGTAATTGATGAAAATTATGTTATATTTGACACTCGTAGGATTCTAGAACATTAGAAACTGCTGCGCAGCCGTAAGTAGTGTTCCGAAGGCGGTAATTATTACGTCAAGAAGAGAAAGAAGATTGCGGTAAATTACCGGTAAATTACCGGATCGTTTTTTCTCGGAGAATTTATGAGAAGATTCAAAAACTGTTTAAATGACTAGAATTTGTACACATTCAGTGGATTGGAGGAATAGTGAAATAGAATAGACGAATCAAGTAATTTCTCACATTGGAATATCTTTTTTTATTGGTCTATTCTATTTTACTTTTCGCATTCATTTATTGTTGGGCGTAAACTTAAGAATATTATAGAGAGTTACCAGATTTTTATAGATATACCGTGGTTGTACCAGTACCCGTCCACGTCCCAGTGCCCGTCCACTTTTTGATAATTTCGAGTGTATTTCTGCATAAACTGAGTTTTTAAATTTATTTGAATATTTTTGACATCATTATAACATCTTTCGTTATATTTACATAAACGTATCTCTACATAAATGCTTTAAATAAAGAATTTAAAATGGACGGTAACTGGGACATGTCGTCTGCTCAGGTGGACGGATACTAGGACAACCACGGTAGCCCAAAACACAACGAATACGGTTACGGGAGCTGGGCATGAGATAATAAAGGACAGAGACTGTTTCTGTCATTTTCTGTCTCATGCTCTGGTCCCGTAACCGTATTTCTATCTGCTTAGGCCTTTTAAGTCATTCAATAAAATTAATCTTAAAGTAACTTTTTCAATGACTTTGGCATGGCTATCTCTTTTTTCCTATTATTTAAATTTTAACGAAAAGTGCAAATCGCAAAGACTGTTTCAATACTGTTAAAAGTTTGATATATGTTTAATTGTTTATAGAAACGTTGATCTTACAGTTTAATGTGCATATTCGTTGTTTCAATTATATAATATAATTAATAAATTATATAACTAAAATTTAAATAACTCTTCTATGCATTTTCTTTAACCTATTTATTATAAAATAATATAATTAAAGCATAAAACCAAATTAAAAAACCATAAAAACAAATATTCTCGTTAATTCTCATAAATTCTCGTCTTCTCGGTAATTTACCGCAATTTTCTTCCCTTCCTTCTCGGATTATATTTTACCGAGAATTTTAGAACACTAGCCGTAAGTGTCACAGAAACCAAGTTTGACCAGTGCGCATCAGGCCCTCCAAGCTCCAATGCATTTGGTCACGCCAAAGTTTCTTGAGCTATTTAGGGTAACTAACCGCCGAGGGCAGCACCTGTTGTCACCACTACATACAAATGTCACTGTCAGTGATGTTCCTTGTGTTATTGAGTACGTGCGCAAATGTGCTACTAGCCGGCAATTTTAATAAATATAGGAAAATAGTTGTTTTATTTATTGAATAAATAATGAGTAAATATATAATTAATAAGTTTTAAATGTTTTTATTTTATTTCTTTTAGGTATATGTATAATAAATTACAGCATTACTATAATTTGTCATAAATATAGTTTTGTGTTTAGTACACATTCTTTTAAATTTGTTATTAATGTTTAATGATTTATATTAATAATAAAGTACAGTGTAAATAATTAGTGTTCTTTAAATTTTGGAATATTTTAAGTATTGGTTAGTAAAATAACCTTCATATATATAAAGATTCTGAAAGTCGGTTTTACCTAACCTCAAATTTAATTTAATATTATTAAAAAGAATTTATTTTATTGTTTTTGCAGTGTAAATATAAATGAAAATGGGCAGGAAATGTGCTGTTACTTCTTGTGGTGTTAATAAGGGCACTTTTTATCGTTTTCCACATCTGTCTAAAGGACGAGACCGTCTTCTTCTTAGAAATGCATCGTTCAACAAATAAACAAATAAATTTATTCTCAAAATGTATTTTACAGACATATTTCATAGAGATCTTATGAAGTGGGATTATTAAAAGGGAATCATTCCCCGAAGCATAGAAATACATTTTCAGGGAAGTTTCGCCACCAATATTCCACATGGCGGACATTTTGATGCTTCCACGAAACTTCCCTGAATATTAGGTTCGTATATTCGGGAAATGTGGACCAATATCCTGGGGAAATTCAGGGAATTTCTGGTACTCTGTGGGTGGTGTTTTCAGAAACTACTCCCCAGATAGCACCGGAATTTCCAGGAAGTTTCCGGGAAGTTTCCCGTGGAAAGTTCGGAAGTTTCCGAGGGAAGTTTCCGGGAAACTTCCTGGAAATAGCAAAATGTCCTCCTCCTAGGAAGCTTTCCTCGGAAACTTCCTAGAAACTTCCTTTGGAAACTTCCTGGAAACTTCCCTTGGGAACTTCTTGGAAGCTTCCCGGAATTATATCAATTTAAATATTTAAAATTTTAATTATTTTTAAGAATAACCAAGTTTTGGCAGGAGATTCTTAAAAATAATAAAAATTTTAAATATTTAAATTGATATTAATTTTAAAATATTTAAAATAAACTTGAAAAATAGATAACTGGAAGTTCCCAAGGGAAGTTTCCGGGAAGTTTCCAGGAAGTTTCCAAAGGAAGTTTCCGGGAAGCTTCCAGGAAGTCCCAAGGGGAGTTTCCGGGAAGGTTCCAGGAAGTTTCCAAGGGAAGTTTCCGGGAAGCTTCCAAGAAGTTTCCAGGAAGTTCCCAAGGGAAGTTTCCGGGAAGGTTCCAGGAAGTTTCCAAGGGAAGCTTCCGGGAAGCTTCCAGGAAGTTTGCAGGAAGTTTCCGAAGGAAGCTTCCTAGGAGGAGGACATTTTGCTATTTCCCCACACAGTACAATTCCTTGCCTGAAGTTTGAGCGAAGTTGGCACTGCAAACTTCGCAAGTTTGCATTTGACATTTATGAAAACTTGACCTAACCAACAAAATGTCCGCTTGTGCAGAAAATTTGACGTTTGAAACTTGCTGGAAACTTTCACTGCAAATTACAACTTGAGGCCTTGTGCAGTTAATTTCTATGATAGCTAGGGCTGCGCAATAGATTTTTTTAAACCTCCCAAAGGGGTCACAATGATGTGTTACAAATTCATTCAATCCACACAAAAAAATTTTTTTACCTTTAAATCGAACTTTTCTAGAACCTTTCCTGAAACTTGCGAGGAAAGTTTTCAATTACCAACCAGGTTATACTTGCCGCAAGTTGTCCAGTCAAGCTTTCTGCACAAGCGGACATTTTCTTGGTTAGGTCAACTTTTCATAAATGTCAAATGCAAACTTGCGAAGTTTGCAGTGCCAACTTCGCTCAAACTTCAGGCAAGGAATTGTGCTGTGTGGGTCCAGGAAGTTTCCCGGAAACTTCCCTCGGAAACTTCCGAACTTTCCACGGGAAACTTCCCGGAAATTTCCTGGAAATTCTGGTGTTATCTGGGTCATGTTCTGTATGTACAAAAGCTACACTCAGAAAAATGGCTGTTCATGACCCTACCGATACAAACTCACTGAAAACTCACTGGCGAAAATCACTGAGTTTTTTGGGCTATTTCAATGCTTTTTCAGGTAGTGTTTGAAACATTTACTCACTCAAAACTTATTGGGTCTTTTAAGTCTGATTTATGGCAATGGGAAATACCACTGGGGACTCTTTTGCGGTTTATGACCAACATAAATACTTCTGGTGACCTTCGGGCATAAAAATAATTACGCTGAAAATAATGTTTATTTATTTCAACATTATATTTATTTTAATGAACTTTAACTATTTTCATGATTCTATTATGTTTACTACATATCCCTTTGACTTTGATTTCAAAAATGATATCAGTTTTAACGTAATATTTATGGTTTACAAAATACCTTATAATTTCTTAAAATATAAAATTATCATAATAAATTTTAGATATTTGGAATCGTGAAGTATATCAGATTCTAAATTTTTTAATTAAAAATGTCAAATAATTAAATTGCAGAAATTTCAAGTCATAAAATATTAGGGTTCAAAAATTATTAGCTAGGGTAACAATAGACATGGGGATTTAAAATGGATCCCGGATTTAACAGTAGATTCTCAAATCTTTTGTCATTTAAGTTTATGTTTTTCAACCCGGCATTTTATTACCTGGAATTTATATACTTTTACTTTTTGAGGTCTGCAATACAAAAATTGAAATCTTCAATATTTCACTATTCTGAATTTCTAAAATTCATTTTAAAAATTCATGGGTAAATTTTATGGCCTTTGGTCATTTACCCATGAATTTCTATAAAAAAAGGTCTACAACGTATTCAATATAATTCATTTTAAAAATGTATACTACTAAATTAAAATTATAATCAATAAATTACTTAAAGAATAATTAATTATTAAAATATATGTTATAGACATTTATAATTTTTATAGAAAATAACAATTGCAAAAATTAATATTATAATTTATAAACAATAAAATTAATTAATAATTTTAAATCATAATTAGCTTTTTAATTAATATTATTCTCTGTAAATAATTATATTGTCATATTTTTGACACAATTTTTAACATAGGTATATACTCGCATAATATAGGTATATTGAATTTTCAGAAAAATATTTTTTTAATAAATTTACATAAAAATATATATTTAATAAAGAGCCACAGATGTCTTGTGACAATATAATTTTAGTTTCTTTTGAAACTAAATTTAAAAGGACTACCTTAAAACGGGCAATAAATTTTGACCTGGCCAGAGTGTAGCAATAAACCCTAGTGCGCTAGTAGCTCACTGGGCCAGTGAGCTTCTAATAATTTTCCAGTGATTTTCTATCGGTAGGGGAATATTAAAATTAAATATTTAGATATTAAAACCTAGTATGAAGATATCAATATCTTGATATTCAAACTAATATCTTAAATATTAAAAATATTAATTTTAATGTCTAAAATATTAAGTTTGAATACATCCATTTTCAAGGACGTACCCAGAGAAAGATTTTGGTTTGGGTTTTATATGAGAGTGAGAGAGATAGCCATATAATGCTATCTCTTTCTCTCTTATTAAAACTGGTTTCCTAGCCAGTCCCCCTGCCCCAACGTAGTTACGCCCATGTCCATTTTTCTCAGTGTACATACACCCCTGCACATAAATGCTATCCTTCCGGTTTATTGTTTGAACAATAGACGAACAATAAACCGGAAGTTCAGCATTTATGTGCAGGGGTGTATATAAGCTGTTTCCAAGCCTTTCCACAAAGATACGTACTTTCTGTTTTGTTCTTAAAAGTTACGCGTTTTCCAAACTGTGACAAACATTTGCGTACATTCCACTTGGAGTGAACTATATATTTTAAACTTTAAAAAATTTTAACATATTTCTCTTATAATTTTTGTGATTTATGTAATTAAATTTATTGTTAGAATTTTGTAATTGTTTCAGATCAGATATTTTACAAAAACAATCTATTATTCTGTTTTCTGAATACAACAAACGTTGAAAATTACAAGTACGATGTTGAGGTACTTTTAAGACTGCATTTCTTTCGCGAAGACAAAGTAAATGAGTTGCATCATTAGCTTCTCTCAAGCTAAATGATTCAACTAGATAATTAGAAACTCCGGTTTGGAAAATTACATAAAGAAGATTGCCCATAAAAAAATAAAGGCATTGGCCACATTCAATAAGCCAACTTTATTTTTAAAGGAAGTAATATGCATGTTTTTGGGAACATCAAATACAAAACCAATACAAGCATTAAATGCCCTCTCTAACCTGTTATTAGGTTCATTAGTTATATCATCGTAGACAACACATCTATAATCCAGGACCGGTAAAATAAGACATTTAATCAGAAGAAGCCGAGTTGTAGGAGACAATAAATCCTTGTTTTTACGAAGCTAAAGAACAATGGTATGTACTCAGTATGCAAGGTTAAAGAACAATTCTGTAACTAATCTAAAACGCAAATAACAAGTTCTAGAACCAGTTCATGATCTGGTGAGTAAAAATGTCTTCCCTGTGGGAGAACAGTTCAAATCTAGAACACAGTGACAGAAAAAATGTATCATATTTTTGTAACAGTGTTACATTCTAGAACTGTTTAATAACAAAATTTTAACAACAGTTCTGTAACATTGTTCCCTTTGTGGTCAAAACTATCTAACTAACTATCTAAACTAACTATGGGTTAGCACTATCAAGTGCTAACCCAAGATCTTTCACAAATATCATGGAAGTCGATGCTTAAACCTACCACATGTAGAGGAGGCGATCAACTGAGAAATAGTAAAACCGTATTTTTATAATACTAAATGCAACTGCACAAGTTTTAATAGGATTTAGCAAACGACCATTATCTTCAGCTCAATTAACGATTAAGTCAATCTGAAGTTGGTATTTACAATATACAAGCTGACTTCCGCGATCAGCAACGAAAAGGCTAAAAAGTAATGGTGCAATTGAAGAGCCCTAAGAAACGTCACACTTAACGTCAGCCTAGTTTGAAAATTCACCTGCACTCTTGGCCAGCCTCTGCACACAAGAGCTTAAGTATGAATTATACTATTTAGGCACAGATGTAGACAAGTTAAAGTTTCTTAACTTAGTGAAATGGTATTTCATGGTTAAAAAAACCATTTTAATATATTTGTCAAAAATTAAAACCTTTGTCGAACTTTCTGGACGTTTTTGGGGGTAAATCAAGGGTATATAAGAAGCTCATTTGCATGGACTCGTCCTCTTGATTTTCATCAACTAAATTGGTAAGATATAAGTACTTAGCGTCATAATATTTTAATAGGAGTTGTGTTTGTTAATAAATTCAATAAAATATTTTATTTTATTGAATTTATTATTAAGAATACAATTTTTATTAATAATAACAAACAAGTACAATAATAAAAAAGAGATACAAAGCGTCATAAAAATTAATTATTTATTTATTTATTGAGGAGTACATAGTACAACCTCAATATTTATTTAAATAATTTAAATATTGCGAATAATAATTTGGAAACGGAGTTTTTCCAAATTATTGATCAAAATATATTTCTGTGTTTGTTGGGTGAAGCTTTTAAGCAATAAGTATTAAATAATTGCGATTCAGCAATTATTTAATAACGAAAGTTGATCGATCTTTTGTTGGAGTACATAGTACAACCAACAATTGACTGGTTAATATTGTTTAAATTCCTCGCTTGGTTTACACTACTTTCTACAAAACTTGTTAAGTTGTGGTGCATTGTAGCATCATCACGACTTATTCATGAGTTTGTGGAAAGGTGAATCTTCCTTAAAAGAATAAAATAATTATTTTATTTGTTTATTTTAAAAATATAAATAAAGAAAGAAGATTAAAGGAGGGATTTTATTGTATAGTAAAGTTATAGTTTTGAAATTAAATAATTGATGGATTATAAATGAAGGGTTTTATTAATTTTTGTTAATATTTTTAAATAGATAAATCGAGTTTTGGAAAAAGAAGTAAGAGAGATTGAAGGAGGTATATTTGAGGAAATTGGCCAAATAAATCAAATCAAGTAGGTCAATGAACTTTATTTTTGTTTATTTTTCAATTTTAAAAGTAGAATCTTCATCAGAAAAATAATTATATTCATTGTAATGTTAGATAAAAGTTTAACTGTTTTAATATTAATTTTATTTTATTTTTTTGTTAATATCATAAAATCAATGATGATCTCCCTAATGCTTGTTATATTATTTAACAAGTATTACAACTGAGATTATTAATATTAACAAAATAATATTTTGATTTAAATTTAATTTAAAAGTCGATCAGAAATAGAATAGAAATTATAAAGATAGTAATTAAAAGTCAATTTAAATTCTGTATGAATAATATTTCAAAAGATAGATAATTACTACAGGTGGCATACATATAAATATTTTCCTTTTAAAATTGAGATTTATGGGTTTAAATGCCCATAATTTGGACTACTTTCTATCTCTCTCTAAATTCTTGCGATAATAGTAAGCATATGAATCACTTTCGTAGATAAAATTAAATATTGCGAATCCCCGGAAGGAACAGAGATAGGAAGTATGCTTCAACTTTGTCAGGAATAACAAATGATGTAGAAAATTTAAAAACTACAATTCAGAGGGTTAAAATAAATTTTAGAATAAGTAGTAAAAAAACTGAAGAAGAACAACAAAGGATGAGGGAAAGAATGATTAATATGACTAAATTAGTAAAAGATATAAAATTAAAATATAAAAATGAAATGGATTCTAAATTAGCGAATAGAAAAAGGGAATGTGAAAATAAAAGTAAAGAATTAGAAAATAAATTAGTAGTAGTTGAGGATAAAGTTGATTCATTTAAAACGGATATTTCAAATAATTATTTAATTGGTCAAGAAAATGCAATATCTATATTGCAGAATGAAACAAAAATAAATAAATTAGAAGAAAAACAAAATCAAATTGAAACTAAAATTAATAAAATTAAAATAAATTCGGGAAGTGTTGATAAATCAACGTGGATTAAAAATTTACCAGCTCCAAAATTTACAGGAAGAGAGCGTCCTATGATTTTTTTAAAGGATTTAGAAAACTATTTGGAAATTAACGACGCGTGGGAAGATGATTTTAAGTTTATTATTTTAACGTGTTTAGATGGATTTGCGAAAGAATGGTGGAATTTAGTTTCGTCAGCGCAAGAAAACTACAAAACATTCAAAGAAAAATTTATTAAAAGATACTGGAATGAAGAAATAAGGTTTAAAATAAGCTCTACATTACAATTTGGGAGTTTTGATCCAAATGGGAGATTAACTAGGACCGCATATGCAATAAAAATAATAAACAACGCGAAAGATTTAATTCCTGTAATTCCAGAAAGTGAAATAGTTTTAAAAATTTCAAGACATTTTGAAGATGAAATTCGAACGGCTATTATTATTAGGAAAATTCAAACGGTAGAAGAATTAATAGATTTATTAGAAACTTTTGATTTAGCCGGACCTTCTAATTCATCGAGAAATTTTTTATATAGGCAATCTAATCCAAATTTCAGTAATTTTAGAAATAAATCAAAGAATGAAAACTTTCAGAAAAAAGAATTTGAAAATTAACAAAATACTTATGCAAATAATTCGAGAAATTTTAGTAATTATAATTTTCCGAATCAACAACGATATAATCCACAAAACTATCCTAATAATAACTATAAAGGTAATAATTATAATCCAAATTATAGACAATTTAAGAATTATCAAAATAATTTTGGTAATAAAAATAACATGCCAAATTTTTCAAATAGTGGTTTTAATAGAAATAATTATCCACGTGAAAATCGGTATAGTCAAAATAATAATAATCAAGGTGGGCAAAATAATTACAACCCAAACAGACAAAATAGTAATAATTATAATAGGCAAGATTATAATAATGGATTTGTGGAAAATGGGAGATATGTCAGTAGAACTAATCCAAATAAATATTCAGATAATCAAAAAGAAACTAAACAAGAAGCTAATTATTTAAATAAAACTGGAGGTAAAGAACAAACGGAAAATAAACGAAAGGATGATGATTTTTTTTCACAACCGGGATGTTCTAAAGATTTTCGCGAAAATTCGGGAAACATGTAAACCTCGGGTTTGAGGTTAATAATAATAATAATAAAAAGGAAACAAGCCCGAGGTTAAATCAAGAAACGAAAATATATAAAGTAGATTCTATTCCATTAAATACAAGAGAAGATTTATTAGAAAAAGAACAAAATGAAAGTGAAAATGAAAAGAGGTTAGATAGATGTCCACAAATTAAAATCGGATTAGAAAATATTGATACAAATGCATTAATTGATACGGGTAGCGAAATAACTTGTATTTCAGAAATATTTTATGAAGAAAATAAAAAAAATTTTTTAAAATGTGAAATTTTACCGGTTGTAGGAGTAAATATTGTAGGAGCAACTAGAGCTAAATCAGTAAAAGTTAAACAACAAATATATATTACATTCAAAATGGGTAATTGGAAAGGAATGTATGTATTTTTAATAGTTTCTAAATTAAATAAAAATTGTATATTAGGGATTGATCTTTTAAAAAAAATTCAAAGTAAAATTGATTTAAAGAATAATATATTAAAAGTATATGATGGGAATAATAGTTTAAAAATAAAAATGATTGATGATGAAAATAATAAAATGAAAATTACTATAAAAGATGATGAAAATAAATTATTGCAAAATCAAGAAAGATACTTTGAAATAGAAAAGAATAATCCATTTGTCATTAATGAAATAGGAATTGTTGAAGATTATGTAAATATTCATTCAGAATATGATATAACAAATGATGAAATAATGTCAAAAGTTGCTGAATGTACCCTATTTAATAACACACAAAAAGATGAATTTTATAATTTAGTAACGCGTTATAAAAGGGTATTTTCTAAAAAACCGGGAAGAATTTCAATATATGAACACGAGTTAGAAATAAATGACAGTAGGCCATTTATAAAAAAATCTTATCCGTTACCAATTAATGTGAGGGATAAAGTAAATAATGAGATTAAAAAATTAATTGATTTAGGAATAATAAAAAGAGCGACAACTCAATATATTAGTCCTTTAGTTACAGTAATAAAAAAAGATGGATCAATACGACTTTGTTTGGATGCCAGAAAATTAAATGAGATATTAATTAATGATTATGAAAGGGCTGAAACAACGGAAGTATTATTTCAAAGATGTGCGGGTGTAAAAGTAATGTCTTCTTTAGATTTAGTTATTAGTTTTTGGCAAATTCCATTAACTGAAAATTCAATGAAATACACGTGTTTTTTAGTGGAAGGAAAATGTTATGTTTTTAAAGTAGTTCCTTTTGGTTTAAAAACAAGCACGAGTGCTTTAGTCAGAGCTTTAGACCACGTGTTATGCAATCTAGGTGATTTCATTATAACTTTTATTGATGATATGCTTTGCACTTCAGGAGATATTCCACAACATTTAATTCATTTAGAAATGTTATTTCAAAGATTAGAAGAAAATAATATGACAATAAATTTTGCAAAATCTCATTTTTTTAGACCGGAGATAAAATTTTTGGGACATATTTTAACAGCTGAAGGAATTAAACCGGATCCAGAGAAAATAAAAGTCATCAAAGAATTTCCAAGACCGCGAAATTTAAAAGAATTAAGAGGATTTTTGGGATTAATTAATTTTTATACAAAATTTACTAAAAATCATGCTCAAGAAATAGTACCTCTTTTACAGTTATTAAAAGGTGGGAGTAAATGGGATTGGAATAAATACAAAGAAAAAGCTTTTAATAGAGTAAAAGATTTATTTTGTGATTACGTAATTCTTACGTACCCAGATGTTTCCAAAACCTTTTATTTACAAACAGATGCGAGTGATATTGCGATAGGATCAGTTTTATATCAATTAGACGAGAATGGAGAACAACTTCCTATTTCTTTTATTAGTCGTACATTAAAGGGAGCAGAATTAACTTTTTATACGACAGAAAAAGAATTATTAGCAATAATATGGAGTCTTGATAAATTTAGATCGTATATTTTGGGATCTAAATTAATAATAATTACAGATCATAGAGCTTTATCATTTTTAAAAACGTGTCGATTGTTAAGCGGTAGATTAACAAGATGGGTTTTGTCTTTTCAGGACTATGATTTTTCTATGCAATATTGCGAGGGAAAATTAAATACGGTTGCAGATACGTTAAGTAGAATTCCGCATGTAGATGAATCAGAAAATATTCAAGAGAGCAATGAAGGCAAAGTTTTTCTATATAATTTAGCAAAAAGACCATCTTCTGAATTAAGAAAATTATTTAAAAATTATGAAGAAGAACAATTTAAAGATGAAACTGCTAGATCTATAATAGAACTAGTAAAAAACGAAAAAACTAAAAGATATATAATTTATAACGATTTATTATATTTTGTATCAGGTAATAATAATAAATTATATTTAACTAAAGATACACTAAATTTAGTTATTGATGAGACTCACGAGCTCTATGCTCATATAGGTGCTCAAAGAGTTTTCAGAATGCTCAATGAATATTTTTATCATCCACATTTTGCTAGAATGATTAGACATAGAATAGCAAGTTGTGATTCTTGTCAAAAAAGTAAAATATCTAATCAAACTAATTATTCAGAAATGCGTAATTATAGTCCTGAAAAACCGAGAGAAATATTATCTATTGATTTTTATGGGCCGCTTCCTGCTTCAAAGGGTGGTTTTAAATATATTTTATCAACAATAGATGCTTTTAGTAAATTTGTTCGGTTATATCCAATTAGGAAAATGACTACTAAAGCTGTAATAAATAAAATTTTTAACCAATATATCCCTACATATGGAAAACCTAAAAAAATAATAACTGATCATGGAACACAATTTACGTCAGAAATTTGGAAAAATAAATTAATTGAAGAGAATATTCAACCAGTTTTTTCGTCTATACGACATCCTCAAGGCAATATTGTTGAAAGAATTCATAGGGAATTGTCAAGATTTTTTAGATCATTAATCGTAAAAAAACATAATTCGTGGTGGAACTGGGTAGAAATAATAGAAAATTGTATGAATGAAACTCACCATGAAACAACTGAATTTACCCCTATAGAATTACAATTGAATAAACAACCAAAAAGAATGTGGGAAAAATGGTTAAAACTTCCTCCAAAACTTGAAAATCAAACTTATGAAACAAAAATTGAACTCGCGTTTGAAAATATATGTAAAAAAGGTAAAAATAGAGCTGAAAAATTTAATCAAACTCATAAATTAACTGAATTTCAAGAGGGTGATAAAGTGTTAATAAAATTACTTAATAGATCGGACAAAGAAAATAAAATTATTGCGAAATTTTTGCAAATATATGAAGGACCGTATGAGATTAAAAAAGTAATAAATAAAGGTACATTTATCATTTGGGACCCAGGGAAAAATGAAGAAAAAGGACAATTTCATTCACAAGATTTAAAAATTTATATTCAGAGACAATAAAATATTAGTGAAAATAAATTAATAAATATCAAGTGAAAAACTGTTAAATTAGACAATTTAAAAACAAGTGTAGTGAAAATAAAAGGAAAACAAACAATTAGAAAAATACAAACTGTGAAAAACAATAACAGTGAATTATAAATAATGAAAATAAATAAATAAGAATTAGTAATAGTAAAATTTTTGTAGAATTAAGTAATATAGATATAAATAGGTTTAAAAGTATTTTAGTATAAAAAAAAAATAAAAAAAAAATAAAAAAAGAAATAAATAAATAAAAAAAATAATAATAATAAAAAAAAAATAAAAAAAACAATAATAACTATATAATAACATTTTTTTTTAATAAGTAAGAACTATTTTCATATAATATTTTAAGTAGTAATAGCAGTTTGAATTTTCAATTCGATAATATTTAAGCACGTATGGTGTAGTGGATAGAGTATCGGACTGGTGATCTGGGGATCGAGGGTTCGTATCCTAGTGAATATAAAATTTTTTTTTTCTCTTTTTCTTCCTTTTCAACAAATTATTGAAAATTTTATTTATATAGATGTAATTTTTTTTTTTTCCGTTGAGAAATAAAAAATTTTTTTTACATGATCATAAACAGGATGAATATGGAAATAGAATTAGCTAAAGATGGAGATAGAATTCCAACAAGGGCATTGAATTTTAATCAATTTTATAAAATCGAAATTACTTCTGCTGTTTCTCCTTCTGAATTTAAAGGAAGAATCATTAATCATAGTGAGAGTTACTGGGATTTGGTGGAAAGAATGGAGGATATTTATGAAAAGGAACCAGAAAATTTAAGCATTCTAAACAAGTCATTAACCATCACAAATACATTACCCTTAGCATTTTTTAATGAAGAAGGGGGTTGTGGAAGAGGATTTTTAGAAGGAGTCACAAACTGCGGAAAAATGATTATATATGATGTAGATGAGGATGAATATTTCCAAGTAAGACAAAGCCAGGTGTATCGTCTATTGAGGGAATTTTGTAAAGAACCTCGTTATGCAGTGGATTTGGCCTTGGAAGGCGTAAAACCCAATAAAAAAAATGAATGGTCAAGAGAGGAGTGTAAAAATTTTAAAAAAATAACCATGGGCAAAATATTGAAAATAAATTTGATTAATAGAAATAGAAACACTTATATGGGATGGGGGTTACTTAATGACCATTTATCTATAAAGGGATATTTATTGCAAAATAAATTTGCACAAATAGGATTGAAAAACAAATTGTACATAGCTAACGAAAGCGAAGAATTGTTCCAAAATGAATTCAGAGATGTATCGGAAGTTGTTTTCTGTAAGAAAATTTGAATAAACAAGCATCATTATTTATAAAAAAAAAAAAAAATATATATATATGTTTATTGGTCGTTCTTTGCCGTTTTGAATGGACGAGTAGTTTGCCACTTGTGTCAAATTCCGCGTTCATTCAGGGGGGCATTGAAATGGTGATTTCAACAACAACAAAAATCCATATTTGAAATATTTTTTTTTTCTTAACAATTAAGAAACTAATTTTTTTTACTTAAGATTTATGGTTAATAGCAACTAATTATTATAAAATAAATACATAAATTTTTATACAATAATAAATTAATGTATTTAGGGGGGCATTAAAATGGTATTTCATGGTTAAAAAAACCATTTCAATATATTTGTCAAAAATTAAAACATTTAATAGTAATAAAAATAAAATTATAAATTAAATAGAAAATTTAAATATAAAAAAATATTGGGATCGATTGGGATCGAGCTCTGGACATTTGGGTTGGTGGTCCGGTGGCTTGGGCGTGTGGCTGCACAGCCTATAAAAATCGAAAGGAAAATTGAAATGAAGAATTGCTACTTGGATATTCAAAAATTCAGTTAAAATAATTAATTTTGATAATAAAATTTATTAGATTGTTATTATAAATAATTGTGAAAAATTAAATAAGAAATATGTTTATGACCAGATTTTGATAGAAGATTTATAAAATCAGTATGAAAATCGAAATGGACAGTTAATGTTGAATATTGTTAAATAGATAACTGAATATTGAAAATCTGAGAAATAGTTAATTGTAAAATAGTAAAATAAGGAATAAAAAAATAATTTAAGTAGAAAATAAGCGGAATTCATTGATAATTATTGATATATTAGAATTAAAATGAAAAAGTGCAAATTTTGCAATAATTATAAACAATTATAAATAAATATTAGTTGATAAAATTAGTAAATAAGAATGTTCACAAAAGTGAATAGTTGAATTGGTAAAATATTGTTTAATATTTAAATAATAGTTTAAAAACTTACAAAATTGAATAATTTAGTTAAAATTAATAATAATAATGGGAAAATTGAAAATACAAAATAAAAATAATTAAATACAGGTAAAGTTAAGGAAAGTAAAGATAGTACGATTAGATTAATTATTAGATAATAAATAATAAGTCAATTTTCAAAGTTCAAATAAAGTTTTTTATAAAAAATAATAAATTTATAACAAATAAATTTATAATAAAATATAGAGTAGAAAATTTAGAATATTTCACAAGAAAGAAAAATTAAATTATTAATCTTTATAAGCGTTAAAATTAAAATAGAAAAACCGCGGAAATTGAAAATTTTGACAGTTGTAGCGGTTATCGAACTTTCTGGACGTTTTTGGGGGTAAATCAAGGGTATATAAGGAGCTCATTTGCATGGACTCGTCCTCTTGATTTTCATCAACTAAATTGGTAAGATCCACGTACTTAGCGTCATAATATTTTAATAAGAGTTGTGTTTGTTAATAGATTCAATAAAATATTTTATTTTATTGAGTTTATTATTAAGAATACAATTTTTCTTAATAATAACAAACAAGTACAATAATATAAAAGAGATACAAAGCGTCATAAAAATTAATTATTTATTTATTTATTGAGGAGTACATAGTACAACCTCAATATTTATTTAAATAATTTAAATATTGCGAATAATAATTTGGAAACGGAGTTTTTCCAAATTATTGATCAAAATATATTTCTGTGTTTGTTGGGTGAAGCTTTTAAGCAATAAGTATTAAATAATTGCGACTCAGCAATTATTCAATAACGAAAGTTGATCGATCTTTTGTTGGACTACATAGTACAACCAACAATTGACTGGTTAATATTGTTTAAATTCCTCGCTTGGTTTACACTACTTTCTACAAAACTTGTTAAGTTGTGGTGCATTGTAGCATCATCACGACTTATTCATGAGTTTGTGGAAAGGAGAATCTTCCTTAAAAGAATAAAATAATTATTTTATTTGTTTATTTTAAAAATATAAATAAAGAAAGAAGATTAAAGGAGGGATTTTATTGTATAGTAAAGTTATAGTTTTGAAATTAAATAATTGATGGATTATAAATGAAGGGTTTTATTAATTTTTGTTAATATTTTTAAATAGATAAATCGAGTTTTGGAAATAGAAGCAAGAGAGATTGAAGGAAATATTTTTGAGGAAATTGGCAAAATAAATCAAATCAAGTAGGCCAATGAACTTTATTTTTGTTTATTTTTCAATTTAAAAGTAGAAGCTTCATTAGAAAAATAATTATATTAATTGTAATGTTAGATAAAAGTTTAACTGTTTTAATATTAATTTTATTTTATTTTTTTGTTAATATCATAAAATCAATGATGATCTCCCTAATGCTTGTTATATTATTTAACAAGTATTACAACTGAGATTATTAATATTAACAAAATAATATTTTGATTTAAATTTAATTTAAAAGTCGATCAGAAATAGAATAGAAATTATAAAGATAGTAATTAAAAGTCAATTTAAATTCTGTATGAATAATATTTCAAAAGATAGATAATTACTACAGGTGGCATACATATAAATATTTTCCTTTTAAAATTGAGATTTATGGGTTTAAATGCCCATAATTTGGACTACTTTCTATCTCTCTCTAAATTCTTGCGATAATAGTAAGCATATGAATCACTTTCTTAGATAAAATTAAATATTGCGAATCCCCGGAAGGAACAGAGATAGGAAGTATGCTTCATTAGATAACAACAAATTATGATTTACCAAGTCGAAAGTCTTTAAGAAATCTAAAAAAACTGCAAGAGTGATCTCTTTGCAGTCCACACTGAAAAAACAGAAATGTTAGCTCTACAATAAGAAACTTATTAAAAATTACATTTCTTCTATCATGTTATAATAATATGTAATAAGAACTTGTTTGTTTGAATTACAATATCCTGATGCTGTTATAACTATGAAACAGTTGTTCTGTTAAAAAAAATAACATTATCGGTAGTAAGAAACTGTCATTCAATTTTCCAAATTTTTTGCTTCTTTATGGAAGAAACTTGGTATATTCTTTTAAACTTATAAGTTTCATTAAATGATTTAAACTATCTTTCTTTTATCTGGTTTTTGTGTATGTTTTATGGGTACCTGAACAAATATCCGCGTGTGTGAGTGTGTATTTCTGAGTATGTATTTACGTACTTTTTTTTAATATGATAAATCAAGAAAGGTTTAACAAATTTGAATAAAATTTGGTATGGTTATTTTACTACTAAAATCAAACTCCAGGTTTTTTTAAATTATTAAATTTTTACTTCTTCAAAAATTCTTCTTTTCAATCAAACTTTTTTTAAAACTGTAAATTCAATTTAATTTATAAAAAATTCATATTCCTTACTTTTGAAAAGTCAGTTGATTTTTATAAAGCATATATTTGCCTTTAATACGAAGAATATTATTCGCAATTAAAAAATAAAAATTGTACTGGTTTGTTGACATTAATAAAAGAATTTAATTTAATCTAACATATTGAAAAAAGCTATTCTTTACATTAAATTTAATGTAAATTAATTTATTAATGTAAATTTAATTTAATTTTTTTTTTAATATATATTTTAAAAATAAATTTATTGCTTCCTCCGTGAGGAACCTTTTTTTATTTCGTTATCTTCTAACACTAATGAACTGCACTTCACTTTTTATTCTTTTTGTTTTCAATTTTATTTTCACTTCAATTTATTACTTTATTTCTACCTTATGAATTTTACAAACTTTTTAAATTTCACTAACCCCAAATACTATCGCGACAATTTAAAAATATAAACAAAAATCAAAAAGGCAAACTAACATATCACAAAAAATTTGAAAATCGAACTTGCGTTTTCGTTTTCGGTTTCGTTTTCAAAATTACGTGATAGGTATCCAGATTGAACTGGATTATTTAAATGTCTGTCTAAAATAAACTTATTAGTCAGCTGAGCATTGACAATATTTTCAAGCGGTTTTGACTCAAAAACCTTTCTTACCACAAATTAACTAAAACTTACGTTACAAAATGTACCTCATTACAAAGTGTCAGTAGATGTATATAATTGTAAATGTTATAAACAATTAGTATAAACAAATATAAAATACAGTATCTAAGGAAGAAAAAGAACTGTTAATTTTCAAGTCGTGTTTTATCTCATAAATTGATTAACCTGAAAATCCTGGAACACAAATAGTGAAAGTACATTGTTTAAATAATGCTAGGTGATTGAGATACACAAATTATGTTAACTACTCTTAAAAGACGCCCCTGAAAAAAATAATTAAAAATAAATACGATAAAAAATTATTTTTAACAAAAAATTTTTGCTCATATTCGAAAACGATGGAAAAAACGTAAGGGGATTTACCCTATTCCCTCCCTCACAGCACCGGATATCCCGGGATATCCTAAAAATGTCCCGTGGATATCCCTAGGATATCCCAGGGATATCCAAGGATATTTTCAGGATATCCTAAAAGCGGCGGTTTGGATATCCTAGGGATATCCCATGGATATTCATAAAATGAAATTTAAGATATCCCCCGGATATCCCCAGGATATCCTCAGGACATCCTCAGGACATCCTCAGGACATCCTCAGGACATCCTCAGGACATCCTCAGGACATCCTCAGGACATCCTCAGGACATCCTTAGGACATCCTCAGGACATCCTCAGGACATCCTCAGGACATCCTTAGGACATCCTTAGGATATCCTCAGGACATCCTCAGGATATACCCAGCACAAACAGAATTACTAGCTAGTGCCGTATTGAGAGTTAGGTGACTGAGGCGCTTGCTGCTGGCGCAAACGCATGGGGGCGCCAAAATTTAACGAAATTAAAACAGAATAATAATTTTTAAATTATCAAAAAAAAAATGTTTTTGTAGTTGGGAGCCATAAAAATGAACATATCATTTGCACCAAAAGAGGAATTTTATACATTATGACTTACCTCACTTTGCGTTTCAACCCGTGTGGAAAGTTCCGAGTATTTCGCAGTGTAAGTGGGCACCAGTTGGGGGCTAGGTGGGGCCCACCTGGGCTAGGTAGGCCCCAACTGGCGCCCACTTACAAACTGGGAAATACTGGGAACTTTTCCACACGGGAACTGCAATAGTATTAATTTTAAAACAAAACAAAAGTCACATTTCGTAAAAGTCCCTGCTAAATGCTCGATAATACAAATCAATTATTTAAAAGAAATTAAAGTACATAGGGGGCATTATTTCTGAACTGCCCCAGTCAAAAATTAGAATGTCCTATAACTTTGGTAAATTTTTGCCCTACATGATAATATCAAATCCCCGCAATATTAGCTTTTTTGAAAAAAATTTGTATAAAGTAGAGGGGGTTGAAGTTTTGACTTTTTGAGTGACACCGTCATTTTCGAGTTCATATAATTACGTAACAACTTAATAGATTTTAATTTAAATATAGTGAATTTAAAAGCCTTTTTCAAGCACTTTTTAAATAAAAAATAATTTTAAAAAAAGATTGTAACCCTTCTTTTTTCAAAATTAAGTCTTATTTTTCACTTTTGAGGTTTTTCGGCGGTTTTTGGATTTTTTTTATTTTTTTCAATCGAAAGCTGAGATTTTTTCCAACGAAATATGTAAAAATGGAAATGGGCCAATAATGGGTTTTCGAGAAAATGTAAAAAATAAGCAAAAAAGTAGGTTTTTTTACATTCTCTTGAAAACCCATTATTGGCCCATTTCCAGTTTTACGTATTTCGTTGGAAAAAATCTCAGCTTTCGATTGAAAAAAATAAAAAAAATCCAAAAACCGCCGAAAGACCTCAAAAGTGAAAAATAAAACTTAATTTGGAAAAATGAAGGGTTAACATTTTTTTTTTAAATTATTCTTTATTTAAAAAGTGCATGAAAAAGCTTTAAAATTCACTATATATAAATTAAAATCTATTAAGTTGTTCCATAATTATACGAACTTGAAAATGACGGTGTCTTTCAAAAAGTCAAAACTTCAACCCTCTCTACTTCATACAAATTTTTTTCAAAAGAGCTAATATTGCAGAGATTTGATATTATCATGTAGGGCAACAATTTACTAAAGTTATAGGATATTCTCATTTTTGACTGGGGTAGTTCAGGAATAATGCCCCATAGAAAGATTTAAATAGAATTCAATTCAATTATTTATTTATTTATTTATTTCAATTTAACGGGCAATGCCCTTTCATACAAAAGTATTTAATTAAATCTAATCCTAGAACAAAACTAGGAGCTAAATCGAATATAAAATTATAAATTTGTTTTAATATTAATTAATTAAAATATTAAATAAAAAATTTATTCCTTTTGAAATGTAGAATTTAATAAATAATGAAAAAATGAAATAAATACCTAGTACCTATATTTTTCTTTTAGAGAATTGAATAAAAATTTAAAATAATAATTTATGTCCCTGAAGTTCTGAACGTTCATTTAAATGAAATTTTTGTTACATGGAAATATTTTCAAGAATAACTTTTGCAACGCAAAATATAAAAGAAGAATTTAATTCTTAAAATATCAAAATCATTTTTTTGGTAAGCAAAACTTTATTTTTGGTCAAATTTGAATTTGTAAAATATTAAAATAATAATTTCGTTGATTTAAACGTTCAGAACTTAAAGGTCATATAATTTTTATTCCCTTTTATAAAGATAATTAATTTAAAATACGTAATAATTTTGAGAATCCAATTACTTAAAAAATTAACCTTTTTCAACATGTAAAATTTAAAGAAATTTACAGGGTGTCTAGCGAATTATCATTTTTATTTTCCTTGCAAATTGATAAAAATTTAGTAGCAAATTTACATTTAAAAAATAATAGATGAAATTCTGTAAAAAATTATAAAGATTAAGAAATTATGATGAACATTGGAAAACCTACAGAACATAAAAATTTTAAGCTATAAGATAAAAAGTTAAAAATATTAAATTAATTAAAAGCTTAAAGAATAAAAAATATGATGAAAGAACGAATAACTTGATAAAAATGTGAAGATATTAATTTAAAGACAATAAGTAAAAGAACTGAAAAAATGTAGGAAACTAAGAACATTTAATACAAAATGAAAATTATTTGAAAAACGGAGATATAATCTTTAAAAAATAAATGCAGCAAACTATGAAGATATGAAGAAATTACAAAACTATGTGAAAATTATGTTCATTTTTGAAGATTTCGCTTTTATGTAAAAAAAATATTTGCTTTCTCAAAAAGGAAGCTAAATTCGTTTTTCATTGTAAAACATTTTTTAAAATTTTTATAAAGGAATCATTACTTAAAAATGCCAATTAGAGTAGTTATATTAAAGACGTCAAAATTAAAATTTTATTAAAAATTAAAAATCCCCATTATTTCTTCAAATTGAGAATAAAATGTATACTTTATACATAATTAAATTGATCCATTTTTACATATAGAATATTTTGTCCAAAGGATCTATGATTATAAAATAAAAATTGGAGAAGGTGTAAAAAGAAAAAGAATTTTCAATGAAAAAAAAAATTAAAACTCATGATTTATTATTATGCGAATTTTCGGTCCATTATAGACTTTATATAGGTCAATCGATTCGTTTTGAGACAATATGATTTTTTATTTGTTAAGTTGTATTTTAAGTGTGATAAACATAAGTCGATTTAGATTATTTTTAAAACTCAAAAATTTTAACGATCACAAAGCTTCTTCAATGAGGAAGCAAAATGTTTAAAAATAAAAAAAGTGGGTGAATAAGTCTATCAATTTTTCTCTATAAAGTATAAATACATTTGCAAAAAAAAAAAAAAATTAGCAATGTAAAATTAAATCAAATAAAACCAAGGTTGCAAAATTTTTTATAAATGAGTAGGGGAGGGGGGCGAAAATTTTTAAGTTTGACTCGGGCGCCAGAAAAGTTCACTACGGGTCTGGTGTATATGCACTTAAAATAAGTGAAAATATCACTTAGGGGCCATTTAAGTATTATTTAAGCATCAATGAGGGGGAAGGGGGTTCCAAAATGCTGACTCTCCATACAAAATTATTTTTTCATCCATTGAAAAATGCTGACATGAGGGAGGGGAGGGGGCCAAAAACCTCTTAAAATATGCTCACGTAATACTTGAACAGCCCCTTATTTAGAGAGAAATGTCACTTATTTGGAAGTGTACATGTATACACTTATTAAAAAGTGTAACACTTTTGACTTCTGAATAAGTAAATATTCATTTCTTCAAATTTAGAAAGAAAAATGTTGTTTCTTAAACCAGGACATCTTTTTTGGCTTGAAATTCCGAAAAGCACAAAATTTAAATTTTATTGAAATTACATATAATTACATATTTTAATGCACTGTTTATGAAAATAATAATAAAAATATCCACTGATTAAAAATATTAAAATATTAAAAATGTCAATAATTGATTTGTACAAAAGTGGTAGTCTTTATCCCTTACAAAAAGAAGTACTGGATTTAGTTCTGGGTTAAGGACTGGGAAGAAGTACTGGGTTCAGTACTGAGACAAGTACTGGGTTCAGTACTGGAAAGTCAGTACTTTTTTCACCATGGATTGTTAATAATTTTTTCATGCTGCGCACTAAGTTTGTATGGGTGCTACGGCTGGGCAATAGTTTTTCGTTGTAAATTAAATAGAGAGGAATACATTGAACGCAAAATCACAATTGCACTAAAATTTGAGAAAAAATGTGTTATTGTGCTTAAAAAATTATATTGCGCGAAAAAGTACTGATTTTACAGTACTTAACCCAGTACTTCTTCCCAGTACTGAATACAGTACTACTTTTTTGCAAGGGATAACAATTCACAATATTGTTATATATATCTACAATATTTTGATAATTGTAATGGTGTTCATGAAAATCAATAATCTATAGATCCACAAATACTCAGATGTTTCCACAAGTTTGACACATGGAATTTAGATTACCACACGTTAGAAATTTTAAAATATCTTATACTTATGCAAATTAATAACCAAATATAATTTTTTGTACAAGGGTACCTTTGTGTTGGCGAGCTACACTATCACTGAAAGAAATTACTTGGGTAATTTTACCTATAATGTTTTTGAACCAAAAAACCCAAAGATTTTATGGATTAAAGTACACAAGATTTTCAGTAATTTTACCTAAAGCCTTTTAAACAACTACCCAATGATATTTAGATAAAAATACACAAGCTTTTTGGTAACTCACAACTACCCTCACAGGCAATTGTACGTAAATTTAACAAACGGATTGTGTATTTTTACCAAAATCTATTTAACGCTAAGAGATCTCGAACTACTCGCAACTTCTGGGCCTAAAGCCCAACGCAACGCTCCAACCACTATGCTATACGCTCGTGAACTATCATTATAAGCTACATCAGGAGGAAAAAGCAATGTCTCAAGTTATCACTATCTTCATATTAAAAACAACATTAAAAAATTATCAGATAAAAAGTTGTAATTAAAAAAATTATTGTTTAAACAAATTGTTGAAAAACTATACTAAAACCAATTAAAAGAATACTATAACCAATAGCAGGTATAATTTGTAATTTGTTGCTGTGACCAACGGGCTTTTATCACATTGCGCATGGACGTGATGAAAAGAAACGGTATGCCCCCAATACGTTACAACTTAAAACCCAGAAGAACCTCCCGGTATTCCGTAGAAACTAAATTTAAGCAAGTGGTGGGGGTATACCAATTCCCCTCAAGGCGTCTAAGAGATACCTGCACGTGACCAATAGCCATAAGTATGCAAAATGTTTTAGAGCCTAAGGAATAGCATAGTTTTTAGCCTATAAATATTCATAAAGTATTTATACGCATCATCCCTGTAAAAGCATGAATATATCCTGAGGATGTCCTGAGGATATCCTTAGGATGTTCTAACAATATCCTTAGGATGTCCTAGGGATATCCTTAGGATATCCTCAGGACATCCTAGGGATATCCTAGGGACGTTTTCAGGTTATTTTAACATTATTTCAGGATGTCCTGAGGATATCCTTTGGTTTTGAGGAAGGCCACTAAACTTTACGGAAGAGTAACAAAGATTCATTGCATTTGAATAGCAAGTGCTAAGTAGCCGAGAGGTTTAAGGCTACGCGTAAGCTTGGCATCCATCATAGTTAAGTAGGTTCGATCCCCGTATCCCATAAGATTTTTCCGATGCGTTTAACCATTAAATTATTATATATAAGGAAGGACATAAAAAATTATAAATAAGTAAATTAATATCTACTTTATTATAATTTTTTTTTCAAAAACATCCTTGGGATATCCTGAGGACATCCTTGGGATATCCTAAGGATATCCTAGGGATATCCTTGGGATATCCTGGGATATCCTTTTAAACATTTCTGGGGATATCCTGAGGATGTCCTAAGGATATCCTGGGGATATCCTAGGGATATCCTGAGGATATCCTGAGAATATCCTTATTGCGGCGGCTTGGATATCCGCAGGATATCCTTTTGATATCCTGAGGATATCCTGGGGACATTTTCAGGATATCCTGACATTATTTCCGATATCCTGAGGATATCCTAGGGATATCCTTTTGTTGTGAGGGCTTGTTATCTAAAATGATACTAAATGTTAACTACCCTTAGAAGTCACCCCTAAGAAGAGTAATCAAAAATAATTCTGAAAAATATTATCATTTTCCACAAAAAATTTATGTGCAGTTCTAAAACCATGTAACTGTCATGGGAGGATATCCACTAGATATTTAAAATGATAGCAATGCTAAACCACCATTAAAAGCCACCCCTAACAAGAATAATCGCAAACTATTAGAAAAAATTTATTATTTTCCACAAAAATTTTTTGTTTAGTTTTAAAACATGAAACTGCACTGTTAAAAATAAGAAACACGCTTTACACCAGAAAGTGTGAAAAATGTGCAAACATACTTAAAAGTGTGAATTTTATGTCAATCACACTTTCAAGGTTTAATGCCAGTGTTACGGTGCGAAGTTCCCACAGCTTACGTGACATTAACACCGCACGGTGCGAGTGCTAAAAGTGAGCACGGGTGATTACACTTAACCTTATTTTTCCATCTAAACACAAATTCTTAACTTTTTAAACTATAAATACAAATTTTTACTGACACAAATACACACTGAAGTTAATATTTTAATTTTTCAAAAGATTAATATTATTCCACAAATAAGTAACAACTTTGACACATAAATGTAAAAAGTTAAGCACAATTACGCAGATATTATAGGGTAGGTAAAACGATCACGTGATTCAACATGTACGTGAAAATACGTAGAGCGCGAAATTTTCAATATTTACAATAAATCGAAATCGAAACTAAAGTCAGTTCAACATAAATAACAAATAATTCAAATATTTCTATCAAATATTAAAAATTTTGGATAAAGCAGGTAACGATAAAATAAAACAAAAAAGGAAATAAACTATTCGCATTATATTAGTTACCATTTTAGCTAGTATTTCTAAAATGATTTTTAGATTTTGAAAACAAACAAAACTTCTTTTTTAATTTTAAAAAAATTTAAAACTCCTCTGAAAAGATATATAATAAATCAAAATTCCTTTAAAAAAATATAATTTTATCCAAATTTTTTTGCAGGAGATATTAAGAGTTCAAAAATAAATTTTTTTAACATCTTATGCATATTTTAAACAGTGTTTTATTTTATGTGACAATTACAGTTCCTGAAAAAATTTCTTTCATATTTAGAATATTTTAAAACGACTTATAAAATTGGAGAAATTAAAAAATATTTTTATAATTTTGAGAAAATAAAAACTGTTTTACAGATATGAAGAAAAATCAATTTTTGTTAAATAGAACATTTTCTACAAATCTCGTTCTATAAGAAAAAAAAGCTCCAATTAAATTTACTCACATTTGTAGTATATTTTAAACCGAGGTTAACAGTTAAAAAAAATTATATTTTTTTCTAATTTTAAGCAAATAAAAAATAGTTTTGTAAACAATAAAAATCTACCAATTCTTGTAAAATAGAAATTTGTTTGGAAATTATGTTCTATTAGAAATTACTAGTTAACAAATAGTTTTTCAAGATCATATTCTAAACCCAGTCTTGTGTTAAATAAATATAAAAGATTTTTATAGTTTTAAGGAAATCAAAACTGTTTTAAAAAGAAATTAAAGAATATCAATTTTTGAAAAAAAAAATTGTTTGACAAATTTTGTTTTATTAGAGTTGAACAGTTTCCACAAGATTTTATAAAATCTCTATCATACTTTAAACTAATCCTTGCAATTAGTAAAAATTAAATGAAAAACTTATAATTTTACGGAAAAAAACAGTTCTTAAAATGCTAAAAAATATAAATACTTGTAAAAACATATATTACTTGACAAATTTTTTCATATTATAGTTTAACAGTCTCCAAATGATTTCCTGAATTGTCAATCATATTTCAAACCAATTCTTGTAACTAGTCAAAATTCAAAAATATTTTATAATTTTTAAAAGAAAAAAACTGTTTTCAAAATGCTAAAAATAACAATTTTTGTAAAAACAGATATTATGTTCCAAATGTTGTTCTATTTGAGAATATTTTTCCTCGAATAATTCTTTAAACTCTGTATTATCTATTAAAATCATTTTTGTAATTAGTTCAAATAAAAAAAAAAATTCTAATTTTGTGGTGAAAAAACTTGTTTTCAAAATGCTGAAAAAAAAAGGTTTTTGTAAAAACAGATATTTTTTGTCAAATATTGTTCTATTTGAGAATATTTATCCCCGAATAATTTTTTAAACTCTGTATTTTGAGGAGAAATTTTGAGGAGAAAAAATTATTTTCAAGATGCTGAAAAAATTCAATATTTGTAAAAACAGATATTTTTTGCCAAATTTTATTCTACTTGAGATTAAAATTCCCCAAATAATTTTTTACACTCTGTATCATGTTTTAAAAAAATTTTTGAAATTCGCTAAAATTAAAAAATATTTTTTTAGTTTTGAGGAAAAACACTGTTTTCAGGATGATAAAAAATATAAATTTTTGTAAAAACAGATATTTTTAGACAAATTTTATTCTATTTCAGAATATTTGCCCCCGAATAATGTTTTAAATTCTCTATCATGTTTTAAGCTAATTCACGCAACTTGTTAAAATTAAAACATATTTTTCCAACTGTCTGAGCAAAAAAGCTGATTTCAAAATGCTGAAAAATATGAATTTTTGTAAAAACAGATATTTTTTGACAAATTTTGTTGTATTTGAGATTATTTGTCCTCGAATAAATCTCTAGACTCTGTATTATGATTTAAACTAATTTTCAAAATTGGTCAAATTTAAAAAATATTTTTAAAATCTTGATGGGAAAAAAAATCATTTCAAGATGCTGAAAGAATTCAATTTTTATTAAAAAGATAATATTTTTGCCAAATTTTATAATATTTAAGATTAATAACACAGGCACACAAAAAAAAAAAAGGTCAAATACCAGAGGGCAGACCAACATATTCCTAGGTTTTTAGGGTCGCTGAAACCGAATATGACCATGAAAATATTATCTGCTTGCCCATTTTCCCCTAGCCCCCCCCCCCTTACACCTCTCGGGGGGTAACATTTCAGTTTTTCCAAAAACGTCGAAAAGGCAGTCTATTCCTATGTTTTTTGGGGCGCTGAATCCGAAAAAGACCACCAAAAGCCAATCCCCCCCCCTCCTGCACCCCCTAACACCCCCTGGGAGGGGGTTGGAATTTCGAATTTCACGAAAAGTCGAGTTCGGTGGCTATTTCTATGTTTTTTGGGGCGCTGAATCCGAAAAAGACCACGAAAAGAAAATTCCCCCTCTCATTCACCCCCTATCACCCCCTGGGAGGGGGTTGGAATTTCGAATTTCACGAAAAGTCGAGTTCGGTGTCTATTTCTACGTTTTTTGGGGCGCTGAATCCGAAAAAGACCACCAAAAGCTAATTCCCGCCCGCTTAAGCCCCTAATATCCCCTTGAGTGGGTTGGAATTTCGAATTTTATGAAAAATCGAGTTTAGAGTCTATTCCAATATTTTTTAGGGCCATGAAACTGAAAAAAGGGATCAAAAATAAATTCTTCCCCTCATTCACCCCCTAGCACCCTTTTACCCCCTCCCATGGGATGGGTTTACAATTTCAATTTTCATGAATTACTTCCACATCTACTTTTGCAACTAGGACACCTCCACGCGGTGAAGGCGGATAACGGTTAACCGGCTAAGTTCCTAGGTAAAAAAGATGCCTTCATGGCAAAAGTAGGGAAGAAGATTACGATGCAGGGGAGGGAGACCCCAGTATCGGCGGCTGGTCAGGGTGAGCAAGCGGGCCCGCAGGCGTCGTCATCATGCAACCGCAGCTTTTTGAAACCAAACATTTACAAGAGTGAAGAATGGAGGCTTTTCATCGACTCTTCCACCCGCAGTCTAAAAGCAGTACTCTTGCACAACACCAATGAATTAGCCTCGATCCCAATAGCGCATTCCGTTAATATGTCAGAAGACTATAATTCTTTGAAGCTGGTACTCGAAAAAATAAAGTACACGGAACATAACTGGCAAATTTGCGGGGATCTGAAAATAATAACAATTCTTTTGGGTCAACAAAGTGGGTTCACAAGTCATCCGTGCTTCTTATGCCTTTGGAATAGTCGAGATCGAAAGAACCATTATAATAACTTCCAATGGCCTGCTAGAACCTCTTTTGTTCCTGGCTTGGCAAATGTCCTCAAAAATCCTCTTGTATCACCGGAAAAGGTTCTTCTTCCTCCATTGCATATAAAGCTTGGGTTGATGAAGCAATTTGTAAAAGCCTTAAACAAAGAGGGAAAAGCTTTTTTATACCTCCAGGAGAAATTTCCGAAAAAGTCGGAACAGAAACTCAAAGAAGGGATTTTTGATGGGCCAGAGATTCGGAAGTTGTTGCGCGACGCTGAGTTTAAAAAATCAATGACAGTTGTGGAAAGAAATGCTTGGGTTAGCTTTGTAAATGTAGCAGAAAATTTTTTTGGCAATAAGAAAAGTCCAAATTACAAAAAGGAAATAAAAAAGCTGCTGCAGAACTACAAAAAACTTGGATGCTTGATGAATCTGAAACTGCATTTCCTGGAGTCCCATGTAGACTATTTTCCGTCGAATTTAGGGGACTATAGCGAAGAGCAAGGTGAAAGGTTTCACCAGGATCTAAAAGAAATGGAACGTCGTTACCAAGGGAAGTGGGATGTGAATATGCTGGCCGATTACTGTTGGACACTAAAAAGGGATTCACCAGAAACAAAAAGGGCTCAGAAAAGAAAACCTCTCAGAAGGTCATTCGAATCCAAGCGAGTACGGTACCATAGGCAGAAATGAATGCCAAAAAACTAGTGATGCATTTCGAGAATCTGTCCTTTCATAAAAGATAAAAGAGACGAAAACAGTACATTCATTTGTTTCCAATGTAATTTTCACGAGATTCTCATTTTTTCGAGACTTTTTGAGAAGAGATCTCGCTCAAATGCATCACTATAAAAAAACTAAATGAGCGAAATTCGTTCTAAGGAAAAACACATTAAAGCAGCGCCACCAATCGTGAGAGGCAAGGGGACTCACGTTAAAAAAGCACCCCAAAGGGAACAAAAACTACCACGTCCAAGCCGTTGTTCCTGGGTCGCGCTAAGTGTAGTAAAATCAAGATCCATCAAATTGTGCTGGTACATACTTGTGTAATCATCGGTGCCTACCTAGTTATTATTTATTCAAATGCGTAAAAAAAACATTGCTTATTCTTCTTAATTACACATAAAAGAGAACATATCAACCCCCCTCCCAGTGTTAGTAACTAGATGCTAAGAGGTGAATAACGGAACGAATTTACCTTTGGTGTCCTTTTCCAATTTCACCGCCCCCAAAAACAAAGAAATGGACACCGAACTCGACTTTTCGTGAAATTCGAAATTCCAACCCCCTACCAGGGGGTGATAGGGGGTGAAGGGGAGGGCCAATTGGCTTTTGGTGGACTTTTTCGGATTCAGCGCCCCAAAAAACGTAGAAATAGATACCGAACTCGACTTTTCGTGAAATTCGAAATTCCAACCCCCTCCCAGGGGGTGATAGGGGGTGAAGGAGAGGGGGAATTTTCTTTTCGTGGTCTTTTTCGGATTCAGCGCCCCAAAAAACATAGAAATAGCCACCGAACTCGACTTTTCGTGAAATTCGAAATTCCAACCCCCTCCCAGGGGGTGTTAGGGGGTGCAGGAGGGGGGGGATTGGCTTTTGGTGGTCTTTTTCGGATTCAGCGCCCCAAAAAACATAGGAATAGACTGCCTTTTTGACGTTTTTGGAAAAACTGAAATGTCACCCCCCGAGGGGTGTAAGGGGGGGGCTAGGGGGAAAATGGGCAAGCAGATAATATTTTCATGGCCATATTCGGTTTCAGCGACCCCAAAAACCTAGGAATATGTTGGTCTGCCCTCTGGTATTTGACCTTTTTTTTTTTTGTGTGCCTGTGTAATCCACGAAAAATTCTTCACACTCTGTATTATGTTTAAAACTGATTTTTGCAATTGGCCAAAATTAAAAAATAATATTCTAATTGTGAAGAAAAAAAGTTGTCTTCAAGATCCTGAAAAAATTAATTTTTGTAAAAACAGATATTTTTGACAAATTTTGTTCTATTTAAGATTATTTGTCCTCTAATAAATCTGTAGACTCTGCATTATGATTTAAACTTATTTTTAAAATTGGTCAAATTTAAATAATAATTTAAAAATTTTTATAGGAAAAAAAATCTTTTCTAGATGCTCAAAAAATTCAATTTTTGTTAAATAGATATTTTTTGACAAATTTTATACTATTTAAGATTAATTGTCCACAAAAAATTCTTCACACTCTGTATTTTGTTTAAAACTGATTTTTGTAATTGGCTAAAATTAAAAAATAATATTCTAATTTTGAGGAAAAGAATTGTTTTCAAGTTCCTAAAAAAATTCAATTTTTGTAAAAACAGATATCTTTTGACAAATTTTGTTCTACTTGAGATTAAAATTCCCCAAATAATTTTTTACACTCTGTATCATGTTTTAAAAAAATTTTTGAAATTCGCTAAAATTAAAAAATATTTTTTTAGTTTTGAGGAAAAAAACTGTTTTCAGGATGATGAAAAATATAAATTTTTGTATAAACAGATATTTTTAGACAAATTTTATTGTATTTCAGAATATTTGCCCCCGAATAATGTTTTAAATTCTCTATCATGTTTTAAGCTAATTCACGCAACTGGTTAAAATTAAAACATATTTTTCCAACTGTCTGAGCAAAAAAGCTGATTTCAAGATGCTGAAAAATATCAATTTTTGTAAAAACAGATATTTTTTGACAAATTTTGTTGTATTTGAGATTATTTGTCCTCGAATAAATCTCTAGACTCTGTATTATGATTTAAACTAATTTTCAAAATTGGTCAAATTTAAAAAATATTTTTAAAATCTTGATGGGAAAAAAAATCATTTCAAGATGCTGAAAGAATTCAATTTTTATTAAAAAGATAATATTTTTGCCAAATTTTATAATATTTAAGATTAATAATCCACGAAAAATTCTTCACACTCTGTATTATGTTTAAAACTGATTTTTGCAATTGGCCAAAATTAAAAAATAATATTCTAATTGTGAAGAAAAAAAGTTGTCTTCAAGATCCTGAAAAAATTAATTTTTGTAAAAACAGATATTTTTGACAAATTTTGTTCTATTTAAGATTATTTGTCCTCTAATAAGTCTGTAGACTCTGCATTATGATTTAAACTTATTTTTAAAATTGGTCAAATTTAAATAATAATTTAAAAATTTTTATAGGAAAAAAAATCTTTTCTAGATGCTGAAAAAATTCAATTTTTGTTAAATAGATATTTTTTGACAAATTTTATACTATTTAAGATTAATTGTCCACAAAAAATTCTTCACACTCTGTATTTTGTTTAAAACTGATTTTTGTAATTGGCTAAAATTAAAAAATAATATTCTAATTTTGAGGAAAAGAATTGTTTTCAAGTTCCTAAAAAAATTCAATTTTTGTAAAAACAGATATCTTTTGACAAATTTTGTTCTACTTGAGATTAAAATTCCCCAAATAATTTTTTACACTCTGTATCATGTTTTAAAAAAATTTTTGAAATTCGCTAAAATTAAAAAATATTTTTTTAGTTTTGAGGAAAAAAACTGTTTTCAGGATGATGAAAAATATAAATTTTTGTATAAACAGATATTTTTAGACAAATTTTATTGTATTTCAGAATATTTGCCCCCGAATAATGTTTTAAATTTTCTATCATGTTTTAAGCTAATTCACGCAACTGGTTAAAATTAAAACATATTTTTCCAACTGTCTGAGCAAAAAAGCTGATTTCAAGATGCTGAAAAATATCAATTTTTGTAAAAACAGATATTTTTTGACAAATTTTGTTCTACTTCAGAATATTTGTCCCTGAAAAATTTTTTAAACTCTCTATTATGTTTTAAACTAATTTTCGTAATTGGTTGAAATAAAAAATATTTGTTCTATTTTGAAGGAGAACAAATTATTTTTAAGATGCTTAAAAATTTCAATTTTTGTAAAAACAGATTTTTTTCCAAATTTTGTTCTTCTGGAGATTAATTGTCTACGAAAAAGTATTTAGACTATCTATATTATGTTTAAAACTAATATTTGTAATTGGCTAAAATTAAAAAATAATATTCTAATTTTGAGGAAAAGAATTGTTTTCAAGTTCCTGAAAAAATTCAATATTTGTAAAAACAGATTTCTTTTGACAAATTTTGTTGTATTTGAGATTATTTTTCCTCGAATAAATCTCTAGACTCTGTATTATGATTTAAACTAATTTTCAAAATTGGTCAAATTTAAAAAATATTTTTAAAATCTTGATGGGAAAAAAAATCATTTCAAGATGCTGAAAGAATTCAATTTTTATTAAAAAGATAATATTTTTGCCAAATTTTATAATATTTAAGATTAATAATCCACGAAAAATTCTTCACACTCTGTATTGTGTTTAAAACTGATTTTCGCAAGTAGCTAAAATTAAAAAATAATATTCTAATTTTGAGGAAAATAAATAGTTTTCAAAATCCTAAAAAAATTGAATTTGTGTAAAAACTCTAATTTTTTGAAAAATTTTTTGTATTTGAGATTATTTGTCCTCGAATAAATCTTTAGACTCTGTATTATGTTTTAAACTGATTTTTGTAATTAACTAAAATTAAAAAATAATATTCTAATTTTGAGGAAAAAAAATTGTTTTCAAGAACCTGAAAAAATTAAATTTTTGTAAAAACAGATATTTTTTGCCAAATTTTTTTCTACTTGAGAATATTTATCCCTTAAAAATTTTTTAACCTCCCTATAATGTTTTAAATTAATTATCCTAATTGATTAAAATTAAAAAATATTTGTTTAATTTTAAAGGGAAAAAAATTATTTTCAAGATCCTGAAAAAATTCAATTTTTGTCAAAACAGATATTTTTTGTTAAATTTTGTTTTATTGGAGATTAACATTCTTCAAATAATTTTTTAACTCTGTATCATGTTTTAAACCAATTTACGAAGTTGGCTAAATTAAAAAATATTTTTTTAATTTCGAGTGAAAAAAACTGTTCTCAGGATGATGAAAAATATAAATTTTTGTAAAAATATATTATTTGCCAATTTTTTTTCCTCTTATAGTTCAAGTGTGCCCATATGATTTTCTAAATTCTCTATCATATTTTAAACCTTTTCTTGTGTTTGGTTAAAATTAAAAAAAAATTTTATATTTATATAATATTTGAAGGTTATGTTGATACGTAATCTTATTTCGTTTTTATTATTTAGTTATTTGTTTTATTTTTTAATAATTATATTGTAGTGCATATGAGGTTATCTTTTTGATTAATTGGATTTATCTGATTTGAATATTTATTAGTTATTTAATAACAATTGTTACGGTTTTTTAAATTTTAGCGCGATGCAAGTCTGCCACCCGTGCGTTAGTGTGGATGCATGCATCTTCGCACCAAATTACGAACACTTTAGTCTTACAACTTCACACTCGGTGTTAAGTTGTAAAGGATTCTATGCTTCTTTTTTAACAGTGTGACGTGGGGGGGTATATCCTAGTTAACCCACTTGATAACAAGGGTTAACTCCTCCTTAAAGTCACCCCTAATAAGAGTAATCCAAAATAATTCTGAATAATATCATCATTTTCAACAAAAGTTCCAAATATCATGTTCCAAATGATATTTTTTCAAAATTATTTTGGATTACTCTTCTTAGGGGCAACTTTTAGGGGTAGTTAACCCTTTTTATCATTTGGGATAATTGTAGAATACCCTCGTACATGAGTTACATGGTCTTAGAACTGGAAATTAATTTTTTGTGGAAAATGGTAATTTTTTCCGAATTATCTTCGATTATTTTTCTTAGGGGTGACTTTTAAGGGTATTTAACTCTTTTATCATCTTAATAACTAGAGAATATCTTCTACGTATCCTTCATAGTTTTAGAACTTGATCATAACCATTTTGTTGAAAATGATAATATTTTTCAGCATTAACTTTGATTACTCTTTTTAGGGGTGACTTCTAAGGGTAGTTAACCCTTGGTATCATATTGGATAACAAGGAGATATCCTTTTACATCAGTTCCATGATTTTAGAACTGAACAACAATTTTTTGTGTCAAACTTTTATTTCTTTCCGAATTTTTTTCTATTTTTTTTCAGGGGTGTCTTTTAAGAGTAGTTAACATAATTTGTTTATCTCAATTACCTGGCATTATTTAAACAATGTACTTTTACTATTTGTGTTCCAGGATCTTCAGGTTAATCGATTTATGAAATAAAACACGACTTGGAAATTAACAGTTCTTTTTGTTCCTTATATACTGTATTTTATATTTGTTTATACTAATTGTTTATCACATTCACAATTATATACATGTACTGACACTTTGTAATAAGATATATTTTGCAAAGTAAGTTTTAGTTTTACTTTTTTGGAATTTAATGCAGAGTAGTTTAAAAAAAAAGTTCAAATCCGATGAAAATTGAAGGCTCTAAGCTATTTTGAGCCCCGTTTTTTCAGTTTTCCCCAGTGTGGGACGTATATTCGTTTTCTTCCATGCTCTCGGGAAATCCCCAACTTGGAGAGAATAATTATAAATATGTAAAATTACAAATTAGGAATATAAATTTCTATATGGGAAATATAGAATTCATGGTGCTATGTATGCGTAGTAGCAACCAGAAACATTTACCTGACCAGAATTAAATTCAAAATAACATTTGTTATGCAGAGATGTAACTGGATGGTCAAGGGTTCTGAGGCAAAAAGTTTAATAGAGCCTAAATCCAAATACTAACTACTACAAATAGTAGGTCTTTTAAAAGTTTCTAAAAAAGGTCTATTAGGGTCGACCAAGAGCCCCTTACAGTACCGGCGGGAATTGTCAGTCCACTTATTTTTTAAGGTTTGAAAAACGTCTTTAAACGTACAAAGTATAATTATTAAAATTTTTCTGTGTTTATTTCCTTAAAGTAGATACAATTTTGAGGAAAATCAGGCCTGAGTGAAGTGAGTTAGTTAATTTTTCATTGAAATAGGGGAGAGTGGCCATCAATGTACCAGTTTTTTCAATGAACCATTTCAATTTTCTCATTAACAATTAAGTAAAAATTCTCCTAATTTTAAATATAAATGAAGTTTGCGTAAACACACTACGTCCATAAATTTGAGACGTGTGGATTTATTCTTTACAGAGAAAATTGAAAAAAAAACTGTTTTTGATGCACTGAAGGAAAAATTTACCTAAAATACAAACACGTTTTTTAATTGTAATAAGGCAATTTAAAAATAAATGTACTTACGATTTATTTTGTATCAGGCCTTAACTACAATATTCTAATGAGATAAATATTTTAAAATATTGGATTAAGTTATAAAAAACCATTTTTGTTGCAAATGTCATGTTGATTCAATGTACCGGGGAACAATGAACCACCTGGAATTTCAATGTATTTTCGATTTCCAGAGTGGTATGTCTGATTATAAAACTAGGCATGCGTACAGCATGTTACAGCGATTGTTATCAGTACTCTTCTCAACATAGCAAAACTAAAATGCCATTTTAGCTAGTTAACTTAAATTTGAGGTATATTTATGTTCTACATTATCAATTAAAAAGTGTTAAGTAATAATTTTTTATAGTATTTGATAGAAAATAAGTTTTTTTACAAAGTGAAAATTGCAATATTATTATTGTTGAACATTTTTAGTGTTTTTATAGGGGTGGTTCATTGTGTACCCAGGTTGTTGAAAATGAAAATAGCTTATTAGTTTAGAAAAATCCTAAATTTTATTATTTAATCAAAATAAATCGTGTATAATATGTGTCCATTACCTAGAGAAGTGTTGTAGTTTTATATTGATGCAAAGAAGTGCTTGAACTTGGTGAAATTGAATAAGTACTATGACCTTGAAAAAAACACGGTACATTGATGGCTACTCTCCCCTATGTTAAAAAATGTGGAATTTTTAATGTTTTACAAAAATTGAAATTACTCTTAAAATAATAAAGGTTTTTTAAAGTTCCTATGCTTGTTTTAAAGGGAATTTACTGGAGAATAACATTGTTGTTTAAGCATTAATGTGCAATTTTTTTCCTAGCATATGCAAGGCTCGGAAGTTGGACCAAAAAATTTTTCAAATTTTGAAGACACTATTTTGACATAAAAATAATTTTTAAAATTCCAATATATATATATTATATTACTTCCTTCCGAAAGTTATTGACAATTATGACCTTGGTATATTTTATATAGCTGTATTTGATATCAAGATATAAACAATAATATTTTTATATTTTTTGGTCCAACTTCCGAGCCTTGCATATGCTAGGAAAAAAATTGCACATTAATGCCTAAGCAATAGTCTTATTCTCCAGAAAATTTCCTTTCAAACAAGCATAGAAACCTTAAAAAACCTATATTATTTCGAGTGTAATTTTAATTTTTCTAAGACATTAAAAATTCAACATTTTTTAACATATTTCAAAGAAAAATTGACTAACTCACTTCACTCAGGCCTTATTTTCCTCAAAATTTTATCTACTTTAAGGAAATAAACACAAAAAAATTTTAATATTTGTACTTTGTACGTTTAAAGATGTTTTTCAAACCTTAAAAAATGGGTGGACTGACAATTTCCGACGGTACTGTATAGCTTAGGGGACACGGAGCACTGTCTACTTTATTTCGACCACTGGTGAACTGATCTCTAGAGATCGAAGTAAATATTGTTCAACTCTGCACATGCGTATCGAATTCTTTGAAATAATTTGATCTTCTTTACTAAATATACGCAGCTAACTTCAGCTTTCAGCTGGACGTCCAATGTAACCAACCAACAACAAAAATGTTGTGACAAGCGCGAATATAACCGGTACGGTGTAGTGTCCGTGTTTTTAAATAATAAACTATATTATGTACAGCTATCGCCAGATATACATTAACATTTTAACACGTAGGTCCTATGAAAATATGTTAAAGCATATCTGGCGATCAGTGTACATATACTGAATACTGTTCAGTGGGCTTGTCAGTGGTTTCTATTTCCATAATAATAGGTGAGTCATTTTTAATAGAAAAAAGCGTTAAATATTTTCTTTGGAACGTGGATACATCAAAGGATTTTGAAATCGATTCATTCTTTATCTCTCTACCAACCTCCGAGCCTCACTCTGTGCGCAGTTTTTGGAAAAGTATCGTGTTCAACTTGTCGAAGATGGTTAAGTTTACAATCGTGAATTACATGGGACTATTTTATTGCACGTAAAACGAAATTTCCCTTCCATTTCAATTTTCGTACCAATTGCAGAACAAAATCGACTTTGATCACAGCCTCGTACAGCATCATATATTATTCTTTCTCTCTCTCTCTCTCTTTATTGCTCAACTTCTCGTTCCTTCTCACTCTTTTGTTTTCTTAAGATATGAATTATTGATAAGTAATCTAATATTTTCCGAATTTTTCGTTGCCTTTTTTTAGCCTTCTCTCTTTTTTCGAAGCCTAAACTTGAGATTGTGTAATGCGTTTAATTTCAATGTTGTCTTAGGGTGCATCAATCAAATAAAAAATTAACATTTTAATTCCTTGTATGGGGTAGAAAAATACTCTACGTAGAGAAAAAATATATTAACTTAGAGACAACTAGCTTTTTTATTTGTATCAAATAAATTTTGATTTGTGTCAAATAAAATTTTATTTCAGTCAAATAACTTTCTGATCCCGTGTGGAAAAGCCAAGTGGGGCCAAACTGGCGCCCACTTGGCCCACCTGCCCCAGGTGGGCTCCAACTGGCGCCCACTTAGAAACTGGGAAATACTGGGAACTTTTCTACACGGGATTTGATACACATAACTTATCATTGTGCCTACAGAAAGTCCTTAACCTACCTATAGTCCTTAAAATCCTGTTCATCAATAATACCATTAAACGCTTTGATTTCGTCGCATAAACTTTTTGCTATTGTCCCATTATAAAATTCTTGTACGCCAGTATTGGATAATTTTTCCAGCGTTTTCGCCAATTGTGGTCTCTTTATTCTGTCTCCTGTCTGTTGAAATAAAAATCAAATATAAGAACATGCTTTGACCCACTATTAACTCGGAAAAAGTTGACCGTGTTTGTGTCAAATGCCATATTTATATTGAAAAATGTGAAAACTGATTTCAAGATTAACTGATAAAGTCCTAATAAATGTTTTTATGTTATCACTTACATTAAAATGATAATTATAATTTTCACAATAATATTATCTTACGAAGAAGAAAGTTAGATTTTTATGAAAATTGCTATTATTTCATCATAAGTAGCAGAGTAAAAACCAGGGACCTTCCCGAAATGAAGGTGTTGTTTTGTGTTGTGTTCTGAACACGACACATTTTACCACATGCTTAACGTGTTGTGTTCTGGACACAACTCATTTCAATTGATAAACGTGTCGTGTTCTGAACACGACACATTTCACCACATGCTTAACGTGTTGTGTCCTGGACACAACACATTTCAATCGATAAATGTGTTGTGTTCAGAACACAACATACTTTCACATTGAATAGCGTGTTGAGTTCTAGGCACAACACAGTTTCGATTAATAAACGTGTCGTGCACTCAAAAAAACTTATTTTCTAAACGTGTTGCATTGCTTAAAACCAACAGGGCATCAAATGAATAACACTGACCGATTTGAATGCGCATTAGTGTAATATAGTAGTCACGCATACGCAGTAACCATTCGGATGGGTAGTTAACAAGGAAAATACCCACATGAAAAATTCTGGATGGGTACACGGAGAAAAGAATCTAGCTTTTGTAGCATGAAGCGTCCCCCACTATCGTTGCATGTCCCTCTCTCATACTTAAAGTTCCAGGCAACACGCTTTAATTGTAAGGACCCATGAAGAAACTGTATGGGTCCTTACAACTAACGCGTGTTGCCTGACACTTTCAGTATGAGAGAGGTTGGGAAATATTTCTGAGAAAAAAAAATTATTTCTTTTGTCGTTAAATTTGCTCAAAATAGAATGTTAGCAAATTTAATCAGTTAAAAATTTCCAATAGAATTTACTTTTTTCTTTAATTGATCAAAAAATGATCATAAAAGCTATTAAAATATTTTAAAAACGAAAAAATTGTGCGCAATATTTCCAAAGTAAATAAGTTTATTCTATAACTTAATTTCTTGTATTATAATTTTTATATGAAGATTAATTGAAGCATTTTAAGATTTTTATTACACATGTAAATTATTATATTCACAAACAGCGTTGAAAAAGGATGTGGAATACGTCTCAGCTTGATGTTCAACTTTGTATTTAATCCATGTATTATTGAATCCACGAACAATTTTAATTTTCATAAACTTTCTACGTACTTTAGGCATCCCAAATTACATTTTGTTCGCAAAATGTCAACATTTTTTAGTAATTTTGAACAGCTATTGCTAACAAAAGCTGGAGTTCCTCCATAAGTAGCTTGTCTTGACACCCACAGGATTTGGCCCAATCTAAAGCATCGGTTTCAAACTCCATCATTCTGTCAAATATTAAATTTACTGTTCCAATTAGCAAGAAACACATTTTTTATAGTTCTTGGCAGATGATTTCTAAAATGCAATTAGAACAAAAAGGTAGTGATCGTATCATAGCAAATATCTCGCAAAATTTCGAAAATTTTAAACAAAATTGTTTTGTTAAAAAGTTTGCCAAGAACTATAAAAATTGTGTCAATTATCCTGTTTTTCAAGATGCTTTTAATAAAATTGCGAAAATCATAAACATCATACCTCCTCCTGAGTTGCACTTGCTACTTGGAACAGTAAATATAATATTTGACACAATGACGAAAGAGTTTGAAACCGATGATTTAGAATGAGTCAAATCCTGTGGGGTGTTAAGACAAGCTACTTATGGGGGAACTCCAGCTTTTGTTGGCAATAGCTGCTAAAAATTACTAAAAATTACTAAAAAATGTTGACATTTTGCGATCAAAATGTAATTTGGGATGCCTAAAGTACGTAGAAAGCTTATGAAAATTAAAATTGGTCGTGGATTCGAGTTTCTCTGAAGATTTATAGCCAAATTTTGAGGATTATATAAAAAGTTTTCGTGCTTCTTACTTAGCTGCCGAATTAAGAATAATTCCTAAAACCCAAATTCACTTCAAACACGCTGCGGAATTTTGTACTGAATACACTGAACTGAATAAATTTTCTAACATTCTATTTTGAAAAAAATTTAACGACAAAATAAATAATTTTTTTTTTTCGCCAAAAATTTCACAATCTTTCTTTAATTAAAGAAAAAATACAGTTTTAAAAAAATCGGCCCAATACGCAATTTGAATTTCAGTTGAAATTAGGGATTGCAATCCCGCACAGTTTTCAATCCCGCGGGATCATTTGCGGGATCCGGTAACAATCCCGCGGGATCCCGCAGTGTTTTTGGAATTTTTCCCGCGTTCATGGTTTTTTCTGCGTGTAAGTGCATGATTTAATAAATAAATTCTGTTAATTAGATAATTATAATATGATGGGAACTTCAAAATTAAAACTATTTTTATTAAAAAAAGTTAATAAGAAAAAGATTATTGTACTGTACAATTAGACTCACTTTTGTAATCAAGAGAGAAAATATGTGTGTTTATGTTTAAGTAATAGGTATTTATTGAGAGGCATGCAGCCAGCACACATGTAAACAAGAACCTCGTGAATGGACTAACGTCAGAATCAGCTGACAGAGCTTCATCGTCTTTGTCAACAGAGAATAATGTTAAAGATTCAAAAGCACAAGTAGATAAGGGTAAATTTAGGACAAACCAACCGCCATTTATTATTCACAATAGTAAGGTAAACTTGATTGTAAATATACTACTAAATGTTTTGAATATTAACGATTTTATGTTTGAAAACTTGCCAAATAACAAATTGTCATTATTTGTAAAAGAGTATGAAAATTTTAAGATAGTTTTTGATTTATTAAAATTGAACAAAATAGAGTTCGACACTAGAAATCCTAGAGATGAAAAAATATTCTCGTGGCTATTAAAAGGGTTGAATGGAGATTGTGGCGAGGAGGAGATTCGAGTTGAATTTGAAAAATTAAAATTAAAAAAAGTGAAATTTTTGAGTGTAAAAAAAATAAATCTAAAAGAATTTTTCAGAGCCAAATACGGGGGGGAGGCCTTCCTCGTCAAAATCTCAGGCGAAAGCAACAACCGGGAACTAACAAATATAACAAGATTATTAAACCAAATGGGGTGGTGGGAGAAAATTAACAATAATAAAATAATTTAATGTTTTAACTGTCAAAGGCTGGGGCATACGACAAAATTTTGTAACCGTGAATATCGATGCGTTAAATGCGGAAGTAATCATGGTCCGGGAAATTGTGGAGTTGAGTCGAAGCGCAAATCCCGATAATGTTTATTGTATTCACTGTAAACAACAAGGACACCCTGCCTCCTTCAAAGGCTGTCCGAAGTTGATAGAAACGCAAAATAAATATGCTGAAAGATTAAAAACCCTAAGTAAACTACGCGATAAGAAGGAGAAATACCTCAATATTATTTAAAAAATAATG
Organism: Ganaspis brasiliensis; assembly: GCA_037103525.1. NCBI lineage: Eukaryota > Metazoa > Arthropoda > Insecta > Hymenoptera > Figitidae > Ganaspis > Ganaspis brasiliensis. The sequence continues at coordinate 707,975 of JAZKLR010000298.1, forward strand.
TCTCGTTCTCAGCAATGGTAAAAAACTTCAGCGCAATGGACTCTCCAGACAATAAAGAACACTCTTCTACGAGCGATAAAAAAAATATGGTAGGCGAAAACATTGTACATAGAAAGGGAATTTTAAATGCTGGATATTATTCGAATTTGAGTCCAAAAACTTTATCTCCGGTCATTAATAAAAAAAATTTAGAGAGCGAAAAAAATGGAGAGGTAGTGTTAGAGAATAAAAATAAAGCGAAGCATTCGGAAGTGCAAAAAATTTTCATACAGAAGAAATGACGAACGAAAATATAGAGTATCGTTCAGATAATTTAGATGCAATTTTGACGACTTTCATGGCCTAAATGAAATCCTTTTTGGGAGAACAACTGGGGGAGAGGGTCAGAGAAGCCATAAATAAATACAACAAAAGAATTGAGTATTTATTTAAAAAATTAGAATTTGAAGATGGCTCGAAATAATGTTTGTAATAACTTCAATAGTAAATTTATTAGTAATAATCTAAGAATTTTATCAATCAACGTAAACTCATTAGTAGCTAACGATAGAAGATATAATCTAAAAAAATATTTAATTCAGCGCAAAATTGACATCGCCTTAATTAATGAAACTAAATTAAAAGCAAATCATAAAGTAAGCTTTGATAATTATAATATAGTTAGAAATGACAGGCCAGAAGGAAATGGAGGGGGTACGGCCATATTTATAAACAAGAGCGTCACATTCGAGCCTATACACCTCGGTAGTCTAAATGAAATAAAAACAGTGGAAATGAGCGTCATTAAATTAAAGATGCAAAATAATAAAAATCTTTTTATTTTAAGCGTGTATGCGCCAGGAAATGTTAAAGAAAGTTTTACTGCTGACCTCGGGAGAGTGTTTGACGAGTTGGAATTGCAGTCACTAAATAACTATTATTTGTTGGCCGGTGGATCTAAAGCTGGGAATGTGGAATGGGCGGATACCGAAAATAATACTAGGGGGATAAGTCTGCTGAGTTGGTTGAATGAAAATAGTGTTGAATATAGGGCAGAGCTGACAGGTCCTTGCCTCCCCACTTTCAGAGCGAGTAACTCATTTCTGGATCTCGCTATTCATGATGTAAGGTTAGAGCTAATCAATTCTGTCAACAATAAAACTAAAGTCTGTCCTTTTGACAGTGATCATGACGCGATTTTTATGATAATAAAGATAAAAGATTTTGACAAATTTTTGTTTGATAAAGCACATGACCCAGCGAGGTACAACTTTTCCAAAACAAATTGGAAAAAGTTTAAATCAAACTTAAATGATATAGATCTAATCATTCCAAACAATTAAAATTTAACGAATGTTGAAATTGATGACAGTATTGACAGGCTCAGAATTGCAAGCAATAAATCCTCAATATAGACAATTAGATTTAACTGATAGGTATCTCAACGAGAAAATCAAAAAATTGCAATGTATCAAAAATAAATTGTTATCTTTTTTGCACAAATTAAAATATAGATACTTGGCCAGCGATAGAGCATTAAACCCGATTAAAAATTTTTTAAATAATATTAAAAAATCTTCAAAGTTTAATTTTAATAATTCAGTGAATAATTCTTGGCACAAAAAATATCTAATATAAAACCTCATGGTAACGATAATTTATTCCCACAATTAAAAACAACATTTTATAGCTCCGAAAAAATCATCTATCCAAGTTTTTTAATCTCAAAAGATATTCTAAATTTATGTCCCGATATAAAACGTTCTAACAATAACATAATAACAGGAAATGATGTTCTGATATCGAATCCAATAGACAAGGCAAATGTCATGGCCAAGTATCTTTCTGAGGTTAACAATAAAACCAGAAAATCTAATAGTGAAACACTTAAGAGGTTAGTGGGGAGTAAATTCGAAAAATTTTTATCGGAGGGTAAACTGGCGGAACAACAAGCCATTCTGACATTCGGGAAAGACAACCTGGCCACTGATTTAAAATTTGATCTGGACAATGGTTTTTTTTGTAATTTTGTTAAATTAAAGACAATAATTATCAAGCTAAACAACAAAAAAGTGCTGGAATTGACATAATTCTCAACATAGCAATAAAGCAACTGCCTAACAAATTCATAATGTGGTTAGTGATTTTGTTTAATAATTTATTGAATAATAGCCATTTTCCTGAAAAATGGAAGGTGGCCAAGGTCGTGCCATTGCTGAAAAAAGAGAAAGATCCCAGAAGAGTTGAGAGTTATCGGCCAATAAGCCTCTTGCCTAATTTGGGCAAACTTTATGAATGCCTAATTAATATTAATATAACGAGTTTTTCGGACAAAAAAGGAATTATCCCCTTCGAGCAATTCGGGTTTAGAAGAAAGAGCTCGACAGTGCATGCAATAACCAAATTCACGTCGGACATAGGTGGGGCGCTAAGTGCGAGACGCTTTGTGGCCGCATGTCTTATCGACCTAGAAAAGGCCTTTGACTCCGTCTGGTTTGGTCGATGATCTCGAATCGTAAGATGTTTGTACAATTGAATGATGATAACTGCAGCAATGTATATTTACTAGAAAATGGCCTCCAGCAAGGAGCGGTTAATTCCCCCATTTTATTTAACATATTTCTTTGTGATATATTGAAAGCATATAATTTAAACTCTACGATTTCGAGAAAAGGCATCGGATTTGCCGATGACCTTGTGATTTATAACATAGATACTTGTATGTACAGAGCTAGGTCAGAGTTGCAGAAACTGTTTCGCAATATTATAAATTTCTTCTCAGCGTGGAAACTCAAATGTAACTTCGATAAATGCGAGACGATCCTTTTCAGGCCAATCACGAGATATTTGGATAAAAAGTTCAACAGAGTTTGGAGAGACTTTAAAATCTCGCCCTCGGACGATGCTGATAATTTTATAATGCACAAGAACGCGGTGAGATACCTGGATGTGACGATTGATTTTAGATTAAAATTTATAGATCATGTCAAATTAGCTATAGAGAAGGCCAGAGAAGCTTTTTTTAAACATAAACGATTATTTTTTTCTTCCAAGCTAGGCCAAAAGTCAAAATTCTGTGTTACAGTTTGTTGATTAGGCCGATCTGACCTACGGTTGTTCAGTCTGGTTTGGAATTTCTCCAGTCACCATGGAAGCAATTAAAGTTTTTGAGAGATCATGCTTAAGAACATGTCTCAAGTTGCACAGAGACCCGAGTACCAATTTTGAAAAATACATAGCTAATAGTAGACTGTACGATGAAGCGAAGTTATCCCGTGTCGACTGTTTCATCATCAAGCTCATTCGAAATCATATTTCGAGGGCTTATGATAACAGGGATAACCCGCTCATCGCTGAGCCGTACGAAAAAAGTGATATGTTATTGGAAAAATGGTAAATACGGGCCATTTGGCACCCGAGACGTTCGTGTATCTTGACAAGAGAGATCGCATACAAAATGTAAATAACATACCATCCAGACAGGGGGGGATGAATTAGAGGTCAACTCAGATATCAAACTGGTCTATTTCACGTGTCTACCTGAGAAGGATCGTCTAACAAACAGAGATAGACTCGCAAGAACATATAAATGGCTATAACCAAAATATAAACAGATTAAGTCATTCGCGACAATTTCTCTACCGTATCTAGGTAATTCAAATTAGGATGAGAGCTAGTTTTTGTTACAGGATGGGTATTCTATGTAAACGTATCCAACTTTCCTTTTTCTAGCCCACGTTGAAGTCACAGCCAATATTTGTACCCTCAATAAAAGTAAAAAGCTTAGTACTCCGTAACTACGCTCTGGCAAATTGATAACAGACTTATAAACACATTGTATGTCAATATTTAGTCGACGAGTGACCACTCAAAGGTCCGTAAATTAAGAGTTTTCTTATTCGACAAAAAGTCCATGGCGGCCAAGGGAGTTTTATTGTTACATGGCGTATGTTGTTCATTTTAGCGCCACATTGTTAAATTATATATGTTGTTAATTAATAAATAAATTAAAAAAAAAAAAAGTAGTTAGGTTAGCTAGGTTTGAAACTCGTTGGCGTCAAGATTTTTAATATTATATTAATTGTCTTCGTAAATATGTTTAGTGAACATATCGTCAACGGCGTCCCGCAAAAAGGCGTTAAATATATTTTTTTTATTAAAAAATGACAACTTTACATTGTAAGCTTGTTGTAAGCTTACAACAAGCTTACAACAAGCTTTCACTGTAAGGTTACATTTCACAACCTTACAGTGTAAGCTTACTGTAAACTTGCTGCAACCTTACGACGTAAGCTTACTGTAACCTTACACCGTTAGCTTACCACAAGCTTACGATGAAAGCTTACCACGACCTTACTTTGTAAGCTTACTGTTAGGCGGAAATTTGAAGCTCACTGTATGCTTATAGTGATCTCTGATTTTGTGCGAAGACTTATTTTCAGAACAATGTTTTCCCACATAGCACAATTCCTTACCCGAAGTTTCAGCAAATTTGGCACTGCAAACTTCGCAATTTTGCATCTGACATTTATGAAAACTTGACGAAACTAATAAAATGTCCGCTAGGGCAGAAAGCTTGACGGGACAACTTGCGACAAGTATAACATCAGGGGCGGCTTTAGGCAAAGTGTTCGGGAGGGGCGATATATGGGATAGAAAGAGATATCACCATAGTGCTATCTCTCTCTCTCTTATACAAATATAAGATTCTCGGGTGGGGGGGATGGTTGCCCTATTCGCCCCCTGTAAAACCGCCACTGTATAACATGGTTGGTTATGTAAAACTTTTCCCGCAAATTTCAGAAAAGATTCTACAAAAATTCGAATTAAAGGTAAAAAAAATTTTTCTTGTGGATTGAATGAATTTATAACACATCATTGTGACGCCTGTGGGAGGTTTAAAAAATCTATTGTGCAGCCCTAGCTATCATAGAAATCAACTGCGCCAATGGTAACTCATACTCGGTTCATTTGGTAATTTAGTTTTAAGTTCTTAAAGTTTTAAACAGAGGGCTGCTATTATTGCAATGTCAAACTTTTTCCATCTTTTTTGTTTCATAAAATAAATATATTTTCGCTATTACTTCTTGACGTTGATCCCGGTAAGAAGGCCGGCATTGAAATGTTTCAATGCCTTTTAATCCCGTTTTTATGTGAATGCCTTTAAATACCTACGAACGCATTAATTGGCATTGGCATTAGCTCGTTTTTGGTCGAATGCCTTTCAATGACTACAAATGCATTAGTAGGCATTGCAATGGAATGTTGAATATTTTTAAGGTTATGTTTCACTGTGACTATATTGTCATTATAAATATTTTGAAGTTTCCCTTTAAAATATGTTAATAATTAACGTAACTTACTTTATAGTATCAGACAAAATGAAAGGAAATCACAAAATTTACGATTTAATGTTATTTTCTTCCCTTGTTTTACATGTAAGAAAAATGACTTAAAACATTATGTTTCCGTTCACGCTTTCACTATTCACAGGCCAAGTATTATCGTTAGAGACGAAATCACTTATTTTATTACTTTAAATAACACGATTTAGTTAGAATAGAACGAACGACACAGAATGAAGACGCGTTGCAAAGTATGAAATGCAACATGTGTTGTGCTTTTTAATCTGAAGCAGGGATTGAACGGCATTAAACCTAATGGATGCTCGAACAGAATTCAATGGCATTAACTAAGTCAACACTTCATCTCCGTTGTGGCATTGAATGTCATTCAACTTTTCATTCCCACGTATGGTATTGGAAGGCATTGCTCAATTTAACACTTTATCTCTATTATGGCATTGAATGGCATTCAAATGTTTTTCAATATTTTTAGGGATTGAATGGGATTGAACCAAGTTTAGTTATAACCAAATGAGGGCATCAAATATCATTCAGGACAAAAACGGGATTCATTAGCATTTAAAGGCATTCAAACGACTGTTTTTTTAAATGCCAAACAATGTCTTTCAATCCTCAGCTTCTTACCGGGATTCGCACAATAAATTTGGAAGTTCTTGTGCTTAAATAAAAGTATATTTATTTGGGAATCGTCGTGTTTTGACAAACCTTCGGAAAAGTGTCGGGAAGATGTGAAATATTGTGCGGGAAATAAGTGTAGGTGCAAAGTCGACTATCTCTGTCTCTTTTTACGTGATGCCAATGTCAAACATCTTCCAACCTTTTCGATTGATAAAATAAATATATTTTCGCCATTACTTCTTGAAGCCGATCTACACAGAATATTTCTAAGTTCTTGTGCACGAATAAAAAGTATATTCATGTGGGAATCGTCGTGTTTCAACTAATCTTTAGAAAAGTGTCGGGATGTTGTGAAATATTGTGCTGATAATAAGTGTTCGCACAAAACCCGACATCCCTGTCGCATGCTTTCGCGTGGCGTTTGGACTTCAGTGCCGATAATTGTGGAAGCATCGCAGCGGTGCCCCCTGAAAAATTTCAAACTCAATCCCTCCAACATTATTAATTTAGCATTTAAGACAAATGCAGACAAACTTAAACTTCATGAAATCCATTATTATTGAGTTTTAATGGTCCACTTTGGACTTTACCCTTCTCATTGTTGCCGATAGTCTCTTTTGGAGTTTGCAGATCCTCTTTTAAGTTTAAATGAGATGAACCCCATAGAATGAAATTAGGAGTTAAGTTTAATTTTTTGTTAATAAACTTATTCCCATATTGCGACAAAAATGATGGTTACTTATTGATTATATTTTGTCACCTTGTATTCTTTGATGGATGAAAAGTGATAAAAAGGTAATTTTGCAGATAACATTACTAAAGCTATGTCCGGATTAAAAAACTCAAAAGGTGGGAAAAGTCCTTAATCCGCAATATTAGTCAAAAGGTAAAATTAGTTATTGAATTTATATAAGTCAAAAAAAGTCGAAGGCAAACTAAAAAGTCGATTTTTTTGATTGATCGATCAACTTTTCTAGTTCATGAGTACGAGAACAAACAGATACTACTTCAGAGTAGATTTGTTTTAGTATATAGGATTTTAAGAGTGTTAGGTGAAAAGCATATTTATAAAAAGAATTTTTAGGTTGAATTTTCAAAACACAGACTACTTAAATATTTAAAACTTTTTTAAACTTTTCAATTACCTTGTAAGTTTTATTAGTAGCGGGATTAATAAGTATTTCTGCTAAAGTTGGTTCTGCTTTAATGAAGTTTTCTTTGGACTTAAGATATGCGCTTAAGTAACTGTTAATCCGAGATCCATTTCGACATAATTCGATTGTTGGTTCAAAAAGCTCTTTCCAATTTAATTTGCCAAATCTTTTATGTGCCTCCCAGTATCCTAAAAGTTCTCCTGGTACAGCAACTGCTAAACCACCTAAATGAATAGAACCAATAAACATTTTACTAATACTTATCAAAGGGACAAAAGAATGTAATTAGAAAATCATTTCGTAACTTTATTTTGTAATTTATTAAAAATGGGTGATTCGACTAAATACAATTTGTAATAAATACAACAAAGTTTTCATTTTTAAATCAATTCCCGAGAGAGGTATAAAAAAGAAGAATCTAAAAATGTTGCCTTATGTGCTAGTCTAATATCGTAATCCAATACACTACTGTCGGGAATTGTCGGTACCACACGTTTTCGAACCTTGAAAAATGTCTTTGACTTTAGAATAGGATAGTTTAATTCAGGAAAAAGATACAGACTTGGAACTTAGATTGTTTGAAAGCTTAAAGAAATTTGCTTGTAGTGATATATAATTCGAAAATGTAAAACCTTGTAAAAGGATTACATCACGATATGTTTTTGAAAATATTTTGTAATTTTCTCTTTTTTTTTTTTTTTTTTTCAAGTTATTATACACTCGTTTTAACGACCTTACTGGCCCAATGAGTGTCCCCGTAGGGAGTTCCTAGAATTGTACCTTTGTATATATTCTTTTTTAAGTGTTTTTGCGTCTACAGAACGGCTTGAAATTAGGAGTACTCGCATTTGCCTGGACCACCCGGTATATTGGGTTTTCTCGCCAGTGGAGAGGGAAAACTGTAGAAAAACCTCACCGAATACAACCGGTTTATCGACAGTCGAGTTCTAGTGATCTGCACAGGTCGATTACCGACAGTGCATATCATTATTCCTCGACGTCAAACCTTCCACTGAAGTTATCTCACGAGTTAGAAAAATCCCAGACTCATCGGGGCGCGAACCCAGCAAGCTGGACATGGCGCGACCGCAGAGTCTAGTATTCAACCAACTGAGCTAACTCCGTGGTTAATTTTCTCATTTTTAATTTATTTGTTTGAGACCCTGCAAAATCTAGAATAATTAAAGAAAAAAAATTAAAACTTATACAGAATTAAGCATGGCAGTCTTAGCTTTAAAAAGTGCCATTGACATTTAAAAAGTATTGAGTAGTTCTTTAGTAATTTGAAAAAGTGTCTGAGCCTGTTTTTCTGAATATCATCCGATCACGCTACACCTCTAGCTCCCCTCGTTTTCGTGTTAGGGACGAATAAGTGACAATTCCAAGGGATTTAATATTAGCACATGTATTTGATTATTAACATTGATATTTATAATAATCACGGAATTGTAGAACACAGACTCTAAGTATACAACCCTTCAAATTGTCACTTATTCGTCTCTAACACAAAGAAAGAGAAGAACTTCTCAATATTTTTTAAATGTCAATGGCTCTTTTTAAAGCTGAGACTGCAATGCTTAATTCTGTATAAGTTTTAATTTTTTTCTTTAATTATCCTAGATTTTGCAGAGTCTCAAACAAATGAATCAAAAATGAGAAAGTTGCAAAATATTTTTAGAAACATATCAAGTGAGGTAATCCTTTTATAAGGTTTTAAATTTTCGAATTATATATCACTACACGTAGAATACTTTAAGCTTTTAAACAATCTAAGTTTCAAGTCTGTATCTTTTTCCTGAATTAAACTATCCTCTTCTAAAGTCAAAGACATTTTTCACGGTTCGAAAACGTGTCGTATCGACAATTACCTACGGTAGTGTATATTTCTTTAAATTTCGATTTTAGTTAAGGTAGTATTATACTTTGTATCGATCAAAAAATCAATTTTTTGTTTATTTTATTTTTGTGGTCTACATTGCCTCAAGAATATAATTAACAAATTGCAGATTAAAATTCGAAGAAATAACAAAGTTATACACAAAATAACGACAAAATTCATACACAAAGCTTTAAACGCTTCTTTTTTTAAACTACATTTTTTAAACTGCCGGACAGCAAAACTCGAGTTCTTTTTAATCGATTTTAAAAATTCTTAGATAAATTTCTTCCTTATAAAACCCTTCAGGCATCCCCCAAAATCCGATTGTTTACTTTTTTTATATATATATAACGACAAAATTTACACACAAAACGTTAACGCATTATTTTAAAAACCATATTTTTTAAACTGTCAGGCAGCATAACTCGAGTTCTTTTTAATCGATTAATTATGTATGATAAATGTTAGACATATTTGATGCGCTAGAAGCTATTTAATTTAAAATGCGGTGATGTTTTTCATAAAAATATTGCGTTTGTTGATTAATGGCTGACCGTTTGCGAGACGAACAACTATGTTAATGACGAATTCACCCTGACATGGGACGGATCCTTTATGATTTTAATATGCTTTGAATCATTAATCGACAAACGCTATACTGTTCTATGAAAAAACATTACTAAATTTTAATTTAAATATCTTTTGAACCATGAAATATGACATTCTAACATTACCATACATAATAATCTGCATATGTGACAGGGAAAGTTAAAAGGGACCTATGGGCCGAAAAAATCGATTTTCACTGTTTTATCGATTCTTATGGTAAACGAGCAAGCTCTTCCCAATGCAATACACCGCAGCTTTCTAGCTGCATTAGTTTTTTTCACAATTTCACTTCAAAGTTAGGTACTTTAACAAAAAAAAGTACAAAAAGTCACATCTAACAAACTTTTTTGAAATTAATCAAATTCGTTTGAAACTCGTTACTCGGGGGGTTTTCGGGGTCACTGATTACGAATCCGATGTTAGTATTTCAAAATTTAAAATATCGGATCTAATATGGCGGATGAAATTAAAAGAATTGTTCGGATTCGCTTGAATTTTGAATTTTGGAAAACGAACATCGGATTCGTAATCAGTGACCTCGTTTTCGGTTTCAACGAAATTTTTCAGTTTCACACGAATCCGAACAAATTTAAATTTTTTTCCGCCATATTGGATCCGTCATTTTAAATTTTGAAAAACAAACATCGGATTCGTAATTAGCGACCTCAAAAACCCCCGAGTAGCGAGATTTAAGCGAATCTGAACAATTTTTTAATTTTGTCCGGCATATTAGATCCGCTATTTTGAATTTTAAAAAACTAACATCGGATTCGTAATCAGCTACCCCGAAAACCCCTGAGTAACGAGTTTCAAGCAAATATGATTAATTTTTTAAAAAGTCATCCGCCATATTGGATGCGCCATTTTGAATTTTGAAAATCTGATAGCAGATTCGTAATAAGCGACCCCGAAAACCCCCGAGTAAAAAGTTTCAATCCATTGAAACGTTCAGAAGCATCGAAATCAAGTTGCTAAACTTCAAAGCCGATAGCATACCTGTTAATACCTAATTCACAGCTGTTTTTAATCATTTTTTACACATTTGTTATGCATTAAATAAATTTCCAGCGGTAGCGGATTTGAAACATCATTGGTGCCTCATTTGTTTCCTCACTTGTGCTCTCCTTTGTGGACACATTTGTACCCTCTTTTGTGCCAATACATATAGAAAATTAATTTTTAAAATTTAGCATTGCGAAGACAACTTTGAAAATAAATCAGAGGGTACGGAGATTCGAACACGAGTTCAACGCACATAACCAAAGAAACCCTGAAGCCTAACCAACTGACCTAACTCGAGTGACTGTCAACAAATGAAAATCTTTTTCTGAAGCTATAATTGCAACAAGGTACTTATACCTTAAAAGAATGATTTTTTTTGTTGACAATCAGTTGAGATAACTCAGTTGGTTAGGCTACAGGGTTTCTTGGTTACATGCGTCTAACCGGGTTCAAACTCCCGTACCCCTTAATGTACCATTTTGGGTTTGCAGTTATCGTTAGTCGTACGAATACAGTCCTGCGGTAAACGCATAAAGTTGTACGGTCCGTTCAAGTCTTTACTCAAGTTTGTAAGAATATAAAGTTCTCAAGTCCATTTCTAATTTTTAAATAATCTTAAATTACTTGTTGCCCTTCTCGTGGTGTCACCTTGTCGTGGTAAGGGGCTTAGGACTGGTCAGGCGCTTGTCCTTCGGACGCCATCACTGGACGAGCTGTTTGGCTCTTCCCAGAACTCATCGACTCCCGATGTCTGGCGAGTTTGGGCACAGGGGAATGAACGGGACCCGTTAATTCGGGTAGCAGCCGTTTTTCGAACCTGTGCACTAGCTATCCTGTGCGGATGATGTTAATTCGGATTCCAAATAGGGGCTTACCATCCTCGTCAGCTGTGAACGACATAGGTTCTGGGAGGAATAGGACACTCCTGCCTTCTTGGTTTTTCTAAGTTGGTGTGGAGTAACCTCGATTCAGGGTTGGCGCCCGATGGACCGGTTGTCTGTTTGATCTGACCAACGACACCTAACCCAATCTAAGGTTCCACACTGTGCCGAGAGATGGGGGTTACAAAATTCGCCGTGAAGCTATCGGGGATAGTGCGAACGTCGACCAAACTACGTGCTCTTCAATTTGGCGTCTGTAAAGCGCAGGCATAGGTTGTTGATGCCGGGGGCCTTGACGGCGGACGCGCTGTCGTCGCCAGTGACACTTACGGAGGTGTCCCGAGCAGTGCTAGGATACCGAGCGCCCTCCTAGTGTACAAATGCCTTACCCACACATCGGAGCTCTGTGTGGGTGGACCGTTTTTTCTCCAAGACTCGTGGGAATCATATGACAGACAAGAACTCAAAAACTGAAGACGAAGCAGATTGGCGCCTAGCAAAGGATAGCAAAGATCACTCGGTGGCATCGAATGATGCGAGTACGGATGGTCAAAGACCCGGGCCATCATTTTTGACGGTGGATGAACGTTTAAGTTCAAGGCGAGGTACTGCTGTCAGTTTAAGCAGCTGCAGCAGCGCGTTTAGCAATGCCACAGCTGTAGACTTTGCAGATATCGAGGAAGAAAGATTGAAGGGCGTTAAGTTGCGAGAGGAAGAAGTGGAAATTTTTATTAAACTGCAGCGGGAACTTAACATCATGTTTGAAAAGCTGACTGTTCAAAAGAACGTTGCATCAGAGATCCAAACTGGTTTGATAAAATTTAGCCAGTGGATCCCTGATGTACTAAAAAAGCACCAGGAAGCAGACAGCTCGATAATCAGGCTCCATACTGAGCTTAAGTCGAGCGAAACTGCACGAGCTGAAAGGAAACGGGTAAGGGAACGCATCCGGGCCAAGACAATAAGAAGTCTGTTCCTGGAGTGCAAGAGAAAGAGAGAGATAGAGGATCGCTCACCTCCAAAAAGTGAGCCTAAGAAAAAGAAAGCCGAGGTTTTTGCCGATAAGGCAAAGGCAAAAGGAAGCAAAGAAAGAACTGTGGCGAATCAACAGCCGCCCAGGATCGTTGTGGTGCCGAACAGCCCCAAATAAAAGACCGTGTTAGTGCGAGTTTGGCAAGGACAGACCTTTGCATCTGTTCTTGGCAAGTTCAAAAAAGAGGTAGATCCTGGCTCCTGCCAGGCGACTCTTATGAGTGCAAGGCTCACAAAGGAAGGAAATCTTCTCTTAAAACTAGGAGGAGGTTCGAACGAAAAGAAGTTAACTGACAAAGTCTCCGACGCAGTGAGCGAAATCGGTACCGTCAGGCGACCGGAAGACCAGAGGGTTACCCTGGAAATCCGCGACCTTGACGGCCTAACTGAAAAGGACGATGTGGTCTCTGCTCTCGAGGAAGTTCTTAACACTCCTCGAGAGAAGAGGCAAGTCATGGTCCTCGAAACGAACAGGAGAGGTGACAAAATCGCCATTTTGGCCACAGACAGAGAGGAAGCAGAACGCTTAGAAAAGATAGGAAGATTAAAATTAGGTTTTTTAAGCTGCTCAATAAGAAGGAGGCTTATTGTCACAAGGTGCCATCGGTGCCTTGATTTTGGGCCATAAGAAAGCTAACTGCAAGGGGGTTAATCGATCCTCTATGCTTCAAGTGCGGAATGAGAAACACTCTCTTACAGAATATGGAAAGGAAGCGTTTTGCTTCCTCTGCGCGGCCGAGCCAGAGAATGAGGCGGGAACGTCTCATTTTGAAGGCTCTGAAAAGTGTGCCTGTTTTAGGAAGGTCCTGGAACAAGCAAAACGAGAAGAGGCTCTAAAGCGTAGCCGCTTAAGGGCCACTTAAGGTGCAGACAAACGCAGATAGAGGAAGTTTTCTTCATTTTGAAGCGTTTTTCGAGCAGATTGACGGTCAATCGGGTCCCTTGGCTCAACTAGTGTGCGTTAAGGGCCCCAATGACCGTCAATGATAGTAGGTCCCGTTTGGAGAGATGAAGTCACTTTGGCGACAGAGGAAGGGTTATAAGACCACTCCTGATGGCGATACAGGCGGAAAGTGCTAGCCGGGATTGGTCTTAAGGTCCAAAAAAAAAAAAAAATTACTTGTTGCAATTCCTGTCGTTTTATCTTACACGTATTTTATTCTTATGCAATCCTAGTAAAGTCCAAAATATATACTCGTTAAAATCTAAAATAACCCCCCGGTACCTGGAAGAATTTAATAATATTTAAAAATTAAATATAATTAATAATTATTTTTTTTATGAATAATATATATAATAATATATTTATTATTAGGTACTATTTTATAATATTATTTTGTATATGATCCAATAATTTTAAACCACTTTTACATTAGCTTCAGCTAATGTATACAAATGCTATATATTAAAAGAGCAACTTGAAGTCAGCTGCCGGTAGCCAAAAATGACTATATACACCGAAAAAAAATCCTCATCATTTGCGCGGAATCCACTCACTTTAATGCTTTTTTTCCCTCTACATATGGTATCAAAATGATTCCCCTCGTTTTGAGAGAACGTTAAACTCTTTGAGTAGAAAGTTCCTCTAATTTTTATAGGATCCTTTCATGGAGAAAAGTTCTTCCACTTTCACTCTTAAATTACTTTAAATCATTCAAAAAAAGTTAAAATCACAAACTACCTTTATATCTTTCACAATAGAAAACTAAACGTGGAAATAAACTTGAGTGAAAGCTGACGACGCGCAGAGACGCGATACAATTGTTACTGATAAGGCATGTGCAAATACGTTATGGAGAGTATTCCTCTACTTTTGATCGGATATGTTTCTATCGAAAGTAGTGGATTACTCTCAACATAAGATTAAACCGTGAGAGTGAAATGACCCCTTACCATACCGAGTTCTGAGAAAAACTTTGCCTTTTTCCGCGTTCGGCGGGTTTCCTGGGATTGTCGTCTAAATCTACACGCAAAATGAACCCATAGTGCACAACCAAAATTTCCCGCGCTTCCAGATGGTAATTAATTTTATATAATTTGCTATAAATTGAGAAAAACTTTGGATGAATAAATAATAATATTAACAAATTTCATATTCCGATAGTATATCTATATATTTCTGCAATGAAAGAAAAACATACTTAATTCTGTTACGTAACAAATTTACGTTAAACGTGGTTCGAAATTCATAGGAGTCCACTGATTTAAAAGGTGTGAACATTTCAAATCTGTGAAATCCGGAATGGTCCGGTCGTAAACAATTCAAATTTAGTCCGGACTTATCCGTTTCCGTTTGTCAAAATTTTTTTAAAATAATACCATTTAACAAAAAATTTTATAAGCTTTTTAATGGTCTATCAAAAATTCTATTTCGCTTGCTTTCAACTGAGTTATTAGGATTTAAAGAGGTTGATGTTTTTAATCCGATTTTTAAAAGTGCTCTCTTAATTATGGCCGGTAGTGTAAGTATAAAAAATTCTGAATAATTTATTGAAAATTTTAATAAAAAGCAAAACATCGCCTTGCAAACATGTTTGTTGGGAGATGCTTATAAAAAATTGATTTAGTATAGTCTTATAAATAAATAACCTTGATAAGATGCAGTTGAATCCCCACCAAACATAGAGTGATTTGCGTGACGCGATGCGCTTTCTCTTGCATCCAGGTAATGTGCTGTCTTGTTGGAAGCATCCCATATCGTCATCAAAAAACCACCTCCTAACCCCATACTGTGGGAAACAACAAAAATTTCAATTTTTTTTAAAATCTTAGTTTTCCTTATATAAGACAATCTATAAGAATGATATTAATTAACAGTTTTAATTGTTAAATTCAACAAAAGAAAAGTGTCAAAATGGACTATTGTTTCTACCAACTGATAGTCACATCTGGTTTGCCGATGGATTCAAAAGTGAGGCGGGCGCATGTAAAGAAATTACCTGTGAGACGATTACGGGAAACTCTTCGTATAAACTAGGCCTTACTGTATCGAAACCACGGTATTACTCTATGGAACTTGCGAGGCTATGAAACTCTGTTACGACTGAAACATTTTTTTCTGTTCAGACAGCAAGGAGACACTAACGGGATTAAATTATTATTCAATTACATCTTTACTATTACTATTACTATTACTTATTACAATAATTTTTTTCACAAACTTAAAACACTTTTTAAAAATTTTGATTTGTATTTGTCATATCCAACGGATTTTAACACTGATTTTATTTTTTCAATCAGAAGTAGTAACTATTGGTAGTTTTTGTATTACGATTAATTAATTTATAAAATTATTTTATTTTATTTAAACTCATTTTAAGTCAACTTTGGTATAATTACAGCATTACAAACAAAGCATACTTTAGAATATACTAGCATATTTTTGGATTTATAAAGAACAGTATTTCTTGATAAAGTACTATGCGAAGCTATTGAATCAATAGTATCATTATTTAGAATTAATAATAATAAAATAAATATATTATAAATATAAATAAATAATAAAATAATGAAAAAGGGATTTTCAACAAGCTACTTATATTACTGATAGTGTGATGAAATATTTGCATGCAAAAAATATTGTTTTATAGATGCAAAACAAATTGTATTATTCTTAGGTTGAGTACACACAAGAAGCACAATTTTTTAATGTCTATTAGGTTGTTTCTAGCACCCACTTCATGCGCGTGTTCAGGGGGGGGGTCACGGTGGTCATAACCCCCCCCCCCCCCCCCCCGGAAGACTCAGATTTAGATGATAGTGAGAGAGATAGCGTTATAGTTTTATCTCTTTCTCCTTTATATAAGACCTCCCCCAAAAACCTTGTCTGGACACGCGCCTGACCCACTTGCACCATATGCAATTTCCAGGTATCTTCTTCATGTGACAAATTATCTTTTGAATCACAGTTAAGGTAGTTCTCCGGCAAATCGATTTTCTTTAGAATTTTCTGAAACTTTGGATACATGTTCTTTTTTGTATGCTTTATGTGTGGTAAAAACCTCAGGGCCTCTTGCAATGCTAAAAATTGAGATATTTAGCTTCAAAGATTCAACATTTACATGGGAATCATATGCTGAACGTATAAAAATGGCACACTTTTATTAATATCTGGAAAACTTTTCTCTAAATATTTCTCAAAAACTAGTATGTTATAGGGATAAATAAAAGAAATAATATAAAAACATTTTTAGTAGGGGTATCAATGCTCATTTTTTAATTATACTAATCTGAAGTTCGAAACCAATGTGATTTTCCATTGAATTTACGAGCGAAAGGAAATCCAACGGTCGCAAATTGCCAAAATTCTTCTGTTTGAAGCACATGTGAAGTGTCACGAGACTAACATATTGCTTTAAATTACGTTTTCAGATTTAATTTATTTGTTTTTATGTATTTTTTTTATAGTATTTGTGCGGCCCTGAAGCCGGAGAACTACCTTAACAGTCTTCGATAAAAAAAATTCTGCATCTAGATGTTCCGCAATGAATTCTTATGTAGCCCGATTAATAAAATTCAAAACGTTTAGTGTGACCGTTTTCATATCTCGTTTAATATTTTCCAATTCTTCAATAGTAGTTTCCACCAATTGCTGTGCTTTAAATAAATTCATCCTTGATGTTTGCAGGTATTTCGATGAAGGAGTGGTAAATAAAAAATTTGCATATACAGTCGACCATCCCAGTAAACCCTATCCCAGTTACGCCGCTTCCCCAACTTGACGCGGGACTCGTACCCCCACTTTGCCCTACAAATGTGCTGAAAAACTTAAGCAATGTTCAATTAATACGCTCGGCAGCGAGCGAGCGCGCCTATAGTGGGGGAACCCATTGAACTATAATACTACTGGAACAGGCACCACGCATGTTGAGCTGAAAGAGAGCAGCGGCTGTGAGACAGACAGATGGTGGGGCATGCTTTCTCTCCCGCAGAACGCGTCATAACAGTAAATGCTAAAACTTTAAAACTAATGCGTTGGTCAGTTTTGCGTGTTGTGAGTGTTTGGCAAAAGCAAACTTCTCAAGCGGACTGTACAGAAAGAGAGAACATGCCCCTTCACAACTCTCTCTCTCTATGCCGCTTTTGTAGCGCTGTGCCTGTTCCAGTAGTATTATAGTTCAGTGGGGGAACCTGAGTTCCGCGAAATGCTCTTCTCCTTTCCGCGCTTGGCGGGTTTACTGGGATCGTCGACTGTAAATAAAAGCAGTCATTATAATTCCATATTTTATGCTCTTTATGTGATTTTGCCAAACTTTGATGTTCAAGTATTACTCTTTCTGAGTTTTTAATAGCATCTAAGGCTGGAATTACGCTGATGAAGATCAAATCATTTGGATTGTAAATGTGCCAAATATTCTATTTAAAGCTAAGCCTTTTAGTCCATCATTGTGTTTCTTCAATCTATTGTATATAATCTACGACGATCATTTGCAGTAACTTTGTTGAAAATTTCAAGCCCGATATGATATTTAAAAAAAAAATGTCGATAGTATGTGTAAGACCAAATAATGAAACTGCTTAAATAACTGACTTAGTTGAATCGCAAATACTCAGAGCTGTCTATACAAGCAGCTACTTGACGGTGCTGTAACATTTGTATATTGTTGCATCGTTTACAACAGGAGTGTCATTTACTTCCAAGTTTTGTTAACAATGTACGATGAACTTGGGGAGATTGTGCAACAGTAGATATTAGTGGAACAGTTTTTTATCAGTAATACATTTCCTTGATAAGTATTCTCATGCGCGTATCCAGGGGGGGGGTCAAGGAGGTCATGACCCCCCCCCCCCCCCCACGGAGCTAACTTGGATTTGCATGAGAGAGAGAGAGACAACACTATAGTTCGAGGAACACCTCGACTAACTTCTTCTGCGGTAAGTAACACGTCTACTGCTCAGGCGATCCTGAGGTAGACGTGGAAGACCCGGTAGACCCTGGTAGGCGCTCCTGTCAGGATCCTTGATCTTCAACCGCAGACGGCGTTGGCAAACCTGCCCTGGTCCCCAGTCCTCGAAGAGTCTCTTCCAAGGCGACCCTTGGAAGCGTAGCCTGGAGGTCGGAGATCCTGATGATCAACAGAGACGCTTCCGTGTTGGTCTGAAGGTGTTAAACCTGACGGAAATACCCGGATTTCTGATAGGACGGTTAACTTAGGCGCTTCTGGGTTAACGACGACCTGGAGGGAAAATCCTCTCGAGAAAGTCGGATGGAGGCACTCCTGCATCAGACTGAAGAGATTGGGTGTCCGGACCAGCCCTGTGGTGTGCTCTTCATGAAGTTAACAGTAATCCTGATACGGATAGCTTCATGAAAACGTTCACATCTTCCAACCTTGATTAAGGCGCTCCTTGATCAAGGCAACGAGACTTGCACCATCTAGACGATTAGCCCGAATCGAGAATCTTGCTCCAGGGTGCTCTCTGAATCAAGGTTCTAATCTGACGATCGGCCGCTCTCCCGGTCAGAATTCCTTCACTCGTTTATTACCGTGTTTCCCAGGTCTATGGCATACATAGACATTACCAGGCGTTTGATCCGCCTCGGAGACCAAACGTAAAACCAATTCAGCTAGTGTGAAGATTGCTGTTCCACGGGTCACCTAAACTGCATTCTTTCAATAGAACAAGGTTAAAGCAACCATGAAGTCGCGCAGCGATTTTTGCCGTACCGGTATTAAAGTCTCGCGTCCGGGTTATTATTTAACCTAAAAAATTACAAATAAAGGCCGCGTCATCCTGAAGCGGAATCAGAAGAGCCCACGACGATCTCCACGTCCCGGTTTCGGTTCTATCTTGCCTCCGTTTTCTCTTTTTTCCTAGTACCAATAAGTGTTTTTGCTTTAAGGTAAAAGTTAAATGTAACTCATGATGTCATCAGTCCTCAACATGTTCAAACAAATAAAAAATTGGTGTCATTCACACATGAATGTTTGACCAGAATGTGTTAAATAAATAAATGTTTGATAATAAAATATTCTTCTAAAGTTTTGTTTTTAAGATATTTCCTTTTTTTACTACTAATATATTTTTTTTAATTATTTACATTGGGAGTGGGGCCAGCAGGGGGGAGGATTTTCATTTTTACTTTAATTTACTTTTAGTTAAACACGCAAATATTCTCATTTTTCTATTTGCCTGGCGAGCTTTTGGCAATTTCCTAAATGCCTAGACATTAAACTTAACAACTGATTGAATCCAGGCAAATAAACGAATAACCGTTATTTCACGTATCATTTAGGAAGTTGCCCGCGTTTAGCTTAATGTCTAGGAATTAAGCTAAATGACGGATTTTTCTATAAAAAGACAAAATAAATTAGTAAATGTTGATTTATTAGAAATAATATAGTGGCACAAACGGTAAAACTTCGATTTTTTGCTATAAAAAAGAGCTAAATATTATTTTCAAAGTATTTTCGAAATTTGGAAAAATTATTAAAAATTATGTTTTGCTCTTTTTTATAGCAACAAAATTGTAGTATCACTACTTGTGCTACTCTATTGTTTTTAATAAATCAACATTTACTGATTTATTTTGTTTTTTAGGAGGAAGAAACGACAACATTAAAATCAGGTAAGAGAATTTTTGTACACAGGTTTAATCAGCCTTAACATGAACGTGTGTTTTGCCGAGATCTACAACTTTTGTAAAACACATTTTTTAAAATTTTACTTATTTATGGAAATAATTGCAAAAAAACGATAATTCTAATGGTCCTTTTATGGTTTTCACCATAATAATAAAATTTTCGTCAATTTTCATTATGATTTTCGTTACCAGCGCTTCAAAATACATTGTTCAGACTTTAGTGTATTGAGATCACAGAACTGGGGCTGGCTTGAATTTACGACTCTAGGCCAGTTGCCAGTTTAAATATTAGCGGAAAAAAATTAAGTGAAGTGTTTGGGAAGCGTGTGGCGGCACCTCTCGGTGGCCAATTTCTCAGCTGCTCGCCGGTCGCGTCTCCCAACAAGTTGTTCAGTGTTAAAGTTTCCTCTGTTAATGTAAGGCTATTGTCTCACGTAATTTTCGGGTTATCTCAAGGTTTTGTTTTCAAGGTTCGTCTCATTGTATTTCTCAAAAGGACTAATCAAAATTATATTGTGTGTGTTGTGTAGTGCGAGATCTCCAGAAATTACAGGTGTAATTTCTGAGAAAAAAGGAAAGAACTCAAATACAAAGGACATAATTTGCTGTGTGTGTTTGTGCTTTTTAATTGCTTGACCACGGATTTACTCAATAAAACAAGGTATTTCTCATAATTAAAGGTGTTCTCATTTTATTGAATTTTCTTTTATTCTCTGTAAAATTGTTCTCAGTAAAGTGAAATTCTCAAACATTTTTTCCTCACTTCCCGGTACTGCTCAAAACATTTGGTCCTTCGAGCCGGATAAAAGGTTGAGAATAGTGCGAGAGAATTAATTGAGAATTAAGTTAAGTTTATATCTCTGTGGCCAGTGCTTTCTCCCCACCTAAGGACGGACTCATGGTGAAGTAAAATCGCCAGTCAGTGCGAACACTAGGGTGGTTCAAAAAATGAAGACTTTTGAGTTTTGTTTCCGGAACAAAAAAAATCAACTTAAAATGGAAAAAAAATTACCCCTATTTTTTTATTTTTCGATCCGACAATATTAAGGGGTGCCGCCCGCACCCCCTATTTTCCCATTAAAAAAGCATGGAAAAATGGATTTTTTTAAAAAATTTAAAAAAAATAATGAAAATATTAGTCAAAAAGGCTCAGAAGTTTATGAGCCCTTGCAAAATGTTCAAACTTGAAGATACTATCGATTATTATTATATTTTTTCAAATAGACCCCTTTAGGGGGCTCCTAAATAAACAATCCCCAAACGTAAATTTAGCATTTAAGCTTAAATAAGTCTTAAATATTACTTTTTTACTCCGTTTTTTACAGGCTTTATTAAATTTTTAAATTACAGCACTCAATTAATTGTTAATTAATTGTTAATTGTTTAAACAATTTTACATTGTTTGTTTAAACTCTTTATTTATTCTGTTTCAATTAAATATATTAATAGCCAACTGTATGTTTAAAAACTAAAGGATTGAAAAAAAATATTGACAAACTCCTCATTTGTTTAAACAATTAAAATTGTTTAAAATCAATTTTTCATGAAATTTACCTATAAACTTGTAGTTTTTTGCATAATTTATTAAAGAATTATAACTGGTTTATTCATCTCCAATTGGAAACAAATTTTTAATTGTTTAAACATTTTTAATTTGTTTAAATAATTTTAATTTCTTTAAACAATTAAAAATGTTTATAATTTTAATAAATTAAATTGTTCTAAACTTAACATTACTTCTTAACCATTTAATCACATACATAAATATGAAAAATATTTTACTTAAACATTGAAAAATTTATAAAAGTAATTAATGACAGGTAAGTGTAAAATAGAGTAGTTTTAAATAAATAAAAATTATGTAAACAAGTAAATAATAATTCCACAAACTTTTTATAGTCAAAATTATATATACTATTAAAATAAACTTGCTTACTTGTAAAAACTTAGGAGAAATATTGTTTAGACAAATAAGTATTATTTAAGCAATTGAAAATATCTTGCAAACTGATGATAAATAAACCAGTTACATTTTTCCAATAATTTATGTAAAAAAAATACACGGCTATTGGGAAATTTTATGAGAAGCTGATTTTAAAAATTTTTAATTGTTTAAACAAATAAACAATGAATCACTAATTTTTTGTATCTCTTTAGTTATTAAAAACATCGTTAAGTAATAAAATATTTTATGGATATGAACAAAAATGCAAAAAATTATTTGTTTAAACAAATTAAAATTTATTTTTATTAAAAATGTTTAAACAATTAAAAATTTGTTTCCAATTGGAGATGAATAAACCAGTTATAATTCTTTAATAAATTATGCAAAAAACTACTAGTTTCTAGGTAAATGTCATGAAAAATTGGTTTTAAACAATTTTACTTGTTTAAACAAATGAGGAGTATGTCAATAATTTTTTTCAATCCTTCAGTTATTAAACATACAGTTGGCTATTAATACATTTTATTGAAACAGAATAAATAAAAATTTTAAACAAGTTAATTTGTTTAAACAATGTAAAATTGTTTAAACAATTAACAATTAATTAACAATCAATTGAGTGCTGTAATTTAATAATTTAATAAAGCCTGTAAAAAGCGGAGTAAAAAAGTAATATTTAAGACCTATTTAAGCTTAAATGCTAAATTTACGTTTGGGGATTGTTTATTTAGGTGCCCCCTTAAGGGGTCTATTTGAAAAAATATAATAATAATCGATGGTATCTTCAAGTTTAAACATTTTGCAAGAGCTCATAAACTTCTGAGCCTTTTTTACTAATATTTTCATTATTTTTTTAAAATTTTTTAAAAAAATCCATTTTTCCCATGCATTTTCAATGGGACAATAGGGGGTGCGGGCGGCACCCCTTAATATTGTCGGATCGAAAAATAAAAAAATAGGGGTAATTTTTCTTTCCATTTTAAGTCGATTTTTTTTGTTCCGTAAACAAAACTCAAAAGTGTCCATTTTTTGAACCACCCTAGTGAACACGTGCTCGGGTTGCGGTAATTCTCAGTGTCCGCCATCTTTTCTCGACGCCTTCTTCTCCACCTCCTTTGGTCACGTTCGCGGTGCCCAGCAGTGTTCGCGACCTCTCACTCTCGGTCTCTTTCTCTCTCCGAGACACCTCTCTCCTTCGACTCGACTCTCTAAGCGGTCTCTAGTTTTCTCTCTTTCGCTTGTCGCTTCGTTCTCATTTCTCTCTCCCCGTGTAAACTGACAGCTGAGAGATGTCGACCACGGGCAATCACTCGGGATGCGACGACAAAAATTGAAAGATGTTCCGGAACCAGAAAAAAACGAGTCAAAGGACAAACCGGCTTCGGATAACCCGGATAAGGAGAACCCTTTTAATTGGGCGGATGACAAGGAGGACAAGGCAGGACCGAGCCTAAAGGTACCCTCTAGGGCGAATTCGACAAGGTCGGACAAATCAGACCAGCCCTTAGTGAAGGAGGGTGGTTTAAAACGGGGCGAGTATGCCAGCTCTTCGGCTAAGGTAGAACTCAAGGTCGTAGCTCAAATAACCCGATTACGGTTTTTTACGAACACACTCAATGAGGCAAAAGGGGGGGACATGCCCAAGGATCCAGTGTTTCTGCAAATCACGGCCGACGCTCTTCAAGAACACTGGGCCCAGTTCTCTCGCGCTCACGATCAGCTGACAGATGGTTGCTCAGCTAAGTTCCTCAACCAACCCTATGTGCTAGGGGAAGTTTATGACAGGGGCTTCAATGCATATAATGATGCAAAATCGCTAGTGTTGCAATTGCAACACAAGGCCAAGGAAGCGCGCGCCCCACCTGCTCCCACTGCTCAGGGGAGTCTGCCATCAGACGGACGGGATAAGCTCACCAAGGGATCAAGGAGCTGCTTCCAATCAAGGACCCTCTCACCATCAAGGATCATCAGGAACGCAAGGAGCGTCTCAATCCGGTGCTCATTCATACAATGCGGAATGTCCATCAGGAATTTCTCACCACAAGAGCCCAACTCACTCAAGGCAGACAGTTCACTCTACTCACTCAGGTAACACACGAGGGGTAGTTTTCCTCACTATTAATTCTATTCACTCCTCACACTCCATATTTATCAATGCCTACATTCTCACTAAATTGACGCCTACACTTCCCACTACCCCCACCTCGCCTCATTACTGGCCTTACCTCCAAAGTCTTCAACTAGCTGACCCTGTCTACTCTATCCCAAATAAGGTCGACCTCATCATTGGAGCGGATCACTACGGGCAGATTATTTTGCCAGAATTAATCAAGGGACCTATCTCCTCACCAATCGCTCAACTCACCATCTTTGGATGGATAATCTTGGGACCAACTAAGGATTTCTCCATCAATGTCAGCACTTCTCATCATCTAGTTGTTGATCAGAGCTTCACTGACTTGCAGGACTTACTCACGAGGTTCTGGGTACAAGAGGAAGTGCCATCTAAGGAAACAGACTCATTTTCTACTCAAGAGCTGGAGTGCGAGGAGCACTTTCAGCTTACTCACTCTCGGGATGAGGAAGGTCGATACATAGTTCGACTTCCTCTCATCTCTTCTCCGAGTCAACTTGGCGACTCGTATATCACGGCTCATGGGTGTCTTCAGAGGCTGATCAAAAGGCTTTCTACTCACGATTCTTATAAGGAATTGTACTCTGCTTTTCTCACGGAGTATGAGGCCATGGGACACATGGTCCCAGCTCCGTCTAAGGATAGTAGATTTACGACCTACTATCTTCCCCATCACGGAGTAATCAAGGAGCAGAGTACCACCACCAAACTCCGAGTCGTTTTTAACGGTTCCAGCTCAACATCATCAGGGACATCTCTCAACGATTTGCTCCACACTGGAGTCCAGCTTCAAAAGAACATCGCAGATGTATTACTCTGGGTAAGACGTCATCGGTTTATTTTCTCAACGGACATTACAAAGATGTTCCGACAAATAAAAGTACATCCCAAAGATTGGGATTTACAGCGAATTCTTTGGTTGGATTCCACATAAACCGAAACGTCTTACCAACTCACCACCGTAACTTACGGTACCAAATCAGCTCCTTTCTTGGCCATACGGGTGCTCCTACAACTCATCAAGGAAGAAGGGCATCGGTTCCCCTTGGCCGTGCCCCCACTTATCAAGGGAAGGTATATTGATGACATTTACGGAGGAGCAGAAGAGCTCTCCGAACTGAAGGTCATGGCAAAACAACTCATCGGTCTCCTCAACTCAGGCGGATTTCCTTTTGCCAAATGGCACAGCAATCATCCAGAATTTCTCGACTCATTATCAAGGTCAGGTAACTTAAACTTTACTCATCTAATTGAAAGTTCTCAAACGAAGGTTCTAGGGCTTATATGGGTACCAGACTCAGACGAGTTTAAGTTTACTTTTGAACCATCGCATCATCCGGATAAAGGTATCACCAAACGACTCATGTTATCCGAGGTATCTCAACTTTTTGATCCTCTGGGATTTCTTTCTCCAGTCATCATACGAGCCAAGATGTTACTGCAGGAACTCTGGCTTGAGAAGATGGGATGGGACGACACCTTATCGGACAAAATCTCCTCACGTTGGATCAAACTCATGGAAGAGCTAGCTCAAATCTCTCAACACTCAATCTCACGATGGCTCAATATCACCGCGTCAACTAAGGCGGAATGACACGGATTTTCTGACGCCTCTCAATTAGCAATGACGGCTGTGATCTACCTCAAAACCTCAGCAGAAGGACAGGACTCTAAGGTTACACTTATCTGGGCTAAGACTAAGGTAGCACCTCTTAAACGACTAACCATCCCAAGGTTAGAACTCTCGGCTGCTCATCTCTTAGCCAAACTCATGGATTATGTTCAAAGAACTTTGGAACTGTCTCACGTTCCTATTACTATGGACGGACTCTTTAGTCCCTCAAGGTCATTGGAAATTCATCAAGGGAAAGGACAACCCTGCTGAATGCGCATCAAGAGCCTGACTACTCACCAACTCTCTCAGCATCAACTATGGCGGCAGGGGCCATCTTGGTTGAAGGAATCAACGGAAAAGTGGCCAACTTCAAACTCATTGACAGATGCTTCAGCCCAAGTGGAAGAAAGACCCGGATGTGTTTTCTCTGTCTCAACGTCTCCTCAACCCTGGGATCTCGTTGAAAGGTATTCCTCTCTCACTAAATTATTGAGGATCACCTCAATTTGTTTTCGATTTTTGAAATTACTCAAAGGAGACTCTCAGGCTTCTCTCACCAATCCTCTTAATCCTAAGGATTTAGAGCAATCAAGGAATTTTTGGACTCAAGTGACTCAAGGAGTATACTTCTCAAGTGAACTCAAGGACCTCAAGAGAGGTACACCATTTCCTAGCTCTCACCCATTTTCCAGACTCACGGCATTCATTGATCACCAAGGAATTCTCAGAGTCGGGGGCAGACTCAAATTTTCTGATCTGGATTATGAGAGTAAGCATCCTGCTATCCTACCTAAGGATTCAGCTCTCACTCGTCTCATTATCAGAGACGCGCATTTAAAGACTCTCCACGGTGGAACTCAGCTCACACTCTCTCATGTAAAAAAGAGCTTCTGGGTCATTGGAGGTCTACGACTCGTAAGGTCTCATATTTTAAAGTGTGTGCCTTGTGCTCGACAACGTGAAATCCGAGCTCAACAGCTGTCGGTTCAGCTACCTACCTCCAGAGTTACTCCATCAAGGCCATTTCTCATCACCGGAGTCGATTATGCCGGACCAATCTCTCTCAAAACTTGAAAGGGGTGAGGAGCACGGAGCAAAAAGGGATGGCTCTGTATTTTTGTTTGCTTCTCGACCTCCGTCATTCATCTGGAAGCTGTCACAGACTACTCGGCGGAAGGATTCCTCGCAGCCTATCGACGATTTATCTCACGGAGAGGCATTTGCCATACTCTCCACAGTGACTGTAGAACGAATTTCATCGCAGCGGACAAGGCTCTCCAGCAACTTTTCAAGGCCGGAACTCACGAATCAAGGACTTTATCTCAACTTCTGGTTAACGACGGCACCTCAAGGAATTTTAACCTCCCCTCTGCTCCACACATGGGTGGTAAGTGGGAGGACGCCGTCAAATCTGTCAAGTATCATCTCAAAAGGACGGTTGGTGAAACAATGCTGACCTACGAAGAATTTACGACTCTTCTAGCTCAGGTTAAAGCAGTCCTCAATTCAAGACCGTTGGAACCCCAATCGGAAGACCCTGACAACTTGTCAGCTCTTACACTAGGTCATTTTCTCATAGGGGAACCGCTCACTTCGATACCGGAACCTTCTCTGATGGAGGTGCCAAGCTCAAGGTTGTCCAGGTGGCAACTTATTCAACAAAGGGTTCAGGCTTTCTGGTGGAGATGGTCGGCCAGTTATCTGCAGCAACAACTCTCTATCTCAAAATGGCATCATCCGTCTAATCAAATCAAGGTCGGCTCTATGGTTCTTCTAATTGATGAACGCTTTCCTCCTGCAAAATGGCCCTTGGCTAGGGTCATGGAATTGCATCCCGGAGCGGATGGACTCACCAGGGTGGTCACCATCAGGACGGCTATCTCTACTCTCAAGCGGCCGATCACGAAGCTGGCAGGGCCCTTATCACGTAATTTTGAAAACGAAACCGAAAACGAAAACGCAAGTTCGATTTTCAAATTTTTTGTGAAATGTCAGTTTGCCTTTGAGATCATTATAATCATTGTTTATAATTTGAAATCGTCACTATTTAGGGGTTAATAGAATTTAACAAGATTATAAAATTATCCACTTCGTCGGTATGACGCCAAAATTGGCGTCATGCGTGAAGTGTCCCAGAGCTGTAAAAAAAAGCATAATGGCGTCATGACTATTTCTCGATTATTAATGTCTGTTGTGATTTTTTATGTTTGTAAACATAGTATTCTTATATTTTAAGATTCGGTGATTAGGAATAAATTACTAAAAATTCAATTTTTTAAGGTCTTTATTGTTTTTTAGCAAGTTGCATATAGACGATTTTCAATAATTTTCGCGAATGGCATCATATGTTTCTTCAGTTATTGTCCTTGATTTTCAGTTTATTTTTTTTTTAAACTTATTTTTGGCAACAAATATGTTGTCTCAGGATGATCCAGCGGGGGTCATTTGTATGTGGGGGGGGGGCTACTTGCACCCATGTGAAAATTCAAATAAAAAAATTTAAAACTTATTTTTGTCAACAAATATCCTGTTTTAGGATGATCCGCTGGGGGTAATTTTTATGCGGGGAGTGACTTGCACCCACGTGAAAATTAAAATAAAAAAGTAAAAAAGCTTATTTTTGACAACAAATATGTCGTCTTAGGATGATCCGCTGGGGGTCATTTTTATGCGGGGGGTGACTTGCACCCACGTGAAAATTAAAATCAAAAAATTAAAAACCTATTCTGTCAGCAAATATAGCGTCCAGCATTACCTACTCCCACATAGAAATTCTTCCGTTGCCCCTTCCCCCGATTGACAAAAAAAAGTTTTTAATTTTTTGATTTTAATTTTTACGTGGGTGCAAGTCTCTTTACCCACATAAAAATGACTCCCGGTGGGTCATCCTGAGACGACATATTTGTTGTCAAAAATAAGTTTTTAATTTTAATTTTCACGTGGGTGCAAGTCACCCCCCGCATAAAAATGACCCCTAGCGGATCATCCTGAAACAGGATATTTGTTGACAAAAATAAGTTTTAAATTTTTTTATTTGAATTTTCACATGGGTGCAAGTAGCCCCCCACCCTTATGTGGGGTGGGCTACTTGCATATTGTCGATTTTTAATAATTTTCGCGAATGGCGTCATACGTTTATTCAGTTATTATCTTTCATTTTTGGTTTATTTTTTTTAAAAATTTTTGTAACAAATATATCGTGTCAGGAGGACCCAGCAAGGGTCATGTGTATGTGGAGGTTGCAACTAGCACTTACGTGAAAATTAAAATCAAAAAATTGAAAACTTATTTTTGTCAACAAATGCCCCGTTTCAGGATAATCCGCTGGGGGTCATTTTTATGCGGGGGGTGATTTGCACCCACGTGAAAATTAAAATCAATAAATTAAAAACCTATTTTGTCATCAAATATAGCGTCCAGCATTACCTACCCCCACATAGAAATGCTCCCGCTGCCCCTTCCCCCGATTGACAAAAATAAGTTTTCAATTTTTTGATTTTAATTTTCACGTGGGTGCAAGTCACCCCCCGCATAAAAATGACCCCCAGCGGATCATCCTAAAACGGGATATTTGTTGACAAAAATAAGTATTAATTTTTTTGATTTGAATTTTCACATGGGTGCAAGTAGCCCCCCCCCACATACAAATGACCCCCGCTGGATCATCCTGAGACAACATATTTGTTGCCAAAAATAAGTTTAAAAAAAAAAAATAAACTGAAAATCAAGGACAATAACTGAAGAAACATATGATGCCATTCGCGAAAATTATTGAAAATCGTCTATATGCAACTTGCTAAAAAACAATAAAGACCTTAAAAAATTGAATTTTTAGTAATTTATTCCTAATCACCGAATCTTAAAAAATAAGAATACTATGTTTACAAACATAAAAAATCACAACAGACATTAATAATCGAGAAGTAGTCATGACGCCATTATGCTCATTTTTTACAGCTCTGGGACACTTCACGCATGACGCCAATTTTGGCGTCATACCGACGAAGTGGATAATTTTATAATCTTGTAAAATTCTATTAACCCCTAAATAGTGACGATTTCATAGTATATTATGCACCAAGCGTCATAAGTGCGTCTTTATAGTCGAGCGCAGATATTTCCAACGAGTTGCAGGCGAGAGCAAGACCGAGGCGAAGCCGAGGTCGCTCGAGCCGGAGACGAGTTTGGAAATATCGCGCGAGACGAAAGACGCACCTATGACACATGGTACATACGATTCTTTATGCAACAAAGGCGTATTATGGTCACTCTACGCTACCTATGCCGGTGCATGCTAAGTTTTTCCATATAGCCCAGCAGGTCAATAAAGTAACCATTACTGCCCTAGGGTAATAATGAATACTTTATTGACCCGCGAGCAGGTCAATAATGTGACCATTATTGCCCTAGGGTAATAATGGGCACATTATTGACCTGCGAGCGGTCCATAATGTATCCATTATTGCCCTAGGGTAATAATGGGCACTTTATTGACCGCTGGACTATAAGGAAGAACTTAGGATGCGCCTATATAGGTAGGTAAAGTGACCATAAAACGCCTGAGTTGCATAAAATTATAAACAATGATCATAATGATCTCAAAGGCAAACTGACATTTCACAAAAAATTTGAAAATCGAACTTGTGTTTTCGTTTTCGTTTTCGGTTTCGTTTTCAAAATTACGTGATAAGGGCCCAGTGCTTCTCATCTCCAGGAACGACTCACCATTGGCATCAACCTCTACATGATCGTCAACTCCGTTGCCGATGAGGGGGAGTGTGTTCAGACTTTAGTGTATTGAGATCACAGAACTGGGGCTGGCTGGAATTTACGACTCGAGGCCAGTTGCCAGTTCAAATATTACCGGAAAAAATGAAGTGACGTGTTTGGGAAGCGTGTAGCGGTAGCACCTCTCGGTGGCCAATTTCTCAGCTGCTCGCCGGTCGCGTCTCTCAACACGTGGTTCAGTGTTAAAGTTTCCTCTGTTAATGTAAGGCTATTGTCTCACGTAATTTTCGGGTTATCTCAAGGTTCGTCTCATTGTATTTCTCAAAAGAACTACTCAAAATTGTATTGTGTGTGTTGTGTGGTGCGAGATCACCAGAAATTACAGGTGTAATTTCTGAGAAAAAAGGAAAGAACTCAAATACAAAGGACATAATTTGCTGTGTGTGTTTGTGCTTTTTAATTGCTTGACCACGGATTTACTCAATAAAACAAGGTATTTCTCATAATTAAAGGTGTTCTTATTTTATTGAATTTTCTTTTATTCTCTGTAAAATTATTCTCCGTAAAGTGAAATTCTCAAACCTTTTCCTCACTTCCCGGTACTGTTCAAAACATACATAAATATACATAGTTATAACTACATGGGAGGTGGGTTGTAATCGGAGGTATTTTTTTTTCTGAAAAATTCCATAAGCGCGGAAATTAATTTAATTAGTATTTCTATAAATTTTATACTTAATTGAATTCAATGAAAAATTAAAATTCTAGATGTATCAGTATTAAAATAAAAAAGTAGCGCGAACATCATAAGAAGAATTGAAAGAGAAAACAAAGTTATAACATATACACTTGGAGCAGTATGTATTTACCTGTGCAAAGATGCAACTCCTTCACAGAGTAATGTACTGATTGCAGCATCTACGGCGGATCCACCTTTTTTCAACATTCTTACACCAATTTCTGCACATTCTTCACCCATGGCCGATACAGCTGCCTGAAATATAAAGACTATAAGAAACATCGCACTCGATTTTTAATTTTAAAATATTAATTACTATATGGCTAGACAAGTTTTAGCATATTCTATAAGTGCATAATATAATACTACATATTATCAAACTTATTATATGAACTTAATGTGCTACTAGAAGAGGTTCTGATAACTGGGGTTTTTGAAGGTACAATAAAATAGTTTTTTTGGGCAGATTATAATTAATGTTCTTTTATAATGTTCTATTTATGTACAAGAACTTGTCCAAGAAAATTACTAATTAAAATATGATTTACATTTTCTGAAGTATATTCCGAGTCCTTGATATCCGTGGGGTTTAATGCGTTCGCGTTTAGGTTCAGTAGTTAGGTTAGATAGGTTCGAAACTCGTTGATGTCAAGATAGTTTACATTTTTTCGCGAAAGAAATTATTCAAGAACTTGTATAAGATCTTGTACAGAAAATTTACCAGTGAATTTTTCATTGTACAAGAACTTGGGCAAGTTCGTTTACAGGGAATTTTCCACTTTTAAAAGCTACATAAGATCATGTACAAGAAAATGTAGAAGAACTTGTATAAGAAAATACGTCATAAATTGTAGCTTAATGCTACACAAGAACTTACGTAAGAACATACATTGGTTCTCGCAGTCTCTCTAATCAATTAACAGAACAAGTACAAGATCTTGCACAAGCTCTCGCACAACACCTTGTCTGAGTCCTTGTACAAGTCAGCAGTGGTGGATCCAGACTTTGTTCCAGGAGGGGGTTATACATGAGAGAGAAAGAGACAACAACACTATAGTGTTGTCTCTCTCTCTCATGCAAATCTAAGTTAGCTCCAGGGGGGGATCATGACCCTCATGACCCCCCCCCCCCGTGGATCCGCCACTGCAAGTCAGTGTACTTGTAGGAGACCTTGTGCAAGAACACTTACAAGAACTATGTTCCAATTTCTTGGACAGAACTTATACACGACCTTGGACGATCTTCTACAAGTTTCCACTTCTGATCGTGCACAAGAACTGACACAAGTACAGGTTCAAGATCTTGTACAAGTTTTTTCAGCTGGGTATTATTTACAATTTACAATTTTTTAAACAGTTAGGTAGTATTTAAACAAAGTGTCAAAACTTTACTTTTTTAAAACATTATTTATGCCAATCAATTCTATGAAAAGACTATGAGAATTTGGGGAAAGTTATATTTTGGCTGTAGTTGTATTTTGTTTGTCATATCGTTATCAATAAATAATAAAGAATAAGACAGTTTAGATCGATATTAAAAAAAATGTCATTAGAAACGTTTCCAAATAAAAATATATATTACCCTAAATTTTTAAATTCTTTTAACTCAATAAAACCATATTTCTTGAAACCACTAGAAATTGTGATTATTAATTTTTAACGACGATTTTATTAAGAAAATTGAACTGGTGTAAAAAAATTCCTTATATGATATCTTCATAATTTTTCTCGTCGAATCGCTAGATGAAATATTTTTTGAAAAATAACTTTGCTAATTATAATAATACTTACTTTTCTATTTTATAAAATAATAATAATAATATTATATTGTCAGATTGACAATATAATATAAGGTATTGACCTTGGAGAGTCAAACCTTTATAATTAAGTTGGTATGTAACTCTTAAATTCTAAGGATTATATATTTAATTTTGTAATTTTTATGTAATTTTTATGTAATTTAGTTAATTTATTAAATTATTTGTAGCCCTGAAGATGAACTGGTACCAGTTCGAAACGTTGGCAATAAAAAGTTTTTTGAGAACTAATCTGACCAATTAAGCCATTTTATTCCTCAACAATAATATTATAATTTGTATTATTATATTTTAATATTAGAAAATCATTGCCAATAATATAAAAGTATATAAATAGTTTATTTCACTGACCTGCTTGTATTTTCCAAGTATCGAATCACTTAAATACTTATTACCCCATGAAAGTGATTTATTTTTATTTGGAGCATAACTTACAGCAACAGAGACAATAATAATAGTTAATATAATAATCGCACCTACTATGTAGATTATTTGTCTTCTCGTTATTCTGTTGACAAAAAGATACATATTATTTAATTAAACCATTTTCTTAAAGCAAAATAATTATAATAGTTTATTTGTAATGGTTTGGATGAAATTGTCAAAGATCAAATTTCATTCCAAAAACTTTAATTTGACGTACAACTTAAACTAGGAGAAAATTATATTCACTTCATAAATACTTTGCTTCCATGTATGTAAAATAATTTGCTCTCTCATAGAAGAAACAATAGTTTAAAATAATACAAAAACAAAAAAAATTGAAATTGTTGTACAAATAAATTAAGAATAGTCATTAATTTAATTAATTTCATGAATTACCAGGGTAATATATATGTTATTGCATTCCAATTAGTTCGTTTTTTAATCTAGAATATTTTTGTCAATGTAACTTGTGAAGACTAAAATGTTAATCTTCACAAAATTTTAAATTCAGGACAAATTTTTGCCCTCTCCGAATACAACAATCAGTTGGTCGGAAAGGAAACTCGAAGGCAGCAATTATTTTATTGGTTCGTGCTCAACATTCCGGGAATATCCCTTTTGTCGCGTTCTAAATTTTGATTGGTTCATCGTCAGCACGTCAAAATCTACTAAGATCGCGCTCTCGTTGCCGTGCGCTGAGCTCGCTAGAAACGAAAAGATTACAAAACTATGACAACCAACCGATCGTCATGATTTCAAAGTCCTTTTCAGGACTATGGAAATAAATTAAACATTGTCTTTTCACACTAAATATTTACGATTTCAGAGACCTTTTCAGGACAATCATTATTACGTGAAGGTCCTAAACATACAATTCGAAATTTATTCTCGATTTTACCTCCGTTCGTGTTCGAGTAGAAATCAGTCGAGGATCCTTATCCTTGACAGGTGTTAATTTATTACAATCAAAGAGTTTTTACTTACTAATCTTTTATTTATTTGTTTATTTGTTTTGCGTATTATTAAAAGTTTTTCGCGCTCTTTGCATGAATACCAACTGGGTATTCCCAAATTTGTCAAATTATATTTTTGTCAAATCATTGCATTAATCCTCGTTTGTAACTTTAAAAATAGTGAATAATAAAATTGAAGCTGTAAGTTTTGTTCAAATCCTAACTTTGAATTGTTATTTATTTGTAGAATGAACCTTGGCCCGGTGAGCTAATTTGCATTAGTTTTAA
The DNA here is from genome assembly GCA_037103525.1 of Ganaspis brasiliensis. Lineage (NCBI taxonomy): Eukaryota > Metazoa > Arthropoda > Insecta > Hymenoptera > Figitidae > Ganaspis > Ganaspis brasiliensis. The sequence continues at coordinate 742,724 of JAZKLR010000298.1, forward strand.
ACAAAAGATAACAATCTTTAATTTTAGTTAACAATCATTACAGTTTTCTGGCGCCCGAACAGCGATTATTTTAATTAGTGTAATTAGACGTTTTCGTTTAATTAAAAATAGCAGACGACAACGAAAGGTTGACGAAAACCCAAATTTGGGGAACGACGAAAGCTGCGATGGAAAATTGAGTAGCGAGAAAGAAACCTGCCAATTTCCAAAAACGCGACTCACGAGGAGTTAAGACTTCTTTTACGTGAAAATGCACATTTAGATTAAGTTTGACCTCTTAAACACGTAGACGTTAACGTTTTTAATGAATTTGTGAATCGTTTTAACGAAATGAATGGCGGAAATGATGATTTTGAATCGTACTGGCGATAATTTACCAAGTCATGATACCAGTTGCGCCAGCAGTGATCTTAGCAGTCGCCAATGCAGTTGTCTTGTCAGTCCGGTCAGTAATCGCGACAATAATCGTGGAAACCGTCAAGGAAATAATTGTGCTAGTGACCGTGCTAACTTACACAATTATGAGCAAAGACTTAATCAAAATATAAATAATCGCGGTCCAAATTCACCTCAATGTGAACATCAGAGTAACGACCCATCGAATAGGGTTGCCGATTTAAATGAACATATTAACGGGCTTAAGAATTTACAAAGATCTAGAAAAAATCCTTTGCGGCCTAACACTCGTAACGAACGATTAGAATATTACGTAGATAACGAATATAGTCGCGACGACAAACCACGAGAAACCCGTACAAAAAAAAGGCAAGTACGAGTTACACCAGTAGCAAAATCTATGGTTCCGTATATATACGAAACAAAGATATTTGGTATATTTCCAAACAGAAAGCTCTAATTTGAAACACTAAACATACTTTCGACAAACATTACCCAACCAACTACGGCGAGTATGCATATACAATTAAGCTGAAACAAAGTGAACAGATAAATTTTAGTTATGCGCTACGAAATCCTGCGATGCAAAAGGTAATAAGTGACGAAGTTGATAAAATGTTGGCTGAAGACGTCATTGAACTTTCCAATAGACCTTGGTGTTCTCCGTTATCGTAAATCGAAAAGACAAATCTCACAGATTTTGCATTAATTTTCGGAAAATCAACGCTATATCCGAATGTGACACTTATCCATTTCCACAAATAAATGCTACATTCGACAAATTAAGAGATTCGATTTATTTTTCTAAAATTGATTTACCTAATGACAATTGGAATTTCCACCTTGCGAAAAAAGTCATCCTATTACGGCATTTGTAGTCCTAGGTAGAGGATAATTTCAATGAAAAGTAATGCCATTTAGTTTACATGCTGCTTCAATGACTTTTCAAAGAATCGTAGAAAAAATTTTAAGATCTGAATTACGCGTTTCGTGTTTCGTGTATTAAGATGACGTAATCGTACTTGGGGAAACTATTAAAGAACATTTAGAAAATGTCAGAAAAATCTTGAAATTATTAAGAGACGCACATTTAAAAAAAAATTGGAAAAGTCGCAATTTTTTAAAACCTTGATAACGTATCTCGGACACGTCATTGACGAAAACGGTATTCACACTGATCCGGACAAAGTCAAATCGATTTCAGTTTTCCAAGGTTAAAAAAATATAACGGAACTTCGACGTTTCATTGGAGTTATCTCGTGGTTTCGACGCTTTATTCCCGATTGCTCGACTGTGACTAAACAGCTGACTAACTTTCTTTAGAAGAAACGTCAATGGAGTTGGGGACCATTTCCATGGACATCGTTGGTCCACTCGTCCGTTCTTCGCGCGGTCATAAATATTTTTGGTCATGCAGAATAAATTCACCAAATGGAGTTTGGTTGAGTTTAGTAGAGTTGTACTATAAAGCTCTAGTTGAAATTGCATTTAAATAAAAAAATAATATATAATTTTTTAAATTGTAACCTATAATTAAAAAATTTTTATTTTATTTGAAGTGCTTATTAATATCTATTAGGATTGGTTAAAGTTTATATCTTGAAGCACGATATGGTTACAGTTTTACTAAAAGTGACAATATTAAGAAAAATAGTGAAACTATCACAAAGATACACAAAATACATCCTGAAATAAGAGAATAAATAATGTAAATAAATCTAAAAAAAAATAAAAACTCAAAATAAAACTCTTAGTGGGCCTCCTTTCAAAAATATGTATCCTTATTCATTTCTAACCATTTCAGTGGTTACCAACTGAAAATAAAAACAAAAAACTCTTGTTGTCGAAATGGTATGTTTTATAATCAGCACCCGAAATGGTATTGTTTAAAACATTCACCTAAAATGGTATGGTTCTCTAAGATTTTCTGAAATGGTATGGTTTTCCGCCTAGCCAAAGAAGTTATAGAGCTATCCAAATTTTATTGAAATCCGTTGAAGTGTTTTCGAGATATATTGGGAAGAAAATTCATACCCTCATAAACACTCACACACACATACATTCATCTGGACATTTGCTTAAAAATAAAAATTTAAGTTTTTTGGATGAAATATATCCCTGGCGAATTTGGTTGAGCGAAGTATGAGCAAATTTGAAGAGGTTTTGCTTAAGTTTGATTAAAGACAAAAGTATCGGAGCTAATGCGTGGGATAAGATTAAAAATACGAAATAATGCTAAATTAATCTTTATTTAGTTGATTTGTACTAGAATTAAGTAAAATTAAACTTAAATAAATAACTGCTTAACCACTTAATTTTACTTCATTCTAGCACAAATCAACTAAATAGAGACGACAAAGACTAATTCAGCATTATTTTATTTTTTGGCATCTGATAACACTCATGTATTGCAATATTTTGTATCTGATAACCTGGTCAAATTCGCTCAGATTTCGCTCAATCAAATTCGCCAGGGAAGTGATGAGTTGATTTAGACTGTTTTTGAAAAATCGAAGAATTTAACGATTACACACCGAAAAAAATATCTTCTTTTGAGCCGAATCTACTCATTTTGATGCTTTTTTTCCTCTACAATATGGTATCAAAATGATTCCCCTCGTTTTGAGAGGATGCTATACTCATCAAAATAAGAGAAACTTTCCTCACATAGGGTAAACTTTTTCACTTTCACACTTAAATTACTTTAAATCATTTTAAGAAAGTTAAAACCACTAACTACCTTTATTAATTCACATAAAGAAAGGAATATTCATCATACGCGTGTAAAATAAACATGTGACACTGCTAGGTTATATTGGTCTCTTACTTCAATTTCACATTCGTACACAAACAAATAATGAAGTCAAAATATTATTATGTGCACAGAACACACCGAAAAAATATGTTCTTCTTTTAAGCGGAATCCACTCATTTTGCTGCTTTTTTCCTCTACAATATGGTATCAAAATGATTCCCCTCGTTTTGAGAGGATGTTATACTCATCAAAATGAGAGGAACTTTCTCATAGGGCTTTTTCACTTTCACACTTAAATTATTTCAAATTATTTAAAGAAAGTTAAAATCACTAACTACCTTCATTGACTCACATAAAGAAAAAAAAATATTCTTCAATATTCGAACATTTTGTATGTTGTTTTATTAAATACGCGAGTAAAATAAACATGTCACATTGCTAGGTTATATTGGTGTTTTACTTCAATTTCACATTCGTACACAAACAAATAATAAAGTCAAAATATTATTATATGCACAGAACACTAAAACATTATCATCCAGTCTTAAATCTTTTAAAACACACTGTAAATTGTCTTCCATAATCGAAAACTAAAGGTGAAAATAAACGTTAGAGCTAACGACGCGACGCGATACAACTGTTACTGATTGCGCATGTGCAAATACGTCTATAGAGGATATTCCTCTACTTTTAATTGGATGTTACCTATCGATAGTAGTGGATTACTCACAACATAATATTAAACCGTGAGAGTCGATAGTCGCGAAACAAAGCACATAAGTTTAAACCTAAACGAAATGCCACTTAGTATCTTTTTAAGTTGCACGGCAGTATTGTAAGACTATTTTCTAAAGGCGCATTAAGTTGAAAAATTATTTATTAAATGATGAATTTATCTCGAAATTTATATTTAAGTGTAAGTATTACATATATATCTATGTTGCAGCGACTTTGTGCAATTTTAATACACTTTTGGCCATTAATGCGATCACTTACAAGTAACACTACCCAAGTGTCAATCGCAAATAATATTCAAACTAAGTACGTTTTAAAGATAAATGAAAAATATTTGTTAGTCAATTTTTCATTTTGTCAGACATGATGTTTTAGGGGTGGAAAATAGGGGTTGAAATGTTTATTCTAATAAAAATGCAAAAATCTCATTAACCATACTAGTAAAATTCTTGAAAAAGTGAATATTGGGATGAAGTTATGGAATGAAAAGAGAGTTGTTGATGGAATAAAACACATATTGTTTTATTATTTAAACAATTATTGTTTTCCGTAGAAACGATTGAGGCCGTTACTTTTTTAAAATTTTTATTAAATTGTTTAAACAATGAAACAATATGTGTTTTATTCTATCAACAACTCTCCCATACTTCATCCCAATATTAACTTTTTCAAGAACTCCACTCTCTCTAAATTTCTTACAGTGAAACCTCACTCTTGAAGAGTGAGATTTCACTCCAGGCAAGAGTGAAAATTGAGCCACTCCATATGGAGTGAATGTTCACTCATTGAAAGAGCGAATTTATTCACTCTATAGATAGAGTGACGAGTTCACTCTAATTAGAGTGAATTTTTTAGATGATTTAAAATGGCGGCTCATTCCTCTTAGATCAAATTTCCCACTCCAATTTTAGATTGGGTAAATTAAAGCTTCTGGAAATTTGCATAACATAACTTTAAAGGAATAATATCTTATTTTTGAAAAATAAAAATAATAAATAAAAATAAATATTGAATCTCTTGAATAACTTTCTGTCAGTACTGTGGTATTTTCGTATTTATTTAGTCTCAAGGATATTTGTTATTTATATTATTTTATAACATTTTATTATATTATATTTACAAATACAACATACAACTTAATACTAACGCTAAACTTATATAATTAAAATATTTGATGCTGAGGGGTCTCGAACGTGCGACCCCCAGGCCTAAAGCCCAAAGCTCTAACCACTATGCTATACACTCGTTGGTACAAAACTTACGAACTGCCGTTAAAAGTTATACGTGCTTACGTTCACTCAAAACAGAGTGAAAGTTTCACTCTAAATCTTGGAGTGAATATTCACTCCAACCACTGGAGTGAATTTCTGCACTCTTTCCATTAGAGTGAGCGATTTCACTCTTTTAGAGTGAACTTTCACTCTATCTGGAGTGAATGTACATCTCACTCCTAAATTAGAGTGAAATATTCACTCTAAGAAATTTAGAGAGCTAGTATGGTCAATGAGCTTTTTGCATTTTTATTAGAATAAACATTTCAACCCCCATTTTCAACCCCCATTTTCAACCCCTAAAACATTTATCTTCAAAACGCACCTAGTTTTAATATCGTTTGCGATTGACACTCAGGTAGTGTTACTTGTTAGTGAAAAAAATATTTAAGTCCAGAATTTTTGTGCATTTCATGAAATGTGACAGAAAATTATGCACTTAGTATAATGTTATGAAATATCATTACATGAAATACCATTTTTGAGTTTTAAGGTAATTTTTATTTAATATTGCTATCCTGCTTGAAAAATATGACGTCGCGTCGAATATAACATCAGGAATGACGTCGGAAATGACGTAGGAAATGACGTAGGAACTGACGTCGGAAATGATATCAAAAATTGAGACCATAAATGATATCATTTCTGATGTTATTTTGTTATATTTTCACAATTAATAATAATAATTGATGTTCATTGAAATTATTCCTGTTTAAGGTAGAATTGTTACAATTACGATGAGTCTGGATTATAAAATTGAAAACTTTATAACCTTCATGGATTGTGTTTTAGTAAAATTGTTTGACAGACAGTGAAAGGGCCTCCAATCAAATTAAAGAAATATGTACCTATAGTCTTTGCCGTTTCAGACTCCCATTCATTTTTTGGTGTGTGGATTATAGAAAACTCACACTGAGAAAATAAGTTAAATAAATACTACAAATTTTTTACTACCGTAGCATTGAGAGGTTGTTGATGTACCACCTGCAAATCACTTTGTATACTGTAACCGATTAAACGCGTACTAACTGTTAACCTTCAAGTTCACTGTGATCGTCGATATCTTGTTTGTTTTGTTCCTTGTTTGTTTTCTCAGTGCAGACCCCATTAATTACACTGGTCGATACCGAAAATGATTCAAGAATCAGACCATGATATTCTTATAGATTTTTCATCGCTGAACACGAATCTGACCTCGAAAAGTGCCCATCACGCAGAGATTAACCTTCATTTAACAGAATAAAATTAAATAAACGCTGAATCAATTCCAAATTTTCATGTAGCACCACTTTTTCATGTGCGCGCGCACTCTACTTGCACCTATAGAGCGGTATACAGAGGCCCACTTATTATTAATTTTTATTTGTGAAATTTACTGTTTTTGAGGTCGCTGAATACAAATATAATGTTAAAGTTAGAGAAATAAAAATGGCCGATCCAAAATGGCGAACATAAAATTTTTAAAATTTATGGATTATATTGAAACTTGGTATTTAGAGATTTTTGAGGTCCCTGATTTTTGAGGTTCTCCATTTAGGATCGGCCATTTTTAATTCTCTAATTTTATTTTTAACATTATATTTGTATTCAGTGACCTCAAAAACAGTAAATTTCATAAATAAAAATTAATAATAAGTGGGCCTCTGTATACCGCTCTATAGGTGCAAGTAGAGTGCGCGCGCACATGGAAGAGTGGTGCTACATGAAAATTTAGAATTGATTCAGCGTTTATTCAATGTTATTCTGTTAAATGAAGGTTCAAGCTTTAATTTAAGCCTAGGTAAAGACTTCTAGCACGTCAGGATCACTTTCTAGATGTGATCGAAGTAGGGCTAAAACAGGGTTTTTTGAGACTTTGAGTCCATTTTTCTAAAAATCTCTGCTTGATGGGCACTTTTCGAGGTCAGATTCGTGTTCAGCGATGAAAAATCTATAAGAATATTATAGTCTGATTCTTGCATCGGAAAAAGAGTCACTATTTGTCGACCTGTGTTATTAATCTTATTATTAGGGTCTGAATTGGAGAAATATAAAATTTCCTGATACATTAATGGATCAAATCTTATAGTGATTCTTCACGTACGTTTTCATTTATTCGTTTTCATTTATAAACAAAATACTGTCAAATGGGGTAACTTCGGACGGTTTTTGATGGTTTTTATTAATATTTTATACAATATAATATTTAGTAACTTAACGTTTAGAATATATAATCTTTAGCGTCTTGTGTGGTGATATTTGTAATAATTTTTTTTTATCTATTTCTGTTATATTATTGATTCTGAGGTAAAAAACAAGTGTCCGGAGTTAGCCTCCAAAGTGAGGTAACTTTGGACACTATATAATTTTTTGCGCAATATTTTGACATAATTATATTACTAAAGTATTTTTGTTTTAATAAGCAGATACTCCAGAACTCTCCGACTAGTTTATATAATTTTTTGACAACAAATAAAATAAATTAATTAGATTGTTGGTCTACCATATTTGTTAACAGTTTAAATTTTCAAGTGATCGCCCAATGTATATTTTATTTTTCAGATACTTTTCGAATGCTTAATTGAACCGTCCGCGATCAAATGGTCTTATGAACGAGTGCGCTGGTCCCCTGGCGCAGCCTTAGACTCGCTGTACGAGAGGCCAACGAAAGTCACGCGTAAGCCCTTTTGATCGCAGTGGGTTCAATTTCTTTCTTCTAACCTCTGAAATAGCTGTTTAAATTGTGCTGTCAGAATAATAGCAGTTTTTACGACTTTTTTCACCTAATTTATATATTTGTCTTATGTCCGAAGTTATCCTACAAAATTAGACTTCCTCAATTAAAACTCATTTTCTAAATAATTTATGAATTTAGGTTATTGAAATTAGTGTGACTTTTATGTTAAATAATAGTGTATTTAATTTAAAAAAGAAATAGCACTTTACTTACATATATTCGTTAATAAATAAGATTTTTTTCACAAAGTGTAATAACCTTAAAGAATCTCTTCCTAATAAATTAACTTTTTATAAAAACTATTTGATAGAATGGAAATAAAAAATATTTATAAAAATTTATAAGTGTCCGAAATTAGCCTGCTGTCCGAAGTTACCACATTTGACGGTACTTCGAAAAAGATTTTTAAAAGTAAAAAATATATTTTAATTAGTATGCGTCTATTAATTACATGAGGTGAGAAAGTTGTACGATATGTACTCGATTATTTTTTTCTTATAATCGGACAGTAGTAAAGACCGATAACAATTCTGACAATGGAATCTTGACGTTTGAGATAAAAAATGTCCTTGACTGTGTGTTACAATATACGTTTTAACAAATATTTCGAGAACCATAATATTGAAGTTAAAGCCATGCTTTTGAAAGAAAATGTATAATTATTTTTCAAAGTTAAAATTAAAAATTTTTTTTTTTTATATTTTATAAACGCATGGTTCAACGAACCATCTATAATACAATTTCACTCAATGAGTTTAGAAATCTGGAATTTTGAAAATCAAGTTTTTTAACAATTTGATCTTTACATTTTCGTGTAAGGTTTAATACATTTTTACAAATTTATATGCTCTTTAAAAGCACATTAAATGAGCTATTTATGAATCTTTAATTGAGAATTTCTGCAGAGTTATTGATATTTTAAAAATAAATTACTGAAAAAGTTAAGTTTTGTAGTATTCTTTTGTGCATTTTACTTAAATGTCATTAAAAACATACATTACGTTTACTTTTCAGACAATTTTTAAACGTGATTTCTTTGTGACTTATTAATCAGAAGCAGAATTTAGTGATTTTTAAATAATCAAAAATATTTTTAAATTTAATTTTTAGGGTTAGTTGTTTTATTCTCTTATAGGATTAATCTGATTTCTGAATTCTTATGATATAAATGGTAAAAGCAAGTAGTCTCTACGAGGAAGTAATCTACGAAGAAAACACAAAGTTACTAAATCAGTTTTTTATTAAATATACTTTTAGAAAATATAAAGAAATATGCTTTGCTTTTTGAAATGCGCAATCATTTTTAACATCAAATAATTAAATTTAAATAATAAAGTTAAAAAAAATCATAAAAGAATTCATTAAAATTTCTTGGGACCGATCCACAGTGGGGGAAAAAAAGTGCCTGTGGACAAATTAATTTTCAGCCCACAACTATTATCCGATTTACAATATTTATTTCTTAAATTAAAGATAATAAAATTTTGCACAAAACGTACGTTTTTTTTTCTTAAAAAATTGTTAACAATTGTTTATTAAATGTTAAAAAAAAAAGATTAAAAAATTTGACTTTAAACGAATACCATTGTTTATTGAAGGTACTTACAGTACCCATAAGAATTAAAATTATTAAAGTACCATTTCAAGAATGATTTTATGCAATAACAATATTGTTTAAATTTTTATAAATTTTTTATAAACAGATAACTGAACAAAATTTTTTTTATGGAAATTATTGAATTTTAGCTATAAAGTTTAACATTTTTTATTGTATTTGTTATCTACAAGTAATTATCATTACTATTTAGTACTATAAATAATTAATTTATTATGTTTTAAACAATCGTTATAAACAATTTATGTAAACAATTTAAATTTTTCAGTTTCTTATAATGTGATGGATTATCTCATTTGCCTATATACTATTTTATATAATCTTGACGTGAAATACTGTTCCAATTTAATTTTTTATTTAAACAATGTTTAAACAAAGCTTAATGAACAAATACATAGTCTCGATGATTTCCGTTGTTTTAGACTCGTTCTTTTTAAATATTTTTTTAAATATTCAATGTATATTGTAAAATGTCTATCTCTTATCCATTAATAATGTTTATTTTTATTAAGTCTCAGATTACTGATATTTATTAATGATAAATTGTAGTATTTGTCATCATCGACTTTTTAACATGATTTAAGAATAAGGATACCATTTATTAAATTCATAAATTTATACAAACTGTGTTATTAATCTAAAAGGAAAAAAGATAAGAATGTAAAGCCTAACACTAAGTCTCGACAGATCTCCGCCGCTCACCGTCGAGAATCGAAGAGTACCTGAAGTTTAGAATTTAACATAATCGCAATTATATTATTTATTGCAATATTTTCTGAGATCGAGCAGAGGCGCACCTTAGATCGATACAAAGATATCTGATTTCGTGAGTCGCGACGCCTGTTTATATAAGGACGAGAGGTTTGGTCGCGATGCGAGAGCGAAAAGCTTCGTCTCTTAATTCGACGTCACACGGTCTCTTGTATATCTGTCGCCTATACTCAGGCTTCTTGGCTGCATGTATGGAAATCTATCTGTAGGCGCCTTTAGTGTCTACAATATTTAATTCTTTGTCAAAATTGATAAATTTTATAACATAAAATTGTTATTAACAATTTTATAAATAAACAATATTCAAGAACAAAATCTTTAATACTATTTACATCTCTTTTATTTTTTTATAAATGTTTTTACTAATGAAATACAATTGTCAGTTAGTATGATTTTCATTACTTAATAATAGTTTTAAGCATTTGTTTAAATAATCCTTAATTAACAAATAAACAGCCTCGTTGTTTGTCCAGAAAAATGTTTCTTATTTTAATTTTATTTACTGATTACAAAGAGACAAAATTGTCATTTGTTAAAATTTAGTGTTTGATACTTTTTATAACAATTATTTTTAATAATAAATAAATAAATAATAAATTTTAATAATAATTTATTTTTAATCTTAAGTAACAAATAACAGTTTTTTGTCATTTCTTGTCTTAGAAACTTTGTTCTTTTAAAATAATCATACCGATATATGATATTTTCTTTTAATATATCTGAGATCAAATTTAATACAATTATTAAAAAGATAATTAGCTTCTGTTAATTTTTTTTCTTATTTTATTTAATTTTTTTTTTTTAATTAACATAAACTCAAAGTTAACGATTTTAAGGTTTTTATCTTTCTGAGAACGAAAAAAGTTTAACTGCTTGAAAATTACAATTTGTAATTTTGAGAGAATTAATTGGTTTCATTGGTGATTACATCCACAATAATCAAGCAGTAAAGCTTTTTCTGCAGGAAGTAGTTCTTGTTCAGGCTTAGCATATTTTGTTCATAGGCTTGATACATATAAATCTGCTGAAAACAGAAGGTAATGTAATAAATCGGTGATCATATCGATGCGTTTTGTTTTACGAGTATTATACTCTCCATATCTTTTAAAATCTTCATTTTTAGCTTCTTGTGATTCTTCGGATAATTGTCCGATTGGAATAACAAGAGAATCTATAATTTTTCCCCCATGAATAAGTACTTTATGCAATGATGCAGGCATATAGTACCAAGAATAGTTTTTTACATACAGATCTGCTGTTTGTAAAGTAAATTCTTGAAATTTTTTGGTGCATATTCCTAGACCAGATGCTAAAACTTGTAAAATTACATACAAATTTTGCAGTAAATCTTTGTCAAACCCAGTGATGTTGGAAATTATTTCATAATTCGCAAAGAATCTTCTAGCAGTATTGCCATCATTTGTCGAACCCGTTCCCTGCTTGGGAGTATCTACTATTAAGCCGAGCTGATTTTTAATTTCTCTTTTAATTTCGTTTTTTTGCTCTTCGCGAATGGATTTATGTTCTTCAGTTTTGCACTTCCAAATTTAAAGTTTCAACCGATAACTTATATTTAGAACACATTACATCGAACGAATCCAAAAGTGCAACACTTGAAGTCCAAATTTAAACATTTCAATGTTTTTGTTTCTTTTCAATATCTGTGACAGTTTATTCATCTCAGACGGTTTTGCCCCACAAATTGTACAATTTGCAGAAGAAGCTGTACCTGTTAAATGCTGACAAACTTTTCCGTCAATCATGGTGCCCAATAATACATGTTCGACAGAATACGTAATTCCATCGATGTCAATTTAATTTGATTTAAGATGTTTAATTTGCTTCCCAATCTTGCCAAATTCATTTAAAATCTTTGCTTTTGTTTCTTTGGCATACTGAAACGTTATTGGAAAGCAATTTTTAGGAGAGCAAGGTCTCTTATTTGCCCAAATAGTTTGAATCGGATCATTTATGGTTTCAAGTCGAAGCGGTACTAATGACATCAAAAAAGACTTTCTTCTGAATTTTCAGCGCTTTCGAATGTTTGTTTGAAAGAATTGAATCCTGAAGTGCCATCACCACCATATTTTGAAGTCATTTTTAGCTTCGGTTGAATATTTTGAGACTTCAGAAACCTAGAAGCTGTATAATCCAGAAGACCTTGTAACTGAATTAAAGCCCCTGTTTCGTCTACTTTTATTGCAGAAGTTGGTGGGCAACATTCAGTTTTAGCTTTTGTTATTTCTGCATAAACTGGAAGAATATCTGCATTCTTCATTTTCAAAAGTTTTCGAAGAAGCTCATATTTTCTCTTTGTTAACTGAAGGTCTACAAACATTGCTAACGCTTCGTCATTGGTATAAGAAATGACAGCATTACTGTCTGCTAAATATTCTGATTGATGCTTATTAATTTCAACACCTTTTCTGACAATTTCTGTAGCAGTTTTCTTATCTACGCTTTGTAAGACATCAATTACATCAACTTCATCACCTCTTACAGACAGCTTTATACTGTCAATTCTCCTTTTTTTTGTTTTATTAGAGCATTCTTTAAATGGTTTTGCTTTCCGCGTAGTCGACGATGCAACATTTAAAACTGAGAAATCCAAACACAACCATTCTCCGTTTTGTTCTATAAACTTATTTTCTCTATTTTCTTTAATGGGTAAAACTTTTGTCCATTTTCTATTGAAATATGGCATAAAATATCTACGAATTTTGGCATCAATCAGTTGTTTTAAAATTTCGGATGGATTGTACTTTTCTTCTACATAATTTAATAAAACATCTGCAGATTTAAAATCAGACGCTAAAAGCACATCACAAAGCTCTCTATTTTTAATTTAAAAAGACTCCATTACATACCCAATTAGTATTTAGTATAAATAAAACAATACAGTTTAACTTACCTTAATAATTAAAACTTTCAATCACTTTGCAGACTATATAAAAACACACCTTAAAAGTAAACTCTTAACCAAAGAATGTGTTAAGTTTTTTTTAAAAAGTGGAAGAAATCAAAGTAATTATTTAAACATATTAAAAACTAAATCCAATATTTGGATAAAGCAAGTAAATGCTATTCACAATTCAAAAGAGAATAAAATTGAAAAATTAAACATAAAACAAAGGGAACTTTAGTTAAAAATGTACATTACATATTAAATGCAATGTATAGATAAGTTCAAGGATAGTACTTCTTAAACCTGAAACCAAATGAACACAAACGAAGAACAACTTAATTCCCATAAGACTGGAATATGTCAAAAAGGAACACAGACGTAGAACTTAATTGTACTGAGATTGAAATAATAAGAAAACTACTTATTGAGTACGAAACAACTCAAAAACAAAGAACAACACATATGAAATGAGATTGCGAAAGCACTGTTTAAGAAGGAAATCAATTACAAAACGCGCATTACATGGTAAATGGAATATGTTGATATACTTCAGAATAGTTTTACAGGACTTGCAAGCAAGTTGTACATAAACGAAAAACAACTTAATTGTAATAAGATAGGAATAGGAATAATATTCCCTAGATCTAAAACAAAATTAACACAAAGAAGAATATCTTGATTGCAATAAGTTTGGAAAATTACTTTCAAATAAGAAAAGAGATCAGCAATACATATTAGGGGCCATCCATAAATTACGTAAGACTTTTAGGGGGAGGGGGTGTCCAGGAAATCTTACGACCAATAGAAAAAATGGCGCTAATGTATGTAAAAAATCTTACGTGGGGGAGGGGGGTTCAAATTACCGAAAAAACGTCTTACGTAATTTATGGATGGCCCCTTACGAAGTTAAATTCAATGTCTCGATAAACTCAAGCATTGGCGGATCCAGGGAGGGAGGGCACGGGTGCTTGTCCCCCCCAAAGCCTCATATTTAACCATGAGAGTGAGAGAGATAGCACTATAGTGCTATCTCTTTCTCTCTCATGCAATTCCCCCTCCAAAAACCTTGTTTAGATCCGCCACTGAACTCAAGAATAGCATTTCGGAAGTAGGAAACAGATTGAACATAAACAAAGAATGTCTTAACTACAATATGTAGGGATGCACTTCAGCGAGAAATCCGAGAAATGAGAGAGAATGAAAAAATTTGTTATTTCTTTTGTTTTAAATCTCATCTCATCTCGTCTCATTCAAACGAGATTCTCAAAATATCGATTTTTTTTCAATCAACTGTCATCTATCGCAATAACACAAATTGATAATGAATAAATTAATACAAACAGTTTGTTATTTTTTTAAAAAATTGAATTCCATTAATGTAATATTTATAATTGTGTTATAAATAAATTTTAAGGAAGAATATAATGAGTAAGTATAGATGTTTATACTTATGACTTCCTATAAAAAATGCGAAATAATAAATTTATTTTGAATATAACCCTAAATTTTTTTCCACATATAACGCATCTTTAAATGTTTTTTTAGAATAATTAAATGAACATTAAAGCAATTTGTGTAAACTTTAACAAAATGTTATTATTTTACTATTTATTGTATATAGTTAATTAAATAAAAAAATTATGTTTATAGGTTAAAATTGTAAAGAAATGTGAAATTCTTCCCTGTCAGCTTAAACGTGGACGGTTTCCAAATTATTTTCAAGCCTAGCCTACAAGAAGATGAAACGATGTATTTTATAGATGTGAAAATATAGAATATCTAATATATTAATAATAATCATTGACATCAATGTAAAAAAATTGTGATGAATAGCAATAAAAATTATTTTTGAAAAATGGCAATATTAACAAAATCAATTAGAACACTTTTAAAAAAATCTCTTTTGAATAATCAATAGAATTATATTGTTTATAAAAATTGGGTTTTTTTTCCTTAATAAATTTTTTCATTAAAAGTGTACAACACAAATTGTAAATGTTGTAAACACTAAAAATGATAATTCTTATGTGTAGTTTTGTGGTTTTTTTATAAAAAAAATTTTCATTTTAATGTGTATGAGCAAATAGAAGACAATATATAATTTATTGAGAAGTCTATTAAGATGCAAAAATACATTTTATTTAAATATCAGTTATACCTATATTACACAATTAGCACTGAGAAATTTTAAATTCAATAAATAATTCTAAATTTATCTTCTTCAGATACCTAATTTTCGAAAACACTATTCTTGTTTGATTTATCAGGAACGAAATTCATATTTCTTGAAAATTTTAACCTGCAAGCACAGTTTTTAAATTTAATTAACTATTAAATATTTATTAATATGTAAACTAATAAGTAATAATAGTATTATATGATATAATTTAAATTCAAATTTACACAATTAATTTGAACAATCTTTATTTAAATGTTATGAAATATTTTCTACTGCGTTATACAAAAAGTTGTAGGGTTAAGCTTCATACAAATTTAATATTTTCCATTACTAATACATTATTTATTAAATAGTATATTAAGCAACAAGGGATTAAAGGCAGCCATTTGTTTACGCTGATGTTTGTGTACGAGTGACAGTCGAGGGCGAAGCCCGAGACAAAACGACTACACAAACATCATTGTAAACTAATTGGACTGACTTTAAACCCGTGTTGCTTACGATACTTTTTATTCCAAAGGCACAAACGGGGTGCTTTTAAATGCCTGTAGGTTAGGGTCTAAATGCGTTCATCTGTTTGACCGTATGAAAATGGCGTCTATTTTTTCCCTAGGGAAAAAATGGATGCCATTTTCACACGGTCAAACAAATGAATGCGTTTAGACCCTGCCTACAGGCATCTAAAAGCGCCATGTTTGTGCCTGTGGGATAAAAAGATCATTTTACTCACATCTTTTCTTTCTCAAAACTTCTTAGCAACAAAATTTTGTATTAAATTAGTAGATTTATATGTTACATAAAAAATAATCCACTGTTTAATTTATTTACTCTGCGGTTAGGTTCTTTGTCCTTATTTTGACTCGACATTGATTATTTTTATATTATTATTTGACTTGACAGATCAGAAATGAGAATTTCCACGAGACTGAGATGAGATGAGACGATCAAAACAAATGAAAAATTGAGATTCTCAGTTTCGATCACGATTCTCAAACAACAAAAATGATCGAGATTATTGAGATTCTCGTATCGTTGTGCATCACTAATCAATATGTTTGAAAGGGTATAGATCAACAAAAAATGTAACTTCAAAGGCACATAATTACAAATAAAAATTGCTAAAATTACAAATTGCAATTCATGAATCGGTAACCAGAAGAAAATAAAGGAAGAAAAATTAAACTCGAAGTCCGACCGAGCCGAGCCGAGCCTAACAGTGTTCGAGCCGAGCCGAGCTCAGCTCGCCTTCGTCGGGTTCAAGCCGGGATGAGTTCGAGCGGGGTTTTCTGAAATACCCGAAATTATTCAAACACTCGAAAGCAGACGAGTTCTCGAATGATTCGGGGGCCCGAAAATTTCGGGCCATGAACGAGACCCGAACGTTTCTACAAGCGCAGTACAGTTTCAAGCTCCAAACAAATGCGCACTAGTGTTCCAAGCACCAAACACATGCGCAGTAGTGTTTCCCGCACTAAATACATGCGCACTAGTCTTCCACACATTAAATACATGCGCACTAGTTTTCTACACACTAAATACATGCGCACTATTTTTCTACGCACTTAATACATGCGCAGTAGAGTTTCACGAACCAAACTCATGCGCACTAGTGTTCCACGCACTTAATACATGCGCAGTAGTTTTCTATGCACTAAATACATGCGCACTAGTGTTTAACGCACTAATCACATGCGCACAAGTTTTCTATGCACTAAATACATGCAAACTAGTTTTCTACGCACTAATCACATGCGCACAAGTTTTCTATGCACTAAATACATGCAAACTAGTTTTCTACGCACTAAATACATGCGCACTAGTTTTCTATGCACTAAATACATGCGCACTAGTTTTCTACGAACTAAATACATGCGCACTAGTTTTCTATGCACTAAATACATGCACACTAGTTTTCTACGCACTAAATACATGCGCACTAATGTTCCACACATTAAATACGTGCGCACTATTGCTCCAAGCACCAAATACATAAGCAATAGAGTCACCTACTCTATTGCTACTACTACTAGTACTACTAGTATTGCAATACTTTTCTATGCACTAAATACATGCACACTAGTTTTCTACGCACTAAATACATGCGCACTAATGTTCCACACACTAAACACGTGCGCACTATTGCTCCAAGCACCAAATACATAAGCAATAGAGTCACCTACACTAAACACATGCGCAATAGTGTTCCCCGCACTTTACACACTAAAGTGCACTAAAGTACACTTACACTACTACTCTTTGCACTTTACAGGGCTCAGTCAAAAAAAGGGTTCATTCTAGTTTTTTGAAAACTATTATTTGACAATAAATTTTTACTTAATTTAATATTTTCTGAAAATTGTGTGATCTTTCAAAATTATATATGAAATTAATTTTTTTTAACTTCTTTATTCTTCCATTTTTTTTTGTGTGTTTTCTACACACTAAATACATGCGCACTAGTCTTCCACACATTAAATACATGAGCACTAGTTTTCTACACACTAAATATATGCGCACTATTTTTCTACGCACTTAATACATGCGCAGTAGAGTTCCATGCACTAAATATGTATTGTGCGTAGAAAAATTGTGCAATAGTATTTAGTGCGTGGAAAACCAGTGCGCATGTATTTAGTGCCTAGAAAAGTAGTGCGCAGGTATTTAGTGCGTTGAACATTAGTGCGCATGTATTTAGTGCGTGGAACACTAGTGCGGATGTATTTAGTGCGTGGAACACTAGTGCGCAAGTATTTAGTGCGTTAAACACTAGTGCGTATGTATTTAGTGCATAGAAAACTAGTGCGCAGGTATTTAGTTCGTAGAAAACTAGTGCGCATGTATTTAGTGCGTTGAACATTAGTGCGCATGTATTTAGTGCGTGGAACACTAGTGCGGATGTATTTAGTGCGTGGAACACTAGTGCGCATGTATTTAGTGCGTTGAACACTAGAGCGGATGTATTTAGTGCGTGGAACACTAGTGCGCATGTATTTAGTGCGTAGAAAACTAGTGTGCATGTATTTAGTGCATAGAAAACTAGTGCGCAGGTATTTAGTGCTTGGAACACTAGTGCGCATGAATTTAGTGCGTTGAACACTACTGCGCATGTATGTGATGCGTGGAACACTAGTGCGCATGTATGTGTTGCTTGGTGAACTAGGACCCAATCATGTTTATGTTAATCAGAGTTATTTAAATCTTCAGGTTCCGGATTCGTTCGGGTCCTTTTCGATTTTCGAGTCCTCGAATATTTCGGGTTCTCGAATGATTCTGGGACCCGAATTCATTTGTGACCTCATTTTGGTCGAGGGCTCGAATTTTTTCCGAGTACTCGACAAATTTTTCGAGCTCGAGCTAAGCTCGAACCCGGCTCGACTCGGCCTGAATAAAGCCGGCTCGGCTCGGTTCGACATTTCGAGCTTTTTGCACAGCCCTACTTAAAATAAGAAACATACTTTTCGCAGTATACTCTCCAAATCTGAAATAGTAAAATGTTGATCTTTTTAATTAATAGCTCAGTATTTGACTCAATTCATTAGTAATTTTCTGGATTCTAACTAATTAAAACAGTTATTATTTCAAAATGGTTTCAAAATGGTTACTCAGTCAGTAAGCCAATAATTATAAATACTTGTTTTTAGTATATAAAATGTTATTCTTCAATTATAATTAGAAATATACAGAACTTAAATTGCAGTTGCATATAAATATATTTCAGAAAAAAATAGTAGAAAATTTTTAAACTTTTTTCGTTCTCAGAAAGACCTTAAAATCGTTAACTTTGAGTTTATGTTAATTAAAAAAAAATTAAATAAAATAAGAAATAAATTAACATAAGCTAATTATCTTTTTAATAATTGTTTTAAATTTAATCTCAGATATATTGGAAGAAAATATCATATGTCGGTATGTTAATTTTAAAAGAACAAAGTTTCTAAGACAAAAAATGACAAAAAACTGTTATTTGTTACTTAAGATTAAAAATAAATTATTATTAAAATTTATTATTTATTTATTTATTATTAAAAATAATTGTTATAAAAAGTATCAAACACTAAATTTTAACAAATGACAATTTTGTCTTTTCTTTATAATCAGTAAATAAAATTAAAATAAGAAACATTTTTCTGGACAAACAATGAGGCTGTTTATTTGTTAATTAAGGATTATTTAAACAAATGCTTAAAACTATTATTTAGTAATGAAAATTATACTAACTGACAATTGTATTTCATTAGTAAAAACATTTATAAAGGAAAAAAAGAGATGCAAATAGTATTAAAGTTTTGTTCTTGAATATTGTTTATTTATAAAATTATTAATAACAATTTTAAGTTATAAGATTTATCAATTTTGACAAAGAATTAAATATACATTGAATATTTAAAAAAATATTTAAAAATAACGAGTCTCAAACAACGGAAAACATCGAGACTATGTATTTGTTAATTAAGCTTTGTTTAAACATTGTTTAAATGAAAAATTAAATTGGAAAAGTATTTTACGTCAAGATTATATAAAATGGTATATAGGCAAATGAGATGAAATTGTTTATAACATTTGTTTAAAACTTTAATAAATTAATTATTTATAGTACTAAATAGTATTGATAATTACTTGTAGATAACAAATACAATTAAAAATGTTAAACTTTATAGATAAAATTCAATAATTTCCATAAAAAAATTTTTGTTCACTTATTTGTTTATAAAAAATTTTAAAAAAATTAAAACAATATTGTTATTGCATAAAATCATTCTTAAAATGTTACTTTAATAATTTTAATTATTACTGGTACTGTAAGTACCTTCAATAAACAATGGTATTCGTTTAAAGTCAAATTTGTTAATTTTTTTTAAACATTTAATAAACAATTGGTAACAATTTTTTAAGAAAAAAAACGTACGTTTGTTCAAAATTTTATTATCTAGAATTTAAAAAAAATTGTATATCGGATAATAATTGTGGGCCAAAAATCAATTTGTCCACAGGCACTTTTTTCCCACTGTGCGATCGTTTTAACGAGAGCTCGTCGAAACAGAACGATACGATAATATAATACTGGAACAATTGTACGATCCTATTTGACTCTCAGTGGCGGATCCAGGGGGTGGTTTGCAGGCTATGACACCCCCTTTAGCCTTATATTTATATGAGAGAGAAAGAGATAACACTATAATGCTATCTCTTTCTATCTTATATATAACCCCCTCCTAAAACCTTGCCTGGATCCGCCCCTGTTGACTCTATATAAGTATCCATATAAGTTCCTGTTTGTCCTTTGCTTGTAATCTCATTCAGGAACCCATGTAGGTACCTATGTATGTTATTATACATATTCTGACATATAGGTTCCCATGTCGAAACCCATATCAGATCCAGTACCTTTTATACGTGTAATCACTTATGTTATTTACCGAGGGGGTATTTACTGGTTGAGAAGGTGCCCACACAGCACCAGAATTTTCCTGAACATTCTCATCATTCAGGGAAGTTTCAAAACTTTCAGTAAGTTTGCTGGAAGTTTCAGAACTTCCCTGAAGGTTGGGAATATTTAGACAAGTTCCGGTGCTGTGTGGGTGTACACTCTAATACGATATTATGCACTGTAATATACACTATGCGCACATTTAATACGGATTATTACGCGTAATAACGTGTATTTACATGTAAAAGTTGAACGTATTACGCGCTATTACGCTGCTATTACGTCTGAGGTGTACACTCTAATACGCGAGTGTATACTCCCTCGTAATATACTTAAAAGATTCCGTATGTTATTGAAAATATAAAAAACATATTGGAACCTTTAATAAAGTCATAAGGGTTTAGTCCCTTGGCTGCGTTTTGCGTTTCTCTCTAAATATTCATTTTTGATATGTTATCCTCCTTAAGGGTGTTGCAAGGAGAGAATTAACATAACCTTAAAAATATTTTTCCAGGCAGCGTACAATTTTAACACTTTGACAATTTTTTGTTTCTGAAAAAATTGGCTAATTGTCAAAATTGTACGCTGCATGGAAAACTATTTTTAAGGTTATTTAAGTCTCTCCTTGCAACATCCTTAATGTAACAATTTTTCTTAAACTTGCATAACAAGTTTGCTCCAAACTTACTCTGTAAAATTCTACCAAGTTTTCATGGCAAGCTTACTGTAAGCTTGCGGTAAGTTCACACTGCAAGTCAGTGGCGGATTCACTGGGGGTCATGGGTGTCATGAACCCCCCTGGAGCTAACTTAGATTTGCATGGGGAAGAGAGAGAAACAACACTATAGTGTTATCACTTTCTCTCTCATGTATGACCCCCTTCAGAAACCAAGTCTGGATCCGCCACTGTTGCAAGTTTCCAAAAGAAAAAATCTTTCTCTTTTTAAACTAAAGTAAAGGCGTTTAGGCCTAAACCAGGCTTCAATCCATAGTCAGTCTTAGTTTTTCTCGCCTGGGTAGGTTCGAATATTCGGGAATGGTGACCAATATTTAGGGAAAATTCAGGGAATTTTAAAAAATCCAAGGTGAAATTACATATGTGTACCAAATTTGAAGACTCTACCTCATATAGTTTAGAAGTTACGAGTGGGTGCGGAAACGGACACACATAGTGATTTTAATGGGGTTCCGTTTTACGGTACGGAACCCTAAAAATAATAATATAATAAATGCTAAGTTCATGATACTTTTTAAATATTTAAACTTAGATAAGCAATTACTTTATTGATTAACTAGAACAAAAACTGCTCGCTACGCGCGCCATGTCATGGTGTCATTTTAACATATGAATAAATAAAGGGCAGCTTATAGAATATGATGTAACGGGAATAGGGTTGTAATAATTATATCACTATTGTTCTGAATTCTATTTTATATTTTGTCACGAAAATCGTTAGAATTACCTGAACTATCAATAGAAAGGTCTGTTTAACTTGAGCTTCTTTAAATGTTGACTAAATATTAATTTTCCACAGTTTCCTCTTTTTTGACAATTGTTAAAAATAAATTGTAAGCATATATCAGAAGAAAGAAAATAGCATTTACAAAAAAAGTGAAAAAAATGTTATTGAAGATAGATCGATATAATATATGACAAATGCAAGTTTGGTGATTTGAAAGTTCGAATAAATGCAAGTTCGGTCATTTAAAAGTTCAGTCAAATGCAAATTCGGAGATTTTAAAATTCAACCAAACGTTAAGTGATTTCAAAGTTTGGACAAATGCAAATTCGGGTGTTTTAAAATTTTAACAAATGTAAGTTTGGTTATTTTAAAGTTCAGACAAATGGAAATTCAGGGATTTAGAAGTTCTTACAGTTCTAAATGTGGGTAGTTTAATATTTTGCTAAATACGAGTTCGGTGATTTGAAAGATTGAAAAAATGCAAATTTAGTGTTCGGACAAATGCAACCACAAGTTTGGAGTTTAGAAGTACCAACAAATACTTTAGCCCTAGGAACTTCAATA
The DNA here is from genome assembly GCA_037103525.1 of Ganaspis brasiliensis. Classification (NCBI taxonomy): domain Eukaryota; kingdom Metazoa; phylum Arthropoda; class Insecta; order Hymenoptera; family Figitidae; genus Ganaspis; species Ganaspis brasiliensis. Next base: position 765,522 of record JAZKLR010000298.1, read on the forward strand.
AATATATAAAATACGATTCCGAGAAGTTGAAAATTTTAAGAAATGCAAATCGCAAATGCGAGTTTAGTAATTTTAAATTTATAACAAATACGAATTCGGGAAGTTAAAAGTTAGGACAAATGCAAGTTCTGATAATTACAAATTCTGACAAATGCAAATTAAGAGAATTACGAATTCGGATAATTAAATTTCAGGCAATTGTAAGTTCGGTCAATTATAAGTTCAGTCAATTAGGTTTTGGAGGTAATACATGCGATCCAATAAAAGTAATTTTATAAAAGATTTGAGAATATTTTGTTTACGGCATTTCGCTGCGAGAGCGATTGGAGCTCAGGAATTAGACAACATCTATTTGACATAACTTTTAGCTACAAGGCAGTTTTAAAAACCGTGATTGGTTGAAAGGCGAACATTGTGAAGGAATTTTAGATTTCGTAAGCTTAATGTATGTTCTTACCAAAAAAGGGATGTGAACTAACCATCTTTGAGCCCTAAATGTGTTTTTCGTCTCCTAGGACCGAGCGAATTGAGCAAAAGAAACATGTATGATGCCTTGATTATACTAATTATGAAAGAAAATTTTGAAACTTTATGGCTATAAACATCTATTGACAGCAATGTTTTATTTAATGACGGAATAGAAAAAAATTAAATTTTTTCAAACAATATAAATAAACAAAGAACATGTAAAAATAAACAATTATTTTGCATAAATAGGTTCCTTTTACTCTTTATCTGTTATGGATCAATTTATTTTACTCCATAAATAATTAAATCGAATTCATCAAATTTTTAAAATTTAGGTTATGTAAACACTTTGACTTAAAATCAATTTTGGCCACTCAATATTTACTACATATATTTACAAATTTGTTAAAATTAGTTTACCTTGTACTAAATTTTACTAAAACGTGATTAATTAATTAATTTAAAGAAAAAATAGAATACGTTTTTCTTCCAAATATGGTTTACCACCCCTAAGCTCCAAGTGCTTTCTGAGGGAAATACCGTAAACACCAGCGACGCAAAGTTTAACGTATCCGTGAGATTTTATCTTCCAATTCCATGCCTGCAAGCTTGCGTTGAACGTTGGTACAGGGAAGCACATACCAAAAGTGTTTGTGAACTAAGTCGAAATATAAAAAGTAAAAACACAACATATATATATATATATATATCTAAGGAAAGTGAATATATCACTTATTGCTAAATGAAAATTTTACTTATTCATAAATTAAAAAATTGTACATTCATCAAAAAAGTTATGTTTTACTTAGTCATATATTTATAGAGTAGTGATCCATCTCTCTTCGAACATCCACAAAAAGTAAGATGCGCGATAAATTAAAATAAGTTTTTGAATCATGTTTTATTATATATATTTACATTGCAATAACAGCCATACTTCGATGTACGTATTACTTTTGTAACAAATCATAATGACTAAACGAAAAAATTATTATCTTTGACACGCGACAAAAATATTGGAGTATTTTTTTAACAAATAAAAAAGTGCTTGTCCTTTTGCTTTCTAAATAAACTTGGTAATGAAAAGACCTTTTGAACTTTTAGTCTATGTATCATGACATGCTAACTGACAAATAACCAGACCTATAAGTGAAAGAGATTCAAAATGTCGAGAAGTAATCTATCTGTCCTCGACTTACCCTATGACTATTTTTTAATTAATTAAGTTGTTTAGAAACAGGAATGTCTTTAATTATTTATAATTATAATTAAAAGTGTAATTTTAAATTATTTTCTTTTTTTGAAATTTAAAATTTTAAATGTATTAAATTTTAATCTTTAATTAAAGTCGAAATTACATTCTGAATGAGCTATACAAAAAGTAATGTTAACTGTAATATAGAAACTTATATTTAAATTTCATGACAATATAACAATATATTTCATAATTTTATTAAACCTATTAAAAAATTGTTTATAAACATAATTCTTAATACATTTTTCACTTCTTTGATTACCTAGATATAGTTTAACTGAATCAAAAGAGCGAACCCTTGACAATGATACATACAATTGACCCTGATTAATTACATATTTTCTTAAATCAATTGCAATTTAATGAAATGTCTGTCCTTAATATTTATTAATAGTAATAGCGAAGGCTAGTTTGATTGAAATTTGTCTTCTCTTGAATGTAAAAGGATAAACATTCTCACAATATAATAATATACGATGTATAAATACAATATTCCACACTTATCTCCGGTCAATATTTCAGCTTTAATTACATGATTTGGTAAATCTAACACCAATAATCTTGTTCCGTTACAAACACATTTATTAATGCTAAGGTTTCTAATTAACATTACAACTGAATGTATTCTCAAATGTAATAAATGTGGTGGTAAACCAGATGGCGATAAAGTGTTTAAATATTCTGGTAAAATAACATCATGATTATTAACATTATTAGAATTATCTATACATTTAATACTTTTATATATTTTTTCTTTATCGTTATTCAATAACAATACATTTTGTTTGTTAGTGTCATTAACATTAATATTTCTAGGTGCCAAAATAGCATAAAATGACAATTCTTGAAATTTTTTCTCTTTAATCAAGTGTTCATACGTATTTCTTGCAATATCAACATTTTCTTTTTCAAAAATTCTTTGTAGTAAATGAACACAATCTTTTATTTGTACCATTTCCTATTTCTAACAGAAAATCTATAAACTCTGTTTCTTCTGGTAAAGCTCGCATGTTTTCAGATAATGTAAATATTAAAAATTTCTTTCACAATTTACTCTTTTTAATAGACAAGTTCATAATTTAATATTTTGTACCTCTTTCTTTTATTGGTAAAACTTGTCTAAATTCACCTCCTTAAATGATTATTTTACCACCAAAAGGAGTAACGATTTGCATGATGTCTCTTAATGTTCTATCCATAATTTCTAAAGCATACCTTGGTGCCATTGGAGCTTCATCCCAAATAAAAACATTACAACTTTTAAAACCAAACCTTCTTTAGACTGTAGTTTAATACTGGATGATGAATTACTACATAACGGCACAGGTAATCCCAATACTTCGTGAACAGTTCTATCCATAGAAAGTAAAGTTGCAGCTATTCCTGTAAAAGCCACATTACAAACATTTTTACCTTCACTTCTTAGTAAATGCCACAAAGTTATGTACATAAATGTCTTGCTAGATCCTCCAGAACCATCCACATATAAGTTACGACAAGTTTTTTTGCCACAATTATTTACTGCATTTAATACAGAATCTACAACAATCTTTCTATCTTTCTTTGCCTTAGACTCTTTCTTCGTCAAAATTCACAGAAAAATCAATTTCTAAATTCTCACATTCATCTTCAACATCGAATAATCCAGGAAAATCATGGAGGTGATATCCTTCTTCAGACAATAATTCTCTTATATTAATAAATGCATTTTCAGCTATTACATTATTAAAATCTCTGACATAATCTTCTGACATATGAGCTTTAAACTGTTTTCTAAGTTCACCTGCATTTATTGGACGACAGTGAATTAAAATCCTTACAAATAATTCACGAAGTGAATAAGGCATCATCCACAAAGAAGCTTCCTCTAATGTTTCTTTCCATTCCTGATCATTTTTAATAAGTCCTAATACTAAACAAGCAGTCGTAAAACTCTGATGAATAACTCCATCAACAGTTCTTAATGATTCATATGAAATTGCACTTTTTACTGTAAAAAGTAACAATCTAAGATGAAATAATTCTATATCACTTGTATTAACAGAATACATTGTTCCTATCACTTTCTCTTTATTACTTCTCTCGATCCAATCACATTCCTTTTTATCCCATCTGTAATATTCTGGAATTTCAGTATAAAAAATTTATGGGCATTAGCATTACGTTTATTTCAATTAAAATAATCAGATAGCTGTGTATTTTTGATAAAATTAAATGATATTTCTTAACTTCCTTGTTTTTGTTGAATAAAAACATTTGGTTCATTCGGTATATGCAGTGGTGAACGACATATGCTAAGACTTTTTTTGGATAAATGTTTAATTAAAACTCTCCATGCAGCTTCAACTGGACCTACATATCCATTTTCTTCATAATGATTTATTTCATTATGATTAATAGTAGATTCTTCATTACTATTGGTAATGATAATTGATGCGAAATCATGACCCTTGTAAATATTTATTTATATAAATATTTCACCGACTTAATACTTGATACTACTTCAACATTTATTTGACAATTAATTTTTTTGACAATTAAGAAAATAAGGTACACCAAAACGATTGTCAACAACATAACCATTTGGCTTCATATAAGTTTTACCTGCATCTCTTAGAAGATATGCGACATAACAATTATCTTCTACGGTAGTTACTTCTTGTAAAATTTCAGGAAAATTTTTAGAACATTTTCCATCAACTAAACATCAATCTCCACAAGGACCATAAATATTATTTGCCATTATAAATTCATGCAATGTGAGATTTACATTCTTGTCAAGTATCTCAGCTGAAATGTAACGATCAACAACTTCTGGTGATAATATTTTAGAATAAGTTGCCAAAATCACCAACCAAAGAATATTGGGTAATCCCAATTTTTTTAACAAACAAAATACTGCTACTTATATTAAGTTATTTGTATGCAAATCCATGTAACTTTGGCACGAACCCTTGAGGGAACACTGTACGTAGGGTCCCATGTTTATGTGTTCCCTTACAGGATCCTTAATCTGTTAAGCAATTTAAATGAATTTACAAAAAGATTATTGTTAAGAAAATAATTCATTTGTCAGTAATTATTGCACACCATATTTACAAGAACAAAAAAATCTACTGCGCAGCCATAAGTGCTGTAGAAAACTACTGCGCAGCATGTTAAGTTTTCAAAAATGGATTGGAAATCCTATGTGCATGGGATCCTATGTACAGTGTTCCCTCGAGGGTTCGTGCCAAAGTTCCCTGGTGCACAGGATCCCATATGGGAATCCATGTAGGAACCTTTAAGGGATCCCATACGGGAACCCATACAGGAACACACGTGGGAACACATACGAAATTTTTAACTGGGAACATAATAAAAAGCAAATTCAACGATAAAAACATATATCCGTACAGCTTTCTATAAACTATGCACCTGGGCAATGGTTTCCTTAGGTAGTTACGCATGCGCAGTAGTTTTCTCTTAACTCAAGACATACGCAGTTGTCAAAATTTGGACGATAAATGAGAGTTCAACGATGTACAAGCGAAAGAACATGTAAAAACGCATTAACAAAAATTTATATACATTGTGTAGAACATACAATTTTTAAGAGTAAATTGCACATACAACATTTTACACATGGAAAACAATGAAATTTTATTTTTCAAAGGATTTAAAAAAAAAAACCTGAACCTACGCCTTTGAGCGTCTACAGAAATGTCTAGTGTCTCTCTGAATCTTTAAGATACATAATGCATTTTTCTCTCTCGCATACAGAGCGTCTACAGAAAATAGCTAAGTAATTTCTTATATAGGATTACCATGTACTATTTTGTGAATTCTTGGAGAACTTTGGAACTCTTTATTCTGAGTAAATAAGTAAATTTCTAAAGGGATTTTTTACACAATAATTAAATGAAATATTTTCTAAAAGTATGTTAATTAAATTTACCCCCCCCCCCCCGCAGTAACCCCAGAAAATTGTTTATTAAAGTATGAATTTAAAATTTATATTTTGAACGAATCCATTTTTAATATTTAACGAATGTTTCGACTTAGAGTGACTGGAGTTTTTTGTTGTGTGTGTGTGTGTGTGAGTGAAGGTAAAACATGTGTGTTATTTATTTTTTAAAAAAATTTAGAACATGTTTTTCAACCATTTTGTTAGTGAAGTGTGAATTTTATAAATTAAAAATAAAATTGTTAGCCTGATGAGGTTGGCAAATCCGTGTCAATGAAACGTTGCTATATTAATTTGACGTAATTTTTTAATTTTTATTCAATCTTACCTTCCCAAGATCTTTTATTGGTTTCTCAACTAAAATAATATGGAAGAATTTACCACTATTTTACAGTGCCGGACGACTGTGTCAGTCCACTCATTTTTTAAGAATTAAAAAACTTCTTTAAGCGTACAAAGTTTAATTATTAAAATTTTTTTATTTTTATTTCCTAAAAGTGGATGAAATTATCAGGAAAATAAGACCTGAGTTAAGTGATTTAGTCCATTTTTCATTGAAATATATTTAAAAAAGTTGAATTTTTACTGTTTTATAAAAATTTTAATTTCTAACTAAATAACGATGGTTTTTTGAAGTTCCTATGCTTGTTTTTAAGATAATTTGCTAAAGAATAAGACTATTATATAAAAATTAAAATACAATTTTTATCTTAGCAAATGCAGGACTCGGAATTTGGACAGAACAATTTATAAAAAGTTAAAGACATTATATTGAAATAATAATAATTTAAAAAATTTTAATAAATATATTTTTTTTCAGAAATTTGTTGGCACTTACAACTTTGTTGTATTTTATATAGCTGTATTTGACATCAAGACATTAATTATAATTATTCTATCTTTTTTTATCCAAATTTTAAGCCTTGCACATTCTAAGAAAAAAATTGTACTTTAATGCTTATATAACAGTCTTATTCTTCTAAAAATTGTCTTCAAAACCAGACCGACCGATCTAGAGATACTAAAATAGTAACTCTGGTCAATGCCAGACCTGGAAGGCCAGAAAATCTTGTTCGGTTAATCTAGAAGTCTGTTCATCGCCAGATCTGGGCCAAGCCAGGCCCCTACTAGTCTAGAAACTCTAGATCAGTCAGTCTGAAAGTCTGGTCTGGCCCAGTCTAGACCGTAGTCTGCCTTTAAGAGACTGTTATTACAATTTTGTCTTCAGAAGTACTGATATCACACTGTTAAAAATTTCTGTATTGTGCTTCACATACATGTATATTAAATTCAATTTGACATACAATTATATTAAATTTAATATAATTATATCTTAAATTGAATTTTATATACATGTATGTGAAGCACAATACAGAAATTTTTTTAAATTTAATATAATTATATCTTAAATTGAATTTTATATACATGTATGTGAAGCACAATACAGAAATTTTTAACAGTGCAGAGTGGTAAGCCTCGAGGATTTCCAACCAGCATCAAGGGTTTGAATCTTCGAAAGTTCCAAAATTGTCATGTTATTTATTTATGTGATTTGATTCATAACATGAATTGATTGCATATTTCAGTGTCTTCATGATGAAATAGAGAAAAAATAAAACTTGAATTTTTTCAATTAACCAAGACAATTTTCAGCTAACCAGCCGCTGTCTAGACGCGCTGACTAGCAAAAAAGCGTTTCACTTCTGACCAGCCGCTGACTAGATTTCATGGCTAGTCGCTAGTCTGTAGAAGTGGAAAGCTGGACTGGGTCTGGCCAGCGCCAAGAAATATTTCCACAAGGGACAGTTAATTAAAATCTGATGAAGAGTTAAAGAGCCGTTCTCAAGAAAAAAGAAATAAAAAATTTTAAAAATCTTGTAATTACTACCACATGGGAAATGAAGGTTTGGTTTATTAATGGACCAATAATGGGAACCAGAGGTGCCAATAATGACAAACAATTATTGGACCACCATTTTTCAACTCTTGGGATGATCACGACTTTGCCAATCATAGGTAGCCAATAATGGTTTATTATTGGACACCAAGACAAATATCGGATTCTGAAAGAATTGGCAATTTATTGGCTATGGTGATTGGGACAACATTGGAAACCAATAATTATGCCAATAAAAAATGTTATAAATTAAAAATGTATACATATACACGCACACATATTTAAAAAAAAATTATTAAAAAAAATATTTTAAATAATTTATTAATGCATGAAAAGCATTGGTATAATAATTGGCTTAGAATACTGGACCATTATTGGTAGCTAATCAATTACCAACGAATAAGCTGGTTAAATTTAGTTCTACAACTCTATGAACATAAAGTTGTTTAAAAATCTCCTGCCAATAATTGGCTTAGAAGATTTCAAAATGTGTAGACACATTTGGTTTGTATTTTCAACGGTACAGGATCGGGTCTTATATAAAGGATGTGAAGCAATTCATTCATGGGAAAGCTGACCACTGGCGCCCTGCGGCCACTTGTCGAAACAATCGCGTGAGAATCCCCGGCAAGCAAACGCTGCATAGATGCGGCAGAAATATTTTAATATTTGAAATTCAATTTTTCAAGCATTTAATCAAATAAAAGAAAAGGAATATAATAATAGCAAATTTATAAACATTCTTGAATTAGTATCGCTTTCTAAATAATAATAAAATATTAATAAAAAGTAATATGTTTTATTTTGAGCAAATAATTGTAATAAATACTTTCCATAAATAAGTATTCAATTCTTGAAGATTCTTAAGAACTCTTAAAGTAGTATCTTATAAATTATTGTTCTAAATTTATTGCAACTGATTTCCATTTTTTTAAAAATAATTCTAAAATTAATTTATTTTAAAAAAATTTTAAAATAAATCTTTAGTATTAAAAATAATATTAAATTTGGTCTTACCTTTCAATAATCAGTTACTTAAATTAAACGCTTTAAAGAAGCTAATTTTTTTACATAATTATTCACAAAAATAAAAATATTCACAGAAAAAAAAATTTTTTTTTTAAATTTGAATTAAAAACATTTTCATCTTACAGAAATTTAATTGAATTTCTGAATAAAAAATTTGATTACATTCAAGATAATATTTAATTTAAATCAGAACTTCAAAAAATTTGTTTTTAAAATTAGGTTTTATAAAACAGCGGCTATCTTCAAAAAGAATCATTCAAACAAATAAAAATATGAACAGAAAAATATGAAAGTTTATTTTACAATTTAAAAAAAAAAACAAATAAATCACTAAGCGTATAATCTCTGCCTATAGGACAGTATCTGCGAGTGCTGCTCAGGTCCTTGCCAGCGTCCCGCCGGCAGATCTTTTGGCGCAAGAAAGGGAGGAAATTTTCCTCCTTTTCAAAGATAGGATGTCCACCAGTTACACGGACGACAATAGACCCAGCAAGGGCCAAATTCGCCGAGATGCGAGAAGCAGACTCGTCGATAGATGGCAAGCAAGATGGAGCGGAGATGAGAAGGGTCGATGGACACATCGGCTCATACCTACACTCGCCACCTGGATAGACCGAAAGCATGGAGTAGTCTCGTACTACCTTACCCAAGCGCTCTCGGGTCACGGGTGTTTTAACTCGTACCTGGAGCGCTTCAAAAGAAGACAAAATTCAGCGTGTGCGTACTGCAATTCCCCAAAGGATGACGCAGAGCACACACTCTTTATATGCGGACAATGGAACGCTCAGAGACAGGTCATGTTCGCCGGTGTAAACTGCGAAGTTACACCGGAGAACATGATCCTGTTAATGATTGAGTCCACAGAGAATTGGCGGCACATCGAGACCTTCATCCAACATGTTATGAGGGTTAAGGATCTCGATGACCGCCAACAAAGGTAGTTCCCGTAGGTCGAGGGATGATATCGTTTAGGCGATAGAGGCGGGATATAAGACCACTCCTGAAGGCAATACGTCAGTAAACTGGCTCTACCTGGGAGTGGTCTTAAGGTCCCCAAATAAGGGTGTGTTTTTAGCGGGTCGGCAGAACATCGCCACCCCCGCATAACCCTGTAGTACAGGCTACAGGGTACCTGAAGGCAGGTTTTCACATCCTACGCAAAAAAAAAAAATAAATAAATAAAGCATTGAAAAACTGTTAAGGGGGGGGGGGTAGGGTTAATTCGTGCAAAAGAAGGCACTTTTTTGTGAATTTTTTCTGATGACACAGTTAAAATCAGCTAATTAAAACTTATTGGACATTAATATACAACATTTGAAGAATGTTGTGTCAAATTTTTACTGAAAAATATCTGAAAATAGGGCAATGGCAGCAATTATTGTGAGGCGCCTCAGAAAAAAGATGAATTGCGGTGCCCCTCATAACTAGGTGCAAAATCATCTGAAATGAAAAAACCAAAGATTTTTCGTCAGAAGATCGATTTCCCCAGGTAATGTCGAGGGGGATTTTCAAAATTTTAATTTTTTGATTTTTGGGAACACTTTGAAGTGAAAAACGTGATTTTTACCCAAAAAATCGGCTTATTTTTTATTGTAAAAAAAAGAAGAAAAAAAAATTAAAAAAAGGGCTTCGTCACTACCTTGTAAATTTTATACAGAAATAGTGTTCCACATTTCAAAAGGATCGGTTGAGTAGTTTTGGAATTACGAGGGGCACCGACTTTGAAAATGTGACTTTTGGGAAAAAAGCTTTAAAGTTTTGAACACTAAAGACGTTCATAAGCGAGTTTTATCGGCTTACCTCAAACTAAATCATTGATTCCAGGTTTATAAGGTATGTTTCCATCATCCATGATGTCTAAAGTATTTTTTACTCCTGTTTTAAGGTATTATATAGAAATCGAATCAACTGCCAGATAACAATAGCGCGCTCGGACCGGACAGATATGAAAATCAGGCAGATCTAAAAATACTCATAACGTCGTCAATTTTTCTCCGATCGACTTGAAATTTTGACAAAAAATTGTTGAAATATTATACATTCAGATAAAAAAATAAAAAAAAGACGGAAAAAAAATTTGAAACCCCTACCCCCCCCCCCCCTTAAAATAAACAATAGAACTTTTCAGAATAAACAAAATTAATTATATTAAAAATAATCGTAAACTTGGATTCTAATTATATAATCATTTATCTTAATTTATCTCTTTTGTAAAGCTACTGTTTTTAAGAAGACTAAATTATTTAGAACATTAATAATATATGTACAAAAAATAATTAAAGTTCTTTTTGTAATTGTTAAAATCTCTTTTAATTGCAATAATTACTAAATAAATTAAAATTTTTTTGTATTAAAAATAATATTAATTTTGAGTCATAAAGTCGAATATTGTTGTACTCAATAAATAAATAAATAAATATTCATTTATTTAAATTTAGCTCATCAAAGAAAATTTTTTTTTTAAAAGAAAAATAATTCAGAACAACAACTATAAGCAAAGGAAGAAATTAAGTTTGCTTTCAAATTAAACAAAACAAAATTTTTAATTTAAAAAATAAATTAAAAATTAAAAATATTAAATAAATTAAAGAAAAACTAAATTATATTAAAATCACCAGGTACTAAATTTAAATTATACAATTATCTTTAAATTATCAAGCATTTAAATTTTAAATTGATAATCTTTATGTTTAAACTTAAAGTAAAATTTTAAAAATTGTAAAAATTAAAAGTTTGAGAAGTATTTAATTTTTTCTGTTTATTTTTTAATACATTTTTTTCAAAATCATTTCTAAAAAGGATATGTATATAAATTCTAATCTTAAATTTAAAATCTTCAAATTGACTTTCCTCTATCTAGAAAATCCTGATCAAATGTCCGCATGTATATGTGTTTGTGTGTGTGTTCGGATATTTTTTTTGTGATCACGATAACTCGAGAACGCTTTAACGAATTTAAATAAAATTTGATATGGTTATTTTTACTACCAAAATCTAAAATATAATGACATCTTATGTTGAACAAAAAAAATTTTTTTTGTTTATTATACAATATTTTATTTTTAATATTTATGATCATCACGGACATAAAAAAAAGGCACTTGACTGTTCATGGCGATAGCGGTAGTTTGGGATATTTCAAACAAAAAATGCGAATGTCTTACTATTTTTAAATGTGTCACTATCGTAGGTAGCAAATTTAGATAATTTAAAAAAAAATTTCAATCTTTGAAAGAAAATTTTTAAATGAGAGAGATGTAAATCCTTCCATTTTTTGTTAAAGTTGAACCAGAAAATTTATATGATTCGGGAAGGTAAATGTTAACACAATTTTAATTATGTCATTCAGCGACGTTTCACCAACAAAGGTTCGTTGGCCTCATCAGGCTGTTTTTATTATAAAAAAAATATACAAAAATTAATAATCACTTCAGAAAATTTTAAATAATAAATAAACACATAACACATAAACTGGTTAAATAGCGTATAAAAAAAACAAAATTACCTAAATTCGTTAAAATTTAAACATTTTTTAACTTGTCAAACAATTAAAATATATTAAATAAAATTGTGTACGACGTCAAATAATTTAAAACCATTTTGAAACGACCAGCCAAGCAACAGACTTAAATTAAACTAACTACTTATTTAGAAATATAAACTTTTATAAATAACAAGAAGTTATTGAACTCGATGACAGAAGAATTACAAATATAAACAAGCGGTTAAAAATAAATAACAAGACAAACAGTAAATATTGAGGAAAATATACTCATGAATTCATTCTGTTGATTAAGGAAAAAAAATTCTTATTTAAAAATACGATATCTTCTTTTTTATTTAAAGTAAATATGTTAGACTTAATGTGTATCATTTCCGAGATGTTACGTTTAAAAAAATGTGACTCTTGGTCTAAAAGTTGGGCATTTTGCCAGTCGAATTCATGATTAAATTCTTCTCGGTGTTGAAAGAAGACAGAATCAGGATTTTTTTTACTTTGAGTAATGTGTTCACCTCGTCTTTTTTTTAAAGTACGTTTGGTTTGTCCGACATATGTTGCTGGACATTCGAGACAGTCAATTTTGTACACCACATTTGTACGATCACAATTCTGAGTCTTATCTTTCCCTAATTTTATAATGGAACTTAACGACTTATTAACAATTGGGATTGTTGAAATGTTAAATGTTTTTAGAATTTTGGACAACTTAAAAAAATATAAAGAATTAAATGGAATACAAATTTTAGGAATTTGTTTATAAATGTTTGATCTAGCATTATTCAATTCTTTATTTGTTTTTAAAAATTTAATTTTTTGAAGTCGAATTTTAATATGTCTTTCAATGAAATCCAATGGGTAATCATTGTTAATAAGAATCTTTTTTATTATCTTTAAATTGTCAGAATGGAAAGATTTGTCAGAAAGAGAAATGGATCTGTCCACTAAATTGTAAATAATATTTTTCTTCTGTTGGATTGGATGATTTGAGAAAAAATTGATAAGTCTACCGGAAGAAGATGGTTTTTTATACCAATCAGTGATGATACAATTATCTTTTTTAATCAAAGTTAAATCAAGAAAATTAATCCGGTTATTATTTTCAAGTTCAAAAGTAAAATTTAAATTTGAGTCATAAGAATTAAAAATATCAATAATAATGTTTAACATGTCTTTGCTTATACAAAAAATTGTATCATCAACATATCTAAAATAAAATAGTGGAGTATAATTATATTTATCTTTTAAAATTTTTAAGCAATCTTGTTCCAAATCTTCCATTACAATATCTGCGAACAGAGGTGAGATTGGTAAACCCATCGGAGTACCTCTAATTTGTTGATAAAACTTTCCATTAAAAACAAAAAAGGTATTGTCATATAAAAATTTTGAGCAATCAATAATATCGTTAAAAGGAATTTTACATTTATTGTTAATTTGTGAATAACGACGATCTAAACTTTGTCTGACTAGGTCGTAAGAAACATTAGTAAACAAAGAACTAACATCTAAGGAAAGAAAAACATGATCATCATCAACAACAAAATTCTTTAATTTTTCCTTTAGTTCAAAACTGTTATTAATATGTGATTCGGGAGTTTTAATACACTTTTTTAATTCATCATAGACAGTTTTAGATAAAAAGTATGTCGGAGAATTAATAAGAGAGACAATAGGTCTTAGAGGAACGCCCTCCTTGTAGATTTTAGGTAAACCATAAGCTTTTGCTAATTCAGTATCTGAACAAGTAAACTGATCTTTATGAAATTTTTTATATAAAAATTCTTCATCATTAAGATATCTAAGAATTTTTGAAGAATCATCCTGTAATTTTTTTAAAGGATTTCTAGAAAGACGTTTATAAGTTGAACTGTCAGAAAGTAAATTTAACATTTTTTCATTGTAGTCAGATTTTTCAATGCAAACAGTAAGATTGCCTTTGTCCGCTGAAGTAAAAAGAATGTCAGGATTATTTTTTAAAAATTTTTTTGTTTCAACTATTTTTTTAGAAAATTCTTTTTCTTTTTTTGAAGTATTACTAACTTTGTTCAGATTCTGAATCATTGTATTGGATACTGTTTCTCTTACTTTATTTTTAATAACAACATCAATATTTAGGGAAGCCACTGTCGATTCCACATTTTTTATAATATTAATAACTTCATTTTTAGAGACATTTTGAGGTAAAACACTATAATTCGGACCTAATGAGACAGTTTCGGTGACGTTTGTCGGAATCATTACATTTGTTAAGTTCAATAACCAACCGCTTTTGTCTGGCTTAGATTTCGCAATACACTTTTTTAACAAATTGTTCAATTTAGATTTATGAATGTAATTTTCAGAATTTAAAATACGTATAAACTTGTTCTGAGAGTATATAAAAAAATTATTCAACAGTGTGTAGTCCAGATTCGAATTTAAAATATTTTTTTTAAGTTTAACTAACAAATTTTTTAAAAATTTCACATGAAAATGAATGTCAGTGATTTCTAAATTTAGCAGTTTTTTAAAATACTTTTTGTTGAAATCTTTAAATTGTTTTTCACCAGATTTACTGTAAAAAGTGTTATTGTTAAAACGATTGTTAAAATTAATTATGTGTTGAGGTAAAACATCGTTGCGTCTGCAACTTAAAAGAAAAACCTTTTTTGACATTGCTCTGGCAAGTTGTTGGTTGTCGCTGAATGACATAATTAAAATTGTGTTAACATTTACCTTCCCGAATCATATAAATTTTCTGGTTCAACTTTAAAATTTTTAAATATTGCATGTGTTTTTTTAGAAAATGTTTAAATAAATAAAAAAATCAGCGTCTCTCGTTTGCGGCTGCCAGGTGAAGATCATTAAAATTATAGGACGTTAACGGCTGGGTATGATCAGGTCAGGGTAATTAAATGGGACGATTGCGGCTGGGTTTAAAACAGGCACATTAATAGAAAAATTTCCGCGATGGGAAATTTCTGCCGAAATTATAAAAGTTATTACACATGAAAAGAAAAAGTGTTAGAAATATTTTAATAATGTTCTAAAAAATAATACCACAGTTTACAAATTCTCAATATTTGTTAGGATTTGGGTAGTTCTACAGATGAGTGAATATTGAGCGTCATAGCTTAGGGATCGTTCACAAATTACGTAACGTTTTTTAGGGGGGTGGGGGTCAAGCAGTTTGTTACGACCAGCAGAAAAGATGTTGCTAATGTATGTGACGTCGCGCATCGTGTTACATGGGAGAGAGGGGGGGTACAATTTTCCGAAAAGAACGTTACGTAATTTGTGAACGTTCCCTTATTTGTAATATTAATTTTAAAAAAAATATTCTTATATATAATTTTTTTTTTTTTTTTTTTTTTTTTACAAAACAAGTTTAGGAGAGGAAAAAATGCATTTACGCACTTGTTCGTGTGGGACTCGACCACATCCTGTGGCAATACCGCACTAAAACAACCTCTCCCAATTCTTGCTTTACATACTCTTATCAACTTTTGCTCCTTCCGTCCTGGAAGGTAAGCAAAAGTTTCTTTTTTTTTACTCTGTACAGTTTCAGCATTCTGTTCTTTGGGTGTTCATGTCCATTGCCGCCGATGTTCTTATGCGGCCGACATGAAATTGTTGGATGCTTTTTTAGAGCTACCTTTAAAGATGTTTTTTTTACAAGGAACAGTGTTGTCGGACCACAAAAAGAGAATTCAAAAGAACTGCTTTTTGCATTCTACCTGCTAACAAATTGGCTTAACGTTCGCAGGTTGGGATTTTCTTCAGTTGGCTCACAAATGAAGCCTTCATCCCTCCTAAGCAGCCGAGAATTAAAACAATCAAATGGACTCTATATCCTGGATGCATTTTACTCAATTCGAATAAGAGCTCTTGATATTTGATCCGTTTCTCATCCTCCTTTTTAATGATGTTTCTCTCGGCAGGAGCCGAAAACTCAACTACATAAATGATCTTACTTTTATGATCTTGGAGGACCATATCAGGCTGGGTGGCACTGATATGATGAGTGGTGGGGAAAGAAAAATTCCAGTAGACCTTGCACTGGTCATTTTCTACAACGGATTCTTGATCCATTTGGGCATACGGCAGAATGGGCTCCTTATCTATACCGTACTGGTGACGAAGGTGGTAATACAAAACCTTCAGTGCAGCATTGTGTCTTTCTATATATCTGTTACATGCATAAATCGGACAGGCACTTAATATATGACTAAGTGTCTCCGGGTATTGTTTGCATGCACGACAGTTGGAATCGTCAACAGGTATATTATATTATTATTAATATTATTATTATATTATATATAATATAATATAACAACGTAAGCGATTTTTCTGATTTGAGTTTCTGTTAATTAGATTTTTTTCTAAAAAGAAATTTTATATTTGGAATGAATAATCAAACATCTCAATTGTTTAACCGAGCCATCGGCACGTTGCTCATATAAATATTGGGTTCAACATTATTGCCTTCCTATATCGAAAAAATTTTCCTGATCTCAATTTTTCCTTCCAAATTTCCGCAGAAATTTACAATTATGAGAACGTCATTTTCATTGCACCCAGCCGCAATCGTCCCATTTTATTAGCCTGGCCTGATCGTACCCAGCCGCAAACGTTCTATAGACCTGCGTGAACCCTGTACGAAAAATCCTCTACCCTTGTTAACAGACGCAAACGTACCAAGCTCAAAAAAATATTATTAAAATTAATTGATTCTGCTAGAGACTATAACCATTAATGTGAATAATACAGGGATCACAGGTTGTCCCCTATTCACCTTTTTTCCCCTATTTTAAAGAATTGTCCCCTATTTCCCCTTTTTCTAATTTTCAGTAATTTTCAGTTTATAGTTCTAGCCAAAAATTTTAGCAGTTCAATATAAAGAAAAATTTTTTATAAAAACCCAGCCCAATTAATTTACATTAATCTGCATCAGTCAATAGAAAATCCCCATTAAAAATACATGGGGAAAAATAAACTTTTAAAAATAAATTCCCAACTTTTTTAATTCATAAGCTAAAAATATTTTAGGTCATAAATTTCTTCATTTTTAGCCATATTTTAAGATATAATGTTTAAAGAAATAAAATTTTCAAAATGTCGGGTGTTATAAAAAATATGTAGAAATAATACATTGCAATATGTGCAATCTTTTATCACATAAATATTCAAGGAAATTCAACAAGTCTTATTTGGAGATTTTTGAGGTCGCAAATAAAGATTCCGAAGTCAAAAATTAATTTTTAAAAATTTTGGATATACATTCTCGTGTAAAAAATTCAGTTTTCAAAAAAATTACATTACATCATCAATTTTTTTAATACAGTCTACAAATATTTAATTTTTACATTGCTTTTCAATTAACTTTTTCATTTTTATTCATATTTAAAGTCCTTTTGTCAATTTTCAAATAATTCTAAGATTTTGAACTTCCTTTTTTCGTATATCAATTATTTTCTTCTGTCTTTAACTTCTTGTCAGGAATATTTAAATTTATTACACAAGTTTTCATTTATTTTTGTCATTTTTATATTATTTTCTTAAAATTTCAATTATATTCTAAAATCTATAAATTATTGCCAAGAATATTCAAATTTTCTACACAATTTTCAATTTACATTCGTCATCTTTTAATTATTTGCTTAAAAATTTCAATTACTTTTGTCATATTTCTTAGTATTTTCGTCATTTTCAAATTATTTTCTTCATATTTCTATTATTTTTGGCATATTAGAATTATTTTCTACAAATTTCAATTATTATATTCAATTTTTTTTGTAATGAAATTTTAAATTTTACACCAATTTTAATTTATTTTCTTCAAATTTTAAAAATTGTCTTCATTCTTTTTATTATTGTAATGAATTTATTATTTTTTTACAACTTTTTCAATTATTTTCAACACGTTTCAATTTTTTTCTACACGTTTCAATTATTTTTTAGAAACTTTAATTACTTTCTTCATATTTAAATTTTTTGACTTTTTTTAATTAGTCTATTAAGTTACAATTATTTTTTTTAAACTTCAATTACTTTCTTCTAATTTAAATTATTTTCTTTAAACTTTAAATTATTGCCATAAATTTTTTAATTTATTACACAAATTTTCATTTATTTTTGTAATATTTCAAGTATTTTCTTAAAATTTCAATTATGTTTTTAATCCTTATTTTATTGTCAGAAGTATTTAAATTTTCTACACAAATTTCAATTTAGTTTTGCTATTTTTTAAATTATTTTCTTCAAATTTCAATTATTTTATTCAATTTTGTTTATTGTCAAGAAATTAAAAAAATTTTACACCAGTTTTCAATAAATTTCTTCAAAAATTTCAATCATTTTCTTAATCCTTTTTATTATTCTCATAAATTTATTAATTTTTTACAACTTTTTAAATTTTTTTTTCAATTATTTCTACAAATTTCAATTACTTTCCTTATATTTAAATTTTATGACATTTTGCAATTATTGTCTTCAAATTTCAATTTTTTCCTTTAGACTTCAATTAATTTCTAAAACTTTCAATTATTTTCCTCAAACTTCCAATATTTTTTTCAAAGGTTCAATTATTGTCTTCAAACTTTAATTAATTTCTTCAACTTTCAATTATTTTCCTTAAAATTCCAATATTTTTTTCAAAGGTTCAATTATTGTCTATAAATTTTTAATTTTTAAACCAGCTTTCAATTATTTATCTCATTATTCAACTAGTTTCTTAATTTTTCAATTTTTTCGTCAATTTTTCAAGTATTGTCTTCAAATTTATAATTTTTTACACTTTTTCCAATTATTTTCTACCAATTTCAATTCCAATTCATTTTCCAATTAGTTTTCTCATTTAACAAATTTTTTTTTCAAATTTGATATTGGGGAGCCCTGATTAATTATTTGCCTGCTGGCGGGCCCCAAATTAATATCAGTAATATTTTGTTTATTATTGCAATTTATTGTTTATTCACTTTTCTCACTTGAAAACTCCCTATTTATTCACCTTTTTAAAATAAAAAGTCACTTTTTTGTACTATTTTCAATCTACAAGTCCGCTGGCAGTCCTGTATAATGTTTCCTTATTTAAAATTTGTGAATAAAAAAGTCCTATAAAATCTTCAAGTACATAAGTTGAAGCAAATTTTTTGTCCCCTTTTTGTCCCCTATTTTTGAAAAAATTCGCACCTATTCACCTTTTTCAGTAGCAATAGGTACTGTGATCCCTGATAATAACATATCTAAATTTGAAAGCAATCAGTTAAACAGATTTTTTTGCTAGACCCATGACCATTAAGATGAAAATGATGTTCCGAAAAAATCGCTTGAAATTTTGTAAACGGGTTATAACTTCGTTAATACTTTGAATTTTAGTGTGAAATGTTCTCAGTGTATTCTTAATATTTTTTACTTTCAAAATGTGTAAAAACAATTCGATTTTTACCCTGTCACCAAACTATTCCCTTAAATATAACCATTAAAAAATTGTATATTTAATTTTTGAAAAAACTCGTTTTTTAAAAAAAAATGTTTACTCTATTAATTTTACTTAATATATAAAAAAATCAAATTCTTTGCTTTAAAACAAATCCACTGACTTATATAAAGTTTAGATTTTGACAAAATTTTGAAGAATAAATCGTAATTTTCAAATTTGTAGAAAATTGAAATTGTCAATTTTAAGAAAATTACCTTACTGTTTTCATCATGTGGAAGCAAAATGTTCATGAAATGAACATGATCCTCGGCTTGTTTAGAATGCAATTAAAAAGATTAATAACAAATACAAATCTCATGGAGTGATTTGTTAGGCTGCAGAATAATTATAGAATTATATATGTTAATTGAAATGTTTGAGCTGTATAGCTGGAGCACAAACTAACAGAAAAACCGGTTTAAAAATTATCACCTGATCCGTGTATGAAGAAGAATGTGATAAGATAAAATGTGTTTCTTATAAAATGCTCACTACGGGAAATATTGGAAAACTAAGCAATACGAAACCTTAACTGTAGCTTTTTGTGCGCCCAGTGCGAACTTTACATTTTGGCGCCCCCTATAAACGAATTATTTTCTCTGTATTAATAATTTTGATTTTTAAAGTTTCATTGTAATGGTTTTCTAAATAATAACAAATAATAACTAAATAAACAAAACACAACCATTCGCTTGTTTAGCACCTCATACAGCGAAGAAAATCACTCCTGATTCCTTGAGGCGAGAAAAAACATTCCTGACTTCTTCTGCACAAAAAAACATTCTTTATTCATTTGGGTAAAGAGAAATTTTCTTGGCTTCTATGGGATAAAAACTACCATTTATGCCTTTATTATTATTGCACAAGAGGAATACGATTGACTGGGCAATAAACAGTGTGACTTCAAAATACTTCTTTTTTACAAATTAAAATGTGACGTAAGGACCCACACAGCATCAGAACTTCTCCGAACATTCCCAACCTTCAGGGAAGTTCTGGAACTTCCAGCAAACTTACTGCAAGTTTTGAAACTTTCCTGAATGTTGGGAATGTTCAGGAAAGTTCGGGTGCTGTGTGGGGAATAAATGTTTTGTTGTCTAAAGTTGCAATCTTTCAAGTCAATCAAACAAATGTATGTAAATAAAAGTAATGGTACAGAAATTTTGATAAAGAAACAGAAGATTGAAGAAATTACTATCTCTGTCAGCTTTTTAAAAATATTTTAACAGTATTTTTCATATTAAAAGGATATCCGATGAATGTCGGATGGTATGGTAGGATATCGTCACCTTAACATGCAAACCTCGTAACTCCAATTTTATCAAAAATGACTTTTTAATGAAATTCGTTGCATTTTCTATGAATGAATACATATTTAAAAAGACATAACTCTAATACAATAAATAATGTCAAAAAATCATAATTGAAAATCGCGAAATGTACAGGAATCAATGGTGCGTGTCAACAGTTTTCTTGCTCTCCTGTAAAGTTGCGTCAAAAGGAGTTACGAGGTTTGCATGTTAAGGTGACGATATGCAGAAAATGTCCTCATAATATCCTGGGACATCCTTTGGATATCCAGTGGATATTAAGATTTTCACTCTTCCTGATATTCTGAAAATGTCCCGGTAAGGATATTTTCAAGATATATGAAATTCGAAATGAATATCCTAAACATACAAATAGACTGGAGTAATAGACAAAATAAAAAAGAAGTATATTTAATTTTTTATTCTTTTTCGACAAAATTTTGTTTTTTTTTGCATCTAGATACAAAATGGAGAAATTTAGTCTAGAATAAGTCACTTTTTGAGTCAATTTCTGCAAAATATTTGATTCATATGTTCTCATCTCTCCCATATGATATCCCCCCAAATTTTCCCTAATATTTAAATAAAGAAAAAATTTTCATGTATAATTCTGACGTTATTACAAAGCTTGGCTCATGCACAGTTCAAAAAAATACGAAAATAAGCCTTATTCTAAAAAAACACTGTAACAAACAGTAACGTGAACCCATTGACGTTTTTTAGCACTAGTCAAAAAAATACAGAAGAATTTCAAGTACTATTTCTTTTTTGCTTCCTCATAGAGTAACTGAAATGTGATTTTTTTCGAACATAATGACTTAGAGATGATTGTCAGTATCATCAAAATTCCTGTACCTATGTGATTTCATATTTTGAGATACTTAAGGACGATCGATGGACAAATCAGACAGTGTTTGTCAAAGACTTTCCTCCCCAGGTGCGAATTGCGGTCGGCTGCCAGAGTTGAATGGTCGGCCCCTGGTTGGCCCAACTCTGGCTGCCAGAGTGTCGGCACCCAAGGTTGGCCCCACTGAAAAAACCTAAGTTGGGCCAACTTTGGGTGCCGACCAAACTTGCCAACCAAGTGCCGACGGTCGGCCTAACTGTGGCCAGAGTTGGGCCGACCGTCGGCACTTGAATGGCAAGTTTGGTCGGCACCCAAAGTTGGCCCGACCAGAAATACCTAAGTTGGGCCAACCAAGCATGCCGACTAAACTTTGTCAACCAAATGCCGACGGTCGGCCCAACTCTGGCCACTGTTAGCTAGACGGTTAGCTAGATTCTGTCTCTTAAATTATATAAAAAAATAATAATATAAATAAAAACTAAACCAAAACCAACACTAGAAGGTCAGCCTAATCTGGGGCTAATAGTTGGGCCAACGGTCTATGTTACTCTACTGTCTGGCTATAAGGTTCATTTGGTATTGATCACTCATACCTCTTATGGGCTGGTGGTTAGCCTACTGGACTGGCCTCTGGAAAACCCGGGTTCGAATCTTCATGACTAATGAAATTTTTCTGTTTCAGGTTTTCATTAATATTAAATTTCTACATTCTCATCTGATTATATTTGTGTAACTAAATTTATAACATGTCAATTATGTAATTATATGTGTCTTCATTAATAGAATAATTTGGTACAAGTAGTCTCAAGTTGGCCCAACCTTGGGCCAACCGTGAGGTTGCACTTGAGATAGAAGGTTGGCCCAACTTTGGTAGCCAGAGTTGGGCCAACCATTTTAGCGCATTTTAGCCGACAGTCGGCAGCCAGAGTTGGGCCAACCTTGGTAGCCGATGGTCGGTAGCCAACGTCGGCCATGGTGATCATCTAACAGGTTGGTCCGACCTATGACTTACTGCACGGTTGGCCCAACCATGGGCCGACCGAATATTCGCACCTGGGTCTCCTTTGGTGAAAGTTTGCACTTTGAAAATTTATTTTAAAAAAACCAAACACTTTTTCCACGAAATTACTCTGGTTGACAAACTCGTAGATAATAAGGAATTTAAAAATTATAAGTTTTTTACGATTATTGGGTATTTCCACGAGCAGAAAAATAAAAAACGGGAATAAACTTGCTGCAGAAAATGGCCGCCATCACGGAGAAAAAGGAATTGTTGGATTTACAACTCGGATTGTTAATATAGAACTGACAAATCCGATTTGTTGTTACAACAAATTTTCTGTTATCTTTGCAATTTAGGATTGTTGCAGTAAGAAAAGGGATTGTAGTAGTAACAATCAGTTTAGTTAGGTAACAAAATTTTTGTTACTACAAAAACCTCAAATTGATAAGATGACACAAAATTTGCTGCAACAACAAATCGGATTTGTTAGTTCTATATTAACAATCCGGGTTCTAAATCCAACAATTCGTCACACATACACTGAAAAAAAGTTCATTGAATCAAGTAAATACATATACTTGAGGTACTTTACTTGAGACAAGCCCATATTTTTTTATTTGGAAAAAATTATTTTTTGTCCCAAGAAAATATTAGCATTGAAGAAAGTACTTTAAGTAATTGAGTCAAGAATATTTGCTCTCAGTTCAAATAATTAGTATAATGGTTTGACAATTTTTGTTTCTTGAACGAAATAATTTTATTCGTTTGCCTTGAATCATTTTTTACCCAATATAACACAGATGTTCTTGATCCAAGAATATCTTGCTACCTATAGCTTAAATAGGAGTTTCTGCGATTTTATTTCAAGCGTGACGTATCAGAGTGGACAGCGTGCTCAGTTCGGGGTCGTGCGGTCGCGGGTTCAATCCCACTGGACTCCAAAAATTTTATTTTGTAATTTATTTACTCAGCTGCAATAGTTGTTAATTAAATGTAAGTATATATGTAAAATAAGTATTATTTAAATAAATAAATAAAATAAAGGTGTTTTAAATATAAAAAAATGCAAATATAATGATAAAGAGAATTAAAGAAGTATAAAGAAAGGATGGGGGAGTCAGAGGATTATTAAAACAAGAAAATATTTGTGAAAAAAAAAAAAAGATCATTTTAGATCAAGAAAATATGTTCTCATATTGAGATAATATTTTCTCTAGTCAATATTTTTTACGTTTCTTGTAAGCTTGTCAAATTGTCAACGCGATCCTATATGTTCTTGGCTTAAGAATATTTGCGCTCCGCACAATCATACTATAGCAAGACCATCGTTTTCTTAAACTAACATCATAATTTGCTTGTCCCTATTCAAGCCGACGATATACTTAAAGCGAATAAAATTTCCTTTATTCAATGGCATTTTTTTCAGTGTACATCTCAAGAGACACATGAGACGTATATAGCCAGTGGCGTAACTAGAAAACTCGGGGCCCTGATGGGAAAAAAAATTTGGGGCCTCTCGGAATCTAAAGCAATATTGAATACTAAAAAAAAAACTTAATCTGTTTCATTTTTGGGGGCCCCCAGCCCCCGGGGGCCCTGATGTTTCTGTTCCCCTGCATCCCCTATTATTACGCCACTGTAATATAGCGGCCATTTTCTGCAGCAAGTCTGTCAGTTTTATTCCCGTTTTTTTATTTTTCTGCTTATGGAAACATCCAATCGTGGAAAACTTATAATTTTTACATTCTTTATTACATGGAAAAAAAGTATAACTGCATCAGTAAAACTTTTCTCCATAATAGCCAAACATTTAGCCAAAAACGAACGAACGATATTGCCAATATCAATGTTTTGGCGAAATTGAAAATCGTCGCTCAATTTTTCTATATTAGGGAACATGTATTATTAATTTATATATTTGTCACTTTAAAAGAAAGATATTAAAATTCTTTAATTTAAATATTTAAAATGTATAGCTAGAAATTTGATTTTAATGAATAGTTAGAAAAAGCAGATGAATATATGTTTTGACAATTTCAACTTCAAATATTTTCGTGGTTAGGTATTATTTATTTTTATTTTATCACATAATAAGTATTAAAATTTTTACTAAGACCTTCATTATAATTAATATAAGTGTTTTAATTATCTTCAGTAAAATGTAGTGACGTATATATAAAAAAGTATGAAGAAGGAAAGTAAATACGATAAAATGATTTGACAAAAATATAATTTTGTATTTCGTCGCTTGGGGGCAGCAACATGTCAAATCACCTGAATGGTAAAAAAGATGCCTTTTTAGATAAAAAGCGAAAAACATGCCATTTCAGGAAAATTGTGAACACTATGCTTTTTCGTGTTAGCGGTGAAAAACATACCTTTTCAGACGAACGGTAAAGAACATGCCTTTTCAAATTATCAAACAGTTCTTCCTTATTAAAAAGCTAAAAATTGCAATAATATAAAAATAAAAAAATTAATATATTTATAAATAATATAAATAATAAATATTAATATAATATATAAATAAAAAAATAATAGAATAATTTTTTTCTATTAAATAGAAGAAAAAAATTTCATTTTTTGAAAAGGCATGTTTTTCACCGTTTGTCTGAAAAGGTATGTTTTTCACCGCTAACATGAAAAGGCATAGTTTTCACAATTTTCCTGAAACGGCATGTTTTTCGCTTTTTATTGGAAAGGGCATCTTTTTTACCATACAGCTGATTTGACATGTTGCTGCCCTCAAGCGACGATTTGTACTTTGATTTTCAAGACAATAAATAAATTTAAATATGTATTTAGTTTCGTCATTAATATGTAATTTAAGGTTCAATTGACATGATTTTCTAATATTTTGATAAGTAGTTTTTGATATTCTTATTGTTTTTGATTCGAATTAGATTTTATTGAAAATTAGGGTTATTAAAATTGTAAATAAACTTAATTAGCTTACAATACCACTATATTTATCATTCAATAAAGGTTTTTTAACGTTTAAAGATTCAATTTTTAATTTTTATTTTACGTTTTTTTTTCTTCAGGGATTTTAAAATTCAATAAAATAATTATTGTATGCATACAAAAAGTAACGAATGCACTTAAACTTATATTAAATTTATCAATTAATTTAAATGCAACAATCGTTTACCCAAGTAGAAATGAAACCTAGAATCCATCTACGGCCCATGTATGGAAGCCATGTTCCATGTATGGGCCATTACGCCGGACTTTTGCCCGACATTCTAATTTCATAGAGATTACTTATCCTGGTAGTTTCTGACGTTGTTCTGACGTTTATATTCCATCCTGCGTTGTCCAGGTACTGAGGAAAACATCTTTTACCTAAATATAGAAAACTCTAATCAGGGTATGTGCACCAGGTACTAAAAAACATCTTCTTCTGGTAGTTCTTGTTCGTAATCAAAGAAAGGACAACATTTATCGGGTACAAGATGTCGCCGTCATCCTAATAAATGTTTCAAGTGATCCAGGTATGGAATCAACATCTTCTCCTAGAATTTTTTGAAGAAATTAAAATTTTATATATCTTCAAATGTTTTAAAATGGATGTCGTCAACCTGATGTATTATTCTACTGCTCTAGGTGTGAAGTGAACATCTTCTTCAAGGAAAATTTAGGGAAACTAAAATTGTACATCCTTTCTTGTATTTTTAAAAGGATGTTGTTATCCTTACAAATAATTTTATTAATCTAGGTAATAAAAAAATAATTTCTTCTGGGAATTTTTTCTGAAAAATAAAAAATATAATGCATCCATCTTGAGCAAAATGTTGCCGCCGTTCTTACAAATAAATTTAGTGATCTAGGTGACAAATTAGTATTTTCTCCGAAGAATTTTTTTGGAAACCGAAAGTTCATACCTTTTTTGAAGTATTTGTGCAGGCGACATCATCCTGGCACTAAAAGATAAATAATCTAGGCAATGGATGTTGTGTGAGTCTGTTTTTGCTTCTTGGTGCATAGGATTCAAATATTTTTATTCCTGCATAAGGTAAATAAAAGTAGGTAATTTTAACATTTTGCTCGTATTATTCTTGAAATTTATCATTTAAAATGATATCAAAAAAGTAAAATTAATATAACCCTAAAGATAGAAATTTGTAAACATTGAGTTGTCAAATAGGTTAAAGGGTTATGTTAATTTACATTTTCCCTTTTCTAGTTTATACAACAAAATTTGATAAAAAAAATGGTTAAAATACTATTATTTATTTTCTTTTGCATTGATTTTATTAAAACTATTTCAGATATATACGTTTCAAAAGAATAAAAATGGAAATATGGTTCCCTACTGAAAAATCCTATATAGGATCCTACATAGGATCCTATATAGAATCCATATGGATTCCTATGAGAATCCACGTAGGATCCTATATAGGATCCTATATAGGTATTGTCCTATAGGAATCCACGTGGATTCTCATAGGAATCTATGTGGATTCTTATAGGTCGCCTATAGGACAAGTCCTATATAGGATCCTATGTGGACTCTCCTATAGGAATACATGTAGGATCTCATATAGGATCCTGCACAGGCGTCCCAAAAAATTTTTGTACACCCTCCTACATATGATCCTACGTAGGTTCCCATATAGGATCCTATATGGGTACCCCCAAAAAAATTTTTTGTACCCCTTCCTCATGCGCAGTCGTCTTTTACGTATTCTACAATACTTACGCCTGCGCAGTAAATATTTTTCGTCCTTATAATGGTGCTTAATGTATATTTGAATAAAGTTGTTAAAAAAAACAATTAATTCTGTGTACATAATTTTTTTTGGGCGCCCATAAAAGATCCTATATAGGATCCTATGTAGGGGGGTTTACAAAAATTTTTTTGGGACGCCTATGTAGGATCCTATATGAGATTCTACATGTATTCCTATAGGAGAGTCCACATAGGATCCTATATAGGACGTGTCCTATAGGCGACCTATAGGAATCCACATAGATTCCTATGAGAATCCACATGGATTCCTATAGGACAATACCTATATAGGATCCTATATAGGATCCTACGTGGATACTCATAGGAATCCATATGGATTCTATATAGGATCCTATGTAGGATCCTATATAGGATTTTTCAGTAGGGTTACTTCCAGGAATTTCTGTAAAACATCAACATTTATAAGAGATCTACTATTTAAAAAAGGTAATCCTCACAGTTTATTCTCGAGATCTAAACTGAAAAAAATATGTTTTTATGAAAATATAAAAAGTATTATTATCGGGATAATGATGAAACATCAAAATAGGAATGATCTTCTAAGAAACGGTACAAATGTTATATTAACATACGCAGATATCTAAATTAATTTATTGAAAATGATGTACAAGAAAATAGGTAATAATATTTTAACCGTATTTTTATCAAATTTTGTTGTATAAACTAGAAAAGGGAAAATATGTAAATTAACATAACCCTTTAACCTATTTGACAACTCAATATTTACAAATCTCTATCTTTAGGGTTATATTAATTTTACTTTTTTAATATCATCTTAAATTATAAATTTCAAGAATAACAAGAGCAAAATGTTAAAATTACTTTTATTTACCTTATGCAGGAATAAAAATATTTGAATCGTATGCACTAAGAAGCAAAAACAGACTCAAATAACATCCATTGCCTAGAATATTTAACTTTTAGTGCCAGGATGATGTCGCCTGCCCAAATACTTCAAAAAAAGTATGAACTTTCGGTTTCCACAAAAAATTCTTCGGAGAAAATACTAATTTGTCACCTAGATCACTAAATATATTTGTAAGAACGGCGGCAACATTTTGCTCATCATGATGGATGCATTATTTTTTTTATTTTTCAGAAAAAATTCCCAGGAGAAATTATTTTTTTATTACCTAGATTAATAAAATTATTTGTAAGGATAACAACATCCTTTTAAAAATACAAGAAAGGATGTACAATTTTAGTTTCCCTAAATTTTCCTTGAAGAAGATGTTGACTTCACACCTACTCAGGTGCGAATTGTCCGTCGGCCCACGGTCGGGCCAACCTTGCGGCGGTTGGTCCGACTCTGCATGCCGTCGGTCGGGCCAACTAGCAAAATGATAACGGTTCGCCGACCAACGGTACTGATAGTCGGCCCAACTACTGAGCCCAAAGTTGGGCCAACCTCAAAGCCCAGAGTTCCCCCAACCAAAAAGTCGGCTTAACTACTAACCCCAAAGTCGGGCCGACTACTGTTCCCAAAGTTGGCCCAACTATTCATCCCAAAGTTGGGACAACCAGCAAAATGATAACGGTTCGCCGACCAACGGTATTCATAGTCGGGCCAACTACTGCTCCCGAAGTTGGCCCAACTACTCATCCCAAAGTTAGGCCAACCTACTACTTTATCTAAATTTTATCATTAAGTAAAGTACATATAATTACATAATAAAGTTTATAAATTCCATTACATAAATATTAATAGTTTAAGTTACATAAATTATTAGAACCTGAAACAGAAAAACTTTTGTAGTCACGAAGATTCGAACCCTGGTTCTCCAGCTGACAGTCCAGTACGCTATGCACCATAGTATCACTGATTGCAATAAGAAATTATAAATCAACTATATAGCTTAACTCATTACCGCCTATTCTTAGAGAGACTAAGATACTAAATAATTGAATACTGGAATGATAACCATGGACCAAATAATTATTTTTGACGTTAATAATTGTTTAAAAAATAATTTGTTTAAACAAATTGTTATAAACAAATAGAAATAAGATGAAAATTATTAAAAATAATTCGCGGCAATTGATAGTAAAGAAAAAATTACAAAATAAACAAAGTGATTTTTTAAAATTTCCAATTCTGTATATTTTAAATAGTTAATGAATAATGACAATGACTCTGTACTCATCTCAGCTTACGCTTAGGAATACAATGATATTCCTAAAATCATATTAAAAAACGATTATAGGAAAGAGCAGAGTGAAATAAATGATGACTTTGAAGTTAAAAATTGTTTGAAAATTAATTTGTTTAAACAAATTTTTATAAACAAATGGAAGAAAAATAAAAAAATCAGGTCTGCTACTGATTTATCACTTTGATTTAAATCATCGCATCATCATTTATTATAAGATTACAACATTCAATAAATAAATGTCTATTTCTTTGTAAACTTAATTATTATTTCCAAAACATTTTTGATTCTCAACAAGTTTTTAAAATTGATTTTAGAAGTGTTTTAAGACTATTATTATTAAAATATTTTTGGTTTAATTTTCCTAAACTTCTTATTGTTGAAATATTTTTACATTTCTTCTGTAGACTTGTTTTTATCTATTTAAATTTAAAAAATTATTTTTGGTACTTTTTAATTATGCTAAATAAATTAATAAATAACATTTTTAATCTTTCTAAAAAACATCAATGATTTTCCCCAACGATCGGGGAAACTCTGGGCAAGGTTGGGCCGACCTCCAAATTTAGAGTCTTTTAAACTGTGTTTTACAAAGTTTCCCCAACGGTCGGGGAAACTCTGGGCAAGGTTGGGCCGACCTCTAAATTTAGAGTCTTTTAACCTGTGTTTTACAGAGTTTCCCCAACGGTCGGGGAAACTCTGGGCAAGGTTGAGCCGACCTCTAAATTAAGAGTCTTTTAATCTGTGTTTTACAAAGTTTCCCCAACGGTCGGGGAAACTCTGGGCAAGGTTGGGCCGACCTCTAAATTTAGAGTCTTTTAACCTGTGTTTTACAAAGTTTCCCCACCGGTCGGGGAAACTCTGGGCAAGGTTGGGCCGACCTCTAAATTTAGAGTCTTTTAACCTGTGTTTTACAGAGTTTCCCCAACGGTCGGGGAAACTCTGGGCAAGGTTGGGCCGACCTCTAAATTTAGAGTCTTTTAATCTGTGTTTTACAAAGTTTCCCCAACGGTCGGGGAAACTCTGGGCAAGGTTGGGCCGACCTCTAAATTTAGAGTCTTTTAACCTGTGTTTTACAAAGTTTCCCCATCGGTCGGGGAAACTCTGGGCAAGGTTGGGCCGACCTCCAAATTTAGAGTCTTTTAAACTGTGTTTTACAAAGTTTCCCCAACGGTCGGGGAAACTCTGAGCTAGGTTGGGCCGGCGGTCGGGAAAACTGAGAGTGCCACAGTTGGCTTGCAGAGTCGGACCAACTTTGGAAACTTGAAAAAAAATATAGTTGGGCCAACTCTGGCAGACGTAACTACACATGCCAGAGTTGTGCCGACCTTGGCCCGACGGACAAACTCTGGCTGCCGACCAAAATTCGCACCTGGGTAGAGCAGTAGAATAATACATCAGGTTGACGACATCCATTTTAAAACATTTGAAGATATATAAAATTTTAATTTCTTCAAAAAATTCTAGGAGAAGATGTTGATTCCATACCTGGGTCACTTGAAACATTTATTAGGATGACGGCGACATCTTGTACCCGATAAATGTTGTCCTTTCTTTGATTACGAACAAGAACTACCATAAGAAGATGTTTTTTAGTACCTGGTGCACATACCCTGATTAGAGTTTTCTATATTTAGGTAAAAGATGTTTTCCTCAGTACCTGGACAACGCAGGATGGAATATAAACGTCAGAACAACGTCAGAAACTACCAGGATAAGTAATCTCTATGAAATTAGAATGTCGGGCAAAAGTCCGGCGTAATGTTACAAAACTCGGATGGCCCATCGATGCTCCCTGTTTCTTAAGTATGGCAAAACTGAGGCGATATCTACTTGGGTAGCTTGAAATATTTTATTATTAATGTAATTTTTTATATTAAATCATATGATTTATTGTTTATAGAAGTAATAACATTTTTATGATTGTAAATAAAAATGATAGGTTATTTTAATAATTTTTAAAATGAAAAAAACCATTTATCACATTATGCAAAATTATATTAATTTACATTTTAATTAATAATTAATAGTAACTGATAAAATTAAATAAATATGTAAATGTATTTATTGTTTTGAAAATATAAATACATAATTATAATATTTTATTAACTCATTTCTTCTTCTTTTGCTTCCTCATAGAGGAAGCTTTGTGATCGTTAAGATTTTCGATTTTCCAAAAATAGTCTAAATCGACTTATTTTCATCTAAAAAGCGTAAATTTTCATTCCTAAGCAAATGTCCAGATGTATGTGTGTGTGTGTGTGTGTGTGTGTGTGTATGTATGTATGTGTGTGTGTGTATAGCGTTTTTTGTGTAAAAGATATCTCGAGAACGCTTTAATGGATTCCAATAAAATTTGGATGACATATTAAGCTTATGAATGTCTAAATTTGGACACAGGGATTTTTGAAAATACCCCACCAAATTTTTTTGGGCACCTTTTTTCATCGAAAAAAATCGTTTTTTGACAAAAATTTTTTTCATGCTAAACATACAACTTAAAGAATACAAAAATCATGTTCCTCATCTCAAAACGAATCGATTGACCTATATTACTTTTATAATTGATCAAGAATTCGTAAAATAATTCATATTTTTACATAAGTATTTTTGCATTAAAAAGTTTTTTTTTAACAACTTTCCCAATTAACTTATATATTATTAATTTCTTGCTTCCTCTATGAGGAAGCAAATTATTTTGCTTACTTGGAAGCGAAATGTCCATGAAATGGACATAATTCTCACCTAGTTTATATTTCTTCTTCTTTCTTCTTTTCACCTTAATAATTTTCACTATAATTTGGCTCAAGATAATCATATTAATATATTTATTTAATTAATTGTTAAATGAAATTAAATTTTTTTATTATTATCAGGTTAAATAAATATAACCACGTAAAAGTTTGGACTGAAGCTGTCAGTTTTTGACTGTTAATTTGTTTCGAAAATTTTCACTATCGCTAAATCACTAAAATTCGTATCAACAAATTGACTATGCCTATAGCTGACCTAAAGGTGCATTTCACTGTTATATTTAAAAAGTTTTATTATTTTGGTTATTTAAGAAGAATGCATAATTTACTAAAATCCGAAATTTCGAATTTTAGCAATAACAAAAGAAATATCAATTTATTAAAACAGTTTACTGAAAATAG
Organism: Ganaspis brasiliensis; assembly: GCA_037103525.1. Lineage (NCBI taxonomy): Eukaryota > Metazoa > Arthropoda > Insecta > Hymenoptera > Figitidae > Ganaspis > Ganaspis brasiliensis. Next base: position 798,296 of record JAZKLR010000298.1, read on the forward strand.
CAGAAACATTTATATAAATTAACTGTACATTTTTTTATTATAACATTATTTCTAAATTCAGTGGTTCGCCACGCTAGATTTTTTTTCGTGTATCTATGATATCTATGATATCTATAAATCTATCTTTTTCCAACCCCGTTTGCTAAAAGGAGACAGTCTGATGCTTAAAGTGCTAAAAGAGTGAATATTGTTAACACCTAGTTTCCAAGAAAAACACCAATCTAGCTCTACATTAAAGGGATTTTATCATCAACTATAAGTGTAATTATTTAGATCCTATTCTAAAAAAGGCATGAAAGTAGGAGGAATCCATTTTAAGTCGAATATCGAAAATCTCGAAAAAACTCGAAAAAACTCGAATGAAAGTTCAAGCTGGGAATAGAAAATTGTAATAGAAAGGCATTTCGAGTGCATATAAATCATAACAAGTAGATGTAGCTGTAGTCGAATAAAAGGTTTCTGCTTATGATTGGTTGGCACATTATATGACGTCATATTCTGGGAGAATTTAAAAATATGCGGTGTAATTTTCAAATTAATATAAGTTAAAGGAATATAAATAACATAAAGTTAATTGATTATTTCATATTTACAAAAAAATACACAGCTAAGTACCTAATAATTTTTAAATTATTTATAAATTTTAAAAAGAAAAATTCGAGTTAATTATTTATTTTTTTACAAAAAATTTTTCAATTTTCTAATTAAATCAATATTTAACTTTAAAAAAATCAAGGTGTTAATAATTAAAGTTAATGGAATAAATTAAAGGTTATTAAAACATAGCTAAGTAATAATTTTAAAAAAGAAAAATTAGAGGTAAGTAATTTTTGTTCAAACAAATGTTTTAATTTTCAAATTAAATTAATACCTACCTTTAAAAGAAATCAAAGTGTTAATTAAGTAAAATAAATTAATTATTTTATATTTGTAAAAATTACCCAGTTAAGTAGTAATTTTAAAATTATTTATAAATTTAAAAAAAAAGAAAAATTAGAGTTAATTAATTAATTATTTTTTTACAAACAAATGTTTTAATTTTAAAATTAAAATTAAAAGAAAGAAATTAAAAGAAATCAAGGTGTTATCTAATTAATTAATGTTAATAACTTATATTTATAAACAAATACAAAGTTAAAGTAGGTATACCTAATACAGAATTTAAATTATTTATAAATGTTAAAAAATAAAAATACAGTTAATTAGTTAGTTATTTTTTATTAACAAACAAATGCAAAGTTAATAATAATTTTTAAATTAATTTTTAACTTTGAAACAGAAAATTAGAGCTAATTAATTATTTTTTTACAAATGTAAACTTGACGTCATAATTCTGGGAAGATTTAAGAAACACATACTTGAAATTAAATAATATATAATTTTTAAAAAAACTTAAAGAGTTAATTGATTACTTTTAAATACGTAAGCGATTTAGTTTTGAAATTAAATAATATAAAATTTAAAAAGAAATTAAAGAGTTAATTAATTACTTTATTTTTACAAATACAAACTTGATGTCGTAATCATTTTAATTTATTTCTACATTTTAAAAAAGCAAATTAAAGAGATACTTTATTAATTGTTTTTTTTACAAACAAATGTTAACTTGAATTTATGTGAATTTTAGGTCAATCATAGACTTTATATTGGTCAAATCGATACGTTTTGAAATAAAGGATATAATTCTTTCATTTGTTAAGTTGTATTTTTACTGCAAAAGAAATTTTTGGCAAAAAACTATATTTTCTGGTAAAAAAAGGTGCTCAAAAAATTTGATTAGGTTTTTTAAAAAATCCCTGTGTCCAAATTTCGATATTTATGAGCTTAATTCGTAATCTAAATTTTCTTAAAATCAGTTTAGATGTTTTCGAGATATCCCAGCGACAAAAAGTGACCACACACACACTGCATCCGGACTTTTTCTTAAAAATAAAAATTTAGAATTTTTGAATAAATATAAATCGATTTAGTCTATTTTTGAACAACCGAAAATCTTTAAGATCTTAAAATTTCTTTTATGAGTAGGAAGTAAAAAGAAATAAATGTGTAGCGAAGGGTTAAAAACCTAAAAACTTTAAATAAATGTAAATGTAATTTATATTGCGGTAAATAATTAATAAATAATTGAAGGAAATAATACTTTATTTACTCTCCCTTTAACGGGTTCGAGGGCTCCACTTCCTTTACATTTTTATTACAATATATTTCTTACAACTACCTTTTTACAATCTTAATCTACTTAAATCTAAACGCCATCTTAACTTATTTTAACCTATTATTCGCCATGTGCCTGGGCTTCCATTTCCCGTTCCTTTTGACAAATCTGTCTTTATCCCTTTTATCGACCACCCTTTTACCTTTTACTATACTCTCTCACTCACTCCTTACTATCCACTCTTTTTTCTCACTTCTCCATTAATTCCACTTTCGTCATTTACCCCCACACTTTCTTCCATTCCTAACATACCCATGCACTCCATACCTACACACAATCACACTTTTATAACCTCTCCTGTCTCTTCCCCAGGGTTGGGTAATGACGCGTCACTCGAGGTTTTCTGCGTATGTTACCGATATGTTACATCAAGTAACATACCTGTTTTAGGTATGTTACCCCCCCCCCCCACCACCAAAAAAATGCATTATGTCACAAATTTTGCAAGTAACTTACCTAGGTAACATACAGTAACAAACTATGTAACATACCTCTGGTATGTTACGTACACAACCCTGCTCTTCCCTCACTTTCCATCTTATTCCATCCACCCAGACACAATCTCTCCCCATCCTTACCTCACCCCCTTTTCTTCTTTCTGTCCACGTTTTCTCTTCCAAGAACCACCTTATCCTTCTCTCTCTCCATGTTCTATCTTCATCTATCCTCTTCCCACTCCCTCTCAACCTTCCCCTTAATTTCATGACTTCATATTTGTCCTCCTCATTGTCCAACTCCACTATCCACAATTTTCTTGTCCCCTGATCTACTCCTCTAATTCCCGTAACCTTTTTAATTTTTACCTTGGCCCCAATTCCTGTAAGCAATCTTTCTACTTCCTCTTTGCCTTCCCTACACCCTACTTCCAAACCTCTAATCACGATGTTCAGCTTTCTTTTTTCCCTTTCAAGCAACTCAACCTGACTCGCTAACTCCTTCATTTTCCTTTCTAAATTATCATCCCTTACTTCTCTATTCTTCTCTCTACTTTCTTCCTTTTCCCTTATCTCTACAACCTCCAATCCGCCCTTCTCATTCTTTCCATCTCCCTTACTCCAATCCGATATTTCTTTCTCTAACTTATTCATTCTCTTCCACATATTTTCTTTTTCCATTTTCCAATTTTCCTCCCACTTTTTTAAATTCCTTTCCATCCCTTCTATCTCCTTTTTTATTACCTCCGTCTGCTTATCTCTTTTTTCTTCTATGTCCCTATCAATCTCTATTCTGTCCCACACCTCTATCCATTCTTTATCGAACCTTTTTACCAACAACTTGACAAACTCATGTAAGTCGATGCAGTCCTGACACTTCATAATTTCCCCGTCTTTTCCCTTTCTTATTTCGCCTATAATATTTCGTATCTCCGATATTTTCCCGCTTATACTACTTGAGTCAAATTTCGTCATTCTAAATTCCTACTTTACCTACAGTTCATTCGCTCTCCTTGTCATCCACTCTATCTCTCGCACTCACGCCCCACTCTTTACACCTAACCTCACAATTCACGCTTTCCTTTTACCTTCTTTATCTTTCCCATTCACTCTATTCTCTACTTACATTCTTTTTTAACCATTCACCTTACTTTGCACATCACTTTTCACTCACACCACTACCCACCCTTAACTAATAATAACCAAATTTTACAAAAAACAATTTACCCTTCACAAACGCGTGCACTACTGTACGGTACCGGAAACGGAAGCCTTGAAGGAAATAATTGAAAAATGACGAAGGGCAGTTGAAAACAAAATTTAAAAAATGACTAGATTAACAGACAACTGAAAAAAATAATTGAAAAAATTGAACAACAATCATTTTATTTAAAGAAAATAATTGCAAATTGAAAAATTAAGAATATTTTATTATTATAATTATTACTATTATTATAGGAATAATTGTTAGAAATAACTGCCCCTTTTACAACTGGATAAAAAATCAAAACATAATAAAAATTAAAGAAAATAATTGAACAATTACATTAAAACTAAAGAAACTTAATGATAATCGAAAAAAATAATAGAAAGAATGCGATATTTTTTTTAATATTAAAGCAAATAATTTAAAATTGAAAAGTGGAATTTAAATTTGTAAAAAAATAGCTGAGAATTGAAGAGAATAGTTCTACAATTGAATTGAAAATTTAAAACAATTTTTATGAGTGAAAAAAATAATTGAAAATTCAAGAAAATATTTGATAATTAAAAGAAAAATTACAATATGACGAAAATAATTAAATATTGATGAAAATAATTACTATGAAAAAAAAAATAATTATCAAATGAAAAAAAAATCAAAAAATGGTGAGAATAATCAGCATTCGAAAAAACAAAATTTTAATTAATAAATAATCATAAAATTGAAGGAGAATAATAAATTGTCAATTGTAAATGGAAGAATTGTATCGAAATTTCAAGAAAATAATTGATAAATGAGAAAATTGAAATTTTAAAAAAATTGTCGATAATTGAAAAAAAAAATTACAAAATGATTAAAATAATTAAACATTAAAGAGAATAATTAATAAATGAGGAAAATAATTGACAATCGAAAGAAAAATTCGAAAACTGTCGAAAATAATCGACAACAGAACGAATTACTTTTAAAAAATTAAAGAATAATTATAAAATTATAGAGAAAATATAGATTTATTTATTAATGAAATTAAAATTATTTGATCTGATATTTAAAATTTTTAATTTTAAGGGGGGGGGTATGGTATTTAATTTTTTTTGGCAATTTTTTTTTTATTTTTTTAAGTGAATGCACAATATTTTAAGAATATTGTGTCCAAATTTTAAGTTGATCGGAGCAAAATTGTAGAAGTTACGAGTATTTGAGTGACCGTTCCTCGGAACCGTTTCTATGCCGCGCCCGTGCTGAGCAGAAGCAAAAGTCGACAAAAGTTTAAATTTCCTTTTTATCGCGTTCGTTGTTTTTTAGTATTTTAAATTGTAAAAGCTCTCTACTGAAAAGTGCCATTTTTTAAGTCGGTGAGCAACATAACTAAAAATCTACTGAACCAATCGTTTTTAAATTTTCCATAGTACTTCTTCGCATAATTCCCCAGGTAATGTCGAGGGTTTTTTTGTTTTTTTAAATAATTGTTCATTTTACAATAACTAATATGTCGGTTTTTTGGTCGAAAATCGGTTTTTTGACTTCAAAGTGCTACCAAAAATTCAAAACTTAAAAAAAAAAAATCCCCTCGATGTTACCTGGAAGAACATCTCCTTTAACAAATGCATTTTGATTTTTTTGTTTCTGATGATTCTGTTGCGAGTTACGCTGCGCACCGCAAGACAACTTTTTTTCGAAGCGCATCAGGAAATTTACATTCACTCGCTCAATTTTAAATACTTTTGAATGAGAATTTACCCAAAAATTGTTCGAATGTTGCTTTATTGTATGGAAATTGATTTAATAAACTGATACACTCTGCATCGCCAAAAACAATTCATAAAAACATGTCTTCTTTACCGTATTAAGCACTAAGCAAATTGAATACGCGTACGGGACCAAAGCATGAGACAGAAAAGGACAGAAACAGTCTGTGTCCTTTTTTATCTCATGCCCTGCTCCCGTAACCGTATTCATTGTGCTTTGGGCTATAACCATACCCCCCCCCCCCCTTAATCAATTTAAAATGCATTTTTTAAAAAATATCTGATTTAAAACAAAAAATATCTCAGTTCAAAACTTCAGATGTAAATAGACAAAAATGAATGAAAGGAATGACAGAACGTGAGGATTATCATTATTATAGATTTGTGAAATATGAAAAAAAAGTGATTTTCGATAAAATTTCTCATAACTTTTAGACCCACAAGGAAATTCCCGGTTTAATAACAAATTTCCCGGTGACTTTTCGGTTTTTTCCGGCTTCCCGGTCAAGTGACCATACCCTGTTTGTTTATTAGAACCAATCAGGAATTTAAATAGTAATAAAATCTTGACGTTTTAATTATGGTTCCTTTAAGAAAAAATTCCCTGACTTTTCAAGATGTTTTTTAGAAAATCCCTGATTTTTTCCGGACTTTTCCCTGACCTGCGACCACCCTGTAATATATTTATACTTCTCAAAGTCTAAGATAATACCTCCCGGTACTTCGTAGAATGAAACAATGCACTAATTTTGATTAATATTCTATTACCTAACAGTTTCAGCCCACTTCGCCTTAAAATGTAAAAGAATTAAGCACTAATTTTTATTAATACTATAAGCAATTGAACGCTGTATTCGAAATAAATGCTTAACCATATTTTCCGTTATTACTTAAAAAACTATACTTTGAAGCCCCAAGACTACGCGACCAGAATCTTGTGCGCAACTAAAAAATGTTTTTAGAAATTGCAATATCTTTTAAATTAACAATTTCCAAACAATAAAATGTAGTTTCCAATCATTTCCAAACGATTTGGAAATCGTTTGATTTCCATAATGTGAAGTTGGTACTGTACTTTTTAAAATCACTATACTTTTTAAGCTTGGATTTCCAATCAATCAATCAATTTAGTTTCCAATTATTTCAAAATAATTTTCAAATGATTCAAAAAAAAAAAAAAAGATTGTAATTTTTATGGTGTAGTGCTAACTTTACAGATGTAAACTTTTTAAGGTGATGTCAGATGCACAGGCAGATTAGAGGATCAGTGAAATAGAATAGACTAATCAGATAGTTGCACATTGAAAACCATTTTCTGATTGGTTTACTCTTTTCCCTTGATTCACTAATCCTTCAAAACTGACTTTAACCTTAATAGACCTTTTCATTTAACTTTTCTGTCTTCTTCTAACGCATGTACCATTGCATAAGCTGGAGAAAGACAAGAACTAAAATGAAAAGGTCTATAGTATTATTAACACTTGATGACAATGGAAATAAATAATAAATTTGCCTGTCATAATAATAATAATAATATATAACAAAATTTATTAATTTAAGCATTTATCCAATGAGATTTTAAATTAACAAAAATAGAAATAGGATATTGCATTCAAATCAACGATGACGGCCGCTGGCGGCCGTCTGAGGCGCTAGTAATAATAAAAAGAAAAATTTTCAATTTAATTTTTTGTGTATTTGAGTCCCTTCGCAATTTGCGCCCCCCAAAATTTGCCCCAGTTCCACGGCACCGTCTGCACTATACCCTAGTTACCGCACTGAAACAGTACAAATTATAGGCGGGAAAGTTCTATAGAATCTTTATAGGAAGAGTTTCTACATGGATTTTTAGAATAAAGGGCCGGTTTTAGGACTATTAGCACCCTGTGAAAAATATGAAAAGGCACTCCCCCCTACTAATTTATCTTTTAATTTCTATTAATTCTAGATATTTAAAAAAATTAAACAATATTTAATATTTAATATTTTAATAATATTTATAAAATATTAGTATTTATGTTATACTATATTACATAATAATAATAACCAAATAAACCAATAAGCAAGGCGCATGAATACTCCTTTAAACCCATTTAGCCTAAAACCATATATCCCAAAAGTAGGGTTGTAAGTGATGAAACATTTCCTTGAAATATTGAAACTGTAACGATTATGTTTTTTAAATCATATTTCAAAATGTAAAAACATAAATGCAATAATATAGAAGAGAATAATACTAATAAATTCTTAAAATTCAATTAAATATTCAGAAGGATATAAAATATTCGCAAAAAGCACAACAATCCGTTTACGGTCAAATAATAAATATATATTCATAAATAAATATCACAGATTATACAAAAATACAATGATTAATAACGAAATAACCGCGGCATTCATTCGACCATACTCGGATATCGCAAAATAAAACATAAAAGAGTACTCAACAAATATTTAACTCAACAAATAATAATAAACATTTAAGAAATAGGAGACCGATATAAATAAATGCGATAAACAAAATTAAATCATTAAATAGGAGATAACAAATATAAATAATAGCGAATCAAAGGTATTCAAATAGTATTGTAAATAAAATATAAAAATAAAACTTATCCGTCCGATGAGTATAAATCAAGCCAATCACGAGGACGATGGCAATCCTTGTTGATTGATTTTTATGAGAGATTAAAAGTGCTGGCAGATTCTTGTCCAAAAATGTTAAATAAGCAGCAAAACCCAGCAAAATATTTCTGTTCCGACTACTCTTTCGTCTAAGGCCCAATGTATCAGAGTAACACGGATGAAAATTATTTCAACATCTAAACGGATTCTTATCGGAAACTTTCCTCGCACGTCGTCCTCACTTTATCGTATCCACAACTGAATAAAATCGCCACTCTTTGGGCTGTCGGCGACACGCAAAGATGTGACGATACTTTTAAATTAACCCATCGGATCGAATAAAATGAGGACGAAATACGCTCGTTAATTGCTTTTATTTTCCCTCAATTCATACTCCCCTTCCAGCACTTACAAAATCCCACCAAAACTCCTGGCGCTCTGTCCTAAAAATCATCCGCTTTCTGACGAAAATATCAAGCATAGTACAAAATTAAAATTGGCGGAAAATATTAAATAATATAAACCTTCGATCCCTTCATTACCCTCCTTGCTTTGAGATTTAAAATAAATATTAAAGCACACTAAAAAAAAACATTTCATTTTCTAACCTCATTGATTATATTCGACACACTCTCCATGAACAAAATTTTTACAGATGCCAACAGACTTATAATCAAACATATACAAGACCTAAATTTCTGCACGATAGAATTTTTAATGCTTAAAATGGTGTTAACATGTGCTTTTTGTCGATTCGCATGAATACATAAAAAAACACATAGTTTTATAAATCATTATCACATAAAATTCATCATACAAAAGCACAAGAATCCGACATATGATCCCACTCTAATTAGTACATCAGGATCCCATGAGTTAAAAATGCTCAAGATTAATCGCCGAATAGAAAATAATTCTGATAAATTCTCCTGCGCATAGATTCGAATGACTTATTTGACCCTCTCATGAGCAACAAATTAAAATCAAAATTACGCACCATTACGTACACACCGTGATCCAAATGAAATAATTTCCTCGCTTTTAAAAACAATCCAGATGGTGCCTCGCGGAGATGAGTATCACGTTGGATATATCCCTTTAAATGACTTCTCATCTGATTAATCGAAACTTCGTTAAACTCATTCTGTATTAATTCTCTACCCCCCTGAAGATAGTCAGGTTGATATGCAAAGTATGGTTTTTTAATAGTTACTTTTTTAGGCTCTACCTTCAAATTATATAAGAAACCCTTTACACCGGCGACCCCACCAACCAAATGCAGTTTCGGCTGAGACATAGTTCCGATAAATTCACATTCTTTAACCGAATGTAACTCTGCCTCATCCGATGCAAACTCACAAATCTGGTCAACACAGTAAATAGGACTCTCATTCTGATCAATTATCGCATTGCAATTACCAAATTCCAAATTGCTAAGGAACCCCGCATGAGATGAATCATCCGGATTAGAATCATACTCATGAGCAGCATTATCTAAAACAATGTTCGATTTAGAATATTCATGCGACAAAAAATCATCTTCATGAACAGTATTATAATAATTATTATTATTACCCAAAGAAGAAATATCACACTCATTGTACCCCCCTAAACCCCCAGGAGACTGATGCGAAGTACTATCCTCAACAAAATCTCGACCACCATAAAAACTCATATCCAATTGGGATAAAAAACTTAGAATTGTTTTTATATCATTAAAATTAATGGTCATCATCAATTCGCGAATCCAAAACGGCAATTGCTGTATTATCATAAAATGAGTTTCATAAGGTTCAACTTCAGGTTCAAATGACTGAGACATTTTTAACTGATTCAAAAAATAACTCTCAAGTGTATCCTTAGTCGGATCAAATCGTTTTGCGGACCAAGCGGATTTAATTTTCATGTAAACCGGCATCCAAAATTCATTTAAAAATTTCCCTTTGAAATCATCATATGACGACAACTGTTGCATTTTAAACCAATATTCAACACACCCCTCGAAAACACCATCAAGATTATCCAACCAATTATCTCGAGCAATATGTTTTGATTCGAAATATTTTCTATTTTTTGCAAAAATAACTTAGGGTCATGAGGAGTATCAAATTTAGGAATAATCAAATCAACACTAGAAACGCGTAAATCATCAGGAAATGTTTGCACAATCTGAGCATCCCCACCATGAGACCCCGGCGAAACCTGCCTACGTAACACTGACAATTGTTCAGTTTGTAAATTATTTAATTCATATAATTTTAACATATCAGATCTTAATTCATCACTTACAATGTCTTGATTTAAAAATGAATCCTCAATCTTATTATTATTCTGCAACATTTTAGCAGATTTGCAAAGATCATTTAAAATAGAAATTAAATCGTGGTCAACCTTATGACTCAAAGACAAACTATTTTTCATTTATCAAATGTGTGATTAATATCATCAAAATTAAAATATTCAAAAGAAAATACAAGAGACAAAATGAAAATTTAAGAAATGATAAGGCTTACGCGAAGCAAAACAAACAATTAGTCTGAAGGACAAAAACATTCATGTCTTTGAGTTTGATCAATTTTGTCTGAATATAACAAATATTGTAAAGTGCAATAATTAACAAACTTTAACAAATATAATATAACTCAAAAATTAATAATCACAATAACCATCAACATTTTAAAAGTTAAAAATCAGATAAATAAAATCCAATATATATAATTGACAAAAATTCTAAAATGAAAATAAAGAATAACTTATAAAATAAAATAATTATTGCACTAAAAGAAAAGAACACAAATATTCACCACAAGCAAACAACAGACATTTTTGCGGACACTCATTCATGTCCCTGTTCGGGCGCCAAAATGTAACGATTAAAAACTATTTCTTTTAAGTCTTATAATTCGTACATTTAAATTAAATTAAAATTGAAAAGAATGTAAATAAAAATTATGAATTTTAATAAATATATAAATTTAAAACACAAAATATCATTGAAATAAAATAAAAGCCGTAATTTATCGTCAATGATATAATATTATATTTGGTCAAAATTAAAATAATAAATTAAACAGTAAGATAAAAAGTAAAATAAATATAAAAGAACCGGCTCACACATTCTTTTCCACACAACGATCGTTTGACAAATAATATATAAATAATGAATAAACAATTAGAAACAGGCGAAATGAATAAATAATAAATAAAGAAAATTAACAAAAACAGTTCGACAAATAAAGAAACATGAAAGAAACAAAAAACTTATCGCTCCGGCATCATTTCTCTTGTACTTGAAGACTGGGGCGAACACTGGAGAGCGTGGTAACTGACGAGCATCATTTTTGTCAAATTATTTTGTTATGGACCAATCTCTCGTTATGATGCTGAGAACCATGTCAATTTTGATTATTTTTAGCCACTCTCCTTGCACGTAATCCACCCCATCATCCTCTTTTTCTTCGAAATCCTCACATTGTTTAAAAATCGCCACACTATTAAAATTATAGAAAATAAATAAATAAAAATTTCCACAAAAATTAAACAAAGCACAAAATAAATAAATTATTAAAAATAAAATAAGCACCTTCGTGCTGCCGGCGACACACAAAATAGTGACGATTTCGACCTGAATGCCCGGAAACGATTGTGAGGACGATGGGTGCGGAAGAAATTTTATTAATTGGGAAATTACTCCCTCCCCTCGTCAGTCCCCACGCCCTTAACACCTCTTGGCGCCCAGGCAATGAAGAGATTTGTCATATTATTCAAAATTCAAATTAAATTATTTTTGTCATAAATATCGGATCCCTTCAAAACTTTCATTTGAAACGTTCAAAGCGTTTTGGACGAAAGTTTCAAAATTTCCTGAAACTTTGGATGAAGGGGATAGAATTTAAATTTTGCGCCTGCACGTTTTTCTGTCAATTAAGGGATTGTCATTTTCTATAAGAAATCCAAGTGGATTTCTATAGGACATTTTTATATTTTTCTATAGAAAAACATGTTGTCCTATAGGTCACCTATAGATCCCTTACAAAATACATCTTACATAGAATCCAATATGTGATCCTACCTACGAAACTACATGAATTTCTATAGATCATCCCATATAGAATCATAGGAACCTACATAGGATCCTACATAGATTTCTATAGGAATTTACATGCATTTTCTATAAGAAATATTTTCAATAGAGTTCAACCTAAAGTGCTTCTAGCCTAAAAGTCATTTAACTTAAAACGCATTCAGCCTAAAACGTATTAAATCAAAGAAGCCTTTAACCTAAAAGTCATTTAGCCTAAAATGCATTTAGCCTAAGATGCATGTAACCTAAAACGCATTCAACCTAAAGTACATCTAGCTTAAAAGCTAGCCATTTTGGCTGAATGCGATTTAGGCTATATGCATTTTAGGTTAAATGAATTATATATATGCATATAACCTAAAATGCATTCAGCCTAAGATGCATGTAACCTAAAACGCATTCAACCTAAAGTACATCTAGCTTAAAAGCTAGCCATTTTGGCTGAATGCGATTTAGGCTATATGCATTTTAGGTTAAATGAATTTTAGGCTGAATGGGATATAAGCTAAATGGGTTTTAGTCGCTACCAATCCAAAAGATGTACACTGAAAAAAATACTGTGATCAAATTAGACATTTGACTATGGTTGACAGGTTATGTAGGAGTTTGACATAATGCATCGGTGCGCCACTGTTCGATTTTACCGAACCTTACAATGTCACTCGCGGTTTCACACAGTCGTATGGCTAAAACACAAATACGTATGGCAGTTCCCAAAACAGCAATAAAATATTGCCAATCTGCCCATAGTTATTGCAGTTCCACGGAAATATTTTTTTCAGTGTAAAAAAAAAAATAAAAATAATTTATCGTAATACATTTTAGATTTTAAAAATATATTTTTATTTACTAGTCTATTAAGTACTACTTTTAGTAAGTTTGCACAAAGTTTGCAACAATTTTTCTGGTATAATTTCAAAAAATAATTTTTTTTTCAACATGTATGAATTTTACTACAGCATACCTTCTCCTTAGAAAAGGTTATTCAAAAGTTGTGCGCAGCCCTAGCTGCCATAGAAAACATTAAAAAACAACTGCGCATGTTAATAGTTGAAATTTTGTGTAAAATTACTAAAAATAACTTTTAGCACATTTACTTTATTAACTTTCTGAAAGCTAACATTGAAAACTATAATTATCGGAGGACATTTATAGTTTTCCTGAAGCTAACAGGAAACCAACAAACTTCGGTGCTATTTGGGTCCACTTAGGATTGGCCCACATTAAAAGACTTCAATATTCGGAAAATCCGCGATTCTAAAGAATTACCTAATTTTGTTTTTAGTTGTTTAATGCCTGAAAGGCTTTAATCAAAATTTTACAATGATTTGCTGAGAAAAAAAAAGAACAGAAACAATCTCGTTATCTCGTTCTTTTCTATCTCATGGCATGTTCCCATATCCGTACGTTATTAGGCAATAATTTATTAACCTATAGGCAGTGTTTATAATTTTCACAAAACAAATACAAGTGTCTTTAAATTTTTGCTAGCATGTAATATATATATATATATATGTCGATTCAGGGTGAAAGGGGCCTTAGCTGCAAAACATTCGATTTTTAATGTTTATTATGAATCGATAGAATTTGAGTTGCTCTTTCATATACAGTAATCAAAACTTGTTTATGTCTATTAGTTTTTCTGTTATTAGTGATGAAACATAGACATAACCTAACAATAACATAGGCTAGCACAAGTTCAAACTCCCTTTCTGTAAAATTCAAAACATTTGTTTTTTAATTGTTATTATGAATCGATAGAATTTGAGTTGCTTTTTGACACACATAAAGCAAAACTTGTTTATGTCTATTATTTTTTGTGTTATTAGAGGTGAAACACAGGCATAACCTAACAGTAACAGAGAGGCTTTACTTCAAACGCCCGTACGCGTAAAACTCATTTCTTCAGCTAAGGTCCCTTTCACCCTGAATCGACACATATATACATGTTTAGCCTACGTTTTTTGGCGCCCCCTCCCCAAACGTGGCACCCTAAAACCGGTCCTGTTAGAATATTCTGTAAAACATTCTGTAGAACATTCTGCAGAAGATTCTGTAGCATATTCTGTATAAAAAAATTGTTTGACACATGGAAATACATGTTTGTAAAAAAATTTAAAACAGATAATGTAAGTTTATATTACAAACCTCATGAATATTTTCATATATAAAAAACTTTTTCCTATAGAATCTTTACTAGAATTTTTGCAGAAATTCCATAGAACTATTCTATAAAAATTTTATAAATCATTCTAGTAAGATTCTCTAGAAGTTTTCTGACTTGTAATATCACTATGAAACAGTAATTAATTGGGTTTAGCAATAGTTCCCACACACACATTCGCACACACGCACACGCATATAGTTAGGTTAGGTTATGCCTGTGTTTCACCTCTAATAATAACACATTTATTATACATAGGTATATTCATCTGAATAAAATTACTTTTTTACCTACGAATTGAAGTTTTAATTTTTTTCTTGTAAAATTCAAGTCGTTAAAATATACGACAATTACAATAATTTAGAACTTCCGTACAAATTGTATAGAATATATTTTCTTGGGTTTAAAAATTTTTTTAGAATAAATAAATAAACAATCACTTTTAGCCTAAACGACTTTTTACATCTTTTAAATTGCTTACCTGTTTCCGCACAATACATACATATACCACGTTCTCTTTAAAAGTACTTATGTAAGCAAAGAAATAATCTTAAAAATATTCATTAAACACGTTTTATTAATTTTGTTATCTTATGCAACACATCTCTTTGGTAAAAAGTTAAAAATAAATTTTTTTTTAATTTAAATGAATTATGATGATTATTTTTTTTGTAAGCAAGAAGATCTTTTCCCTATAGAGTTAAGAATGAATTTTACTCTCGAAAAATATGAAATTTTAAATATTTATTCTATTTCATTGCTAATCTACTTTTTTGAATCGTTATCTCTTTTTTTTTGCTTTTAAATTATAACTTTCTGGTTTTTATGGTTACATGTTTTGTAGGAAAAAATTTTGCATTTTTGCAATGCAAGATTTATGGATTTAATTTGTGTTATAATTAATAATTCGAAAAATTAGCAAATTAGAGATAAAAGCCATTAGACTTATTCTTTCTGCTTTTTAAGAGAAACATTTTTCTATTTGGACTTTTGTTGTATAGAGTATAGGGTATGAAAAAACTTTGAATTCTCTTTTCCTAAAAAGAAAAATAAATTTATTCTTCCCCATAATAGTTATACCTCCAGAAAGTAGTAAAAAAATCGACAGAGAAGAAAAGCTAGGGTTTTTGAGAAAATTTGATTTTTATTTTTTTCGAAAAAACGCCGACATTTTGTTAAATTTGAAAATATTTTTAATTTACTTATGGAATTTAAGAGGACATAAAACCCCTAATTTATTAGACACAGAAGGGATCATTTTAATATATACGATAACAAAAAATATATAATAATTTTAAAAAAATTTAACTTTATTTTATTGCAATCTCACTTTCCAACTTAAAAAATTCAAATCCGCATAACTTCGTTAAAAAAAATTTTTCACCAAGACGGGAAAATTCTTGTCTTCTAAAACTAAAATTGGGTGAAAAATAACATATTTCAATGGGAAATGATTCTCTGACTTCAACACACATAGCCTATCTGAATTGAAATGGAAACTACCATAAATTTATTAATTATACACTATAGAACCTCGATAAGTCGAAGTTGAAGGGAAACGCTGAAAACTTCGAGTTAAAGAGGTGTCGACTTATCGAGGGTTTCGAGTTATAGAGGTTTCTGAAAATATTATTCGAGATAGGGGAGTGGGCTCCAAGATGGACAGGGCCCCAAGATGGAAATTTCGTATAAAATTTTTGTCTAAGGTGACAGCGCCATATGCTTTCTGTCACTTTTTGTTGTTTGTATAGACGAAGATTTTGATGCACATTTGAAGAAAAAAAACCAGTTGCTTTTTGTTTTACACATACCACGTAATTTTGTGTCCAAAAAAGTATTGTAACAGTTTTTTCTTAACTTGGAAAAGTTATTTAAATTTATGATTTAGAATGAGTACTTAACGTTATAATATTCTTTATTTATCGTATAATAATATCCTTAAATGATTTTACTAATTCAGTGTTCGTATATATATTTTTACTAGGGATTAAAAAATTGTGTAATGTACCCTAAGATGGACAGGCCTCAAATGTCAATGTATTTATTTGCATATTTTCGATTTTACACTTTTTTCAATAATTTTTTGTGCCAATTAATTAAAATTTTTTATTTTCCACCATAAAATGTGATGTTATCGTTAGAGAATTTGATATATCGATATTTTTCGATATTTTGTTACTTTTTACTGTTAAGCTCTTAAATTTAAGTTTTTAGAATTGTTATTTCTTGATAAATTCTGTAAAATGATTAAAAATTAGTTTAAGAATTGTTACACGATGTGCATTTTTTATTTACTACAATTTTCAGAGACTTTTAAGAATGTGTCCATCTTGGGGACTCTTTTTTTTTAGACCGAAAATTTTAACAATTAGAAAAATTGCTTTAAAAAATTTTTATGTTCAAAATAAAATTTTATCCCTGTGGCCATAAGATACCTTATAAATTGTACTTTCATCCGATATAAAACATTTTTATATACTTTCATCGGTTTGGATTCTACAGCAATAAATCGAAAGGGTGTCCAACTTGGGGCCCTCTCCCCTTTAGGGGTTTTCGTAAACTGTATATTCCAAGAGGAAATTAAGCATCGGCTGAGTACTACGCCAATACTGGCAATGTCGGCGCGGTACTGGCAGCCTGGTCTGGCGTGGTACTGGCATAACTCTGGGATGATATCTACGTTCGGTACTGTCTGACAGTACTAAGGCTGTACCGACTGCCAATACTGGCGCAATGTTGGCTGCATAGAAAATCTGAATTGTGCCAAAGTAAATTTTTTGGGGATATCCTGTGTGGCTGACAAATCTACCGACATAAGCTATAGAAAAAAGCTTTACGAACATTGATTAATATAATACTATTTATAATAATAGCAATATAATAATAATAAGTAATAATAATAATTCTAAAAAAATTTGAACAAAGATAATTAATAATAATATTACATTACTGTAATTTTTCCGTACGATTGTATAGAAAAAAACATACGCTTTATGGTCAAGCCTGTTTCCATAGCCTGTTTTCAGATTGTTATTTTTATAATTTGAGATTAACTAATTGTATTATTATTATTATTAATTGTACATTTAAACACTTAATTATTATAGATCTAAGACTAATTAACAATTTTAATACATATAAACACTTAACCTATGAATTAAAATTTCGCACGCTCAAGGGGGGATCGAACCCACGGCCCTATAGACGTATACCCTTGCGGGAATCTTACGCTATTAGTACCACTCGGCTACGACGGGTAGTTGAGAATTGATAGAAATAATTTTGGGAGGTTCAGACCTGGATTACATGCTATTTACATTACTAACTTATTAATATTTTATAAATAAATATTCTAATATAATAATTGCAAAATATGTAAACAAAATTAACAAATAATTATTAATTATTATTTATAATTTTAATTTAATATTATTATTTAAAAATAAAATATTATTTAAATAATTAATTTCAATAATATTTAATACGAAAGTAAATTATATAAATTATTTACATATAATGTATTGAATTATAATTAATTTTTATTTAAATAATAGAATTTATTCAATTTATATACCTAATTAAAGTTTCTTAGAAATAAATGATTTTACAAAATTACGCAATCTTTAAACAATTCTTTATAATATTAAACGTCATAGAACTCAATGAATTATAAGAAAGAAAGAAAGAAATATATAAAATGTTGACAGAATATTAAATATTTTTAGAAAAATATTTCTCTTCAAGGGAAGAGAAACGCTGAAAACTTCGAGTTAGAGAGGTATTCGACTTATCGAGGTTCTACTGTATAATGATAGTATAGTTTTATTTTTATTGGAGAATAGTTTCTATTGTTTTAAAAAAAAACAATTAGTAAAAAATGATGCTTTTCAGCCCTCGGATTCTAATTTACTTTATTATCGTAAATTTGGATAACTCAATAAAGATGGTATTGTGTGGATTGAGTTACCAGCGCCAATTATTATAAATTACAATACAATTTTCGATTAAGTATTTATTTAATAAAGTATGTACAATAAACAAATTTCCCAGAACTAAACTTAAAATCCGCTGTTTTGTCAAAATAAAGATATTGCCGGTAGAATAAGCTTGTGCCGGACCAGTGCCAGCCCGGTACTAATTTAAAATCCACTAGTTTGTCAAAACGGAAATATGCCGGCAGAATAAGCTTGTGCCGTACCAGTGCCGGCCCGGTACTTATTTAAAATCCGCTGGTTTGTCAGAATCGATATATCCCGGCAGTCTAAATTGGTACCGGCCCAGTATTGGTCAGGTACTAAATTTAAAATCCGCTGGTTTGGCAAAACGGATATATGCCGGCACTCTAAATTGGTACCGGCCCAGTACTGGACCGATACTAAATTTCAAATCCGCTTGTTTGTCGAAACGGAGATATGCCGATATGCCGATATGCCGCTTGTTAAGCAAAATGGATTCTTACTGATACTGGCTCCATGGGTAACAATGTTTTATATCGGTTTTTGTGACAAAATGTAGTTTGGTGAACATTTCAGCTAATTTAATTTGCGTTAAACTAATTGCCGTATGTGAAAGAGCAACTCAAATTCTATCGATTCATAATAAAAATTCAAAATTCAATGTTTTGCAGCAAAGGTCTCTTTCACTATGGAGCGTCATATATTTCGAGTCAATACATTTTCTTAAGAAATTACACTTTTTGACCTATGAGGTCTAGCGGTCACGCAAGTTCGACAGAATCTGGTCAGTTTTTGGTAGTAGGGAAAGTTGGAGGGTACAAGTGATTTCAGTTTTTGGACACGGAAATTTACGAAAATCAATGTGGGAGTTGTAGGGGTACTGAAGTAATTAGTGAAAAGAGGAATGAATCAGGTAAACAGAAAAACTGATGGAACCCTCAGAGGCTAATGGCCATGCTCAAGCGCTGACTTTTACAACTTAAGCCGATGACAATCTAATAACGTTCAAAAGTTTGAGATTTTTTTATTGTTTACATCTGCTTATTGTAAACAACTTAAAAACGTATTTTCCAAGACGTGACAAAATATTTACGATGGAGATTAAAACATAAATTTTTAGTTGTAAATAAGTTTACAGAATAAAAGATTTTAGAGTAGTTTTAGTCGTTATTTATCCACAAGACATACTTAAGCCAATAAAACGATAAACAATTAAAGATAAAATTTTAATATAATTATACTTTATAGAGTCAAAATGTAAAATCAAAATAAATCTGTAGAAACAATAAAAATATATTATTGCGAAGCAACACTTATAAAGTAGCATTAAAAAAAGTTATCAAAAAATATGTTCATAATAAAATTTAACAAATTTGGGAAGTATACAACTTCTAAAAACTGTCTCTTAAATGCATTTGTCAAGCATCTGTTTGGCATTGTAATTACTAAACTATAACACTACTGGAACAGGCACAGATTCACGAGACCCTATCGGAAAAACCAAGGCTGATTTCCACATTGGAATTCACATTGGATCTCATGTCAAAACCACGATGTACTTTCGGACTGGTTTTGATGTAAGAATCCATATGGATTCCGTTATGGGTTATTTCCATGTAGAAGCCGCAGGGGCGGCTTTAGACAAAATGTTCGGGAGGGGCGATATATGGGATAGAAAGAGATAGCACCATAGTGCCATCTCTCTCTCTCTCTCTCTCTCTCTCTCTCTCTCTCTCTCTTATACAAATATAAGATTCTCGGGGGGGGGGGGGCGGTCGCCCCAATCTTCCCCACGTAAAACCGCCACTGAGAAGCCGTTCTGAAATCTTTGATGGGTTCCTTAATGGAATCAAAATTTGGAATTTTTTTAAAAAACCCGTGCGAAAATACAACGTGGTTTTTCCATGAAATTCAATGTGAATTCCAATGTGAAAAACAACATTGGTTTTTCCGATAGGGCAAGCACCAAATACATGCGCAGGCGCAGTAGCATTATAAGCAAGAAGTGCATGCGCATTGCTTGGTGTTCCAAGCAAATTGATTTAATAAAATCTATAAAAATGTACATTCGGTTCTTACTTTTATGTGTTTTTTAACAGTGTTTTTAATGAACGATATACTAGATGAGACCATAATATTAATGACGACATCGAGACGATACCAATCATGATAAGACCGATACAATACCAATACAAATATCGGATAGAAAAGGATTTATAAGAATAGACAAAGAGTTAGCGGATTTTGATGTATTGGTAAGTATTGAAAAGTGTTAAAAGTGACACATCTAACTAATAGAAAATCATTTATAAAAATAGACAATAATTTGTGAATTGAAATTTACTAGCAAGTATTCAAAAGGATACACTTAACAAATAAAAAAGGTTTTATGAGAATGAACAGGACGTTTCAGATTGAAACGTATTGATAAGTGTTTAAAACATTTAACTATAATATGGACTCCTATTATTTCTATTGAGCACAGTCACGTACCCAATATTATATATAGTCACGTGAGCAATACGATATTTTCATGACAGTTAATGCATTAACATAAGTACCAAGGTTTATATTTAAAATATTACAAGAAACATAACTGCATCTCTAAACAACAGCAGACGTACTTTTGAAGCTTTCGATGCTTTATGTTGGTGAAGCTGATGCACCAACATTCTTTCACTGAATTATGTTAATATTTCGTGCTACTTGGGAAAAGTCAGGCACTGACTTCAATTAATTTAAAAGAAAAAAAATTTAAGACTTAAGAAAAGTTATTTTTTTAACACTTCATTAAGATATATTTATAAGGGGAGTCATAGGGTGCATGATTTTACCATAATAGTATATTAAGCAACAAGGGGTTAAAGACCATTTGTTTATGGTGATGTTTGGGTAGGGGGACACTTTTCCCAATCCGTTTTTCCCAATGAGTTTTTTTCCCAATGGACATTTTTCCCAATGATCACTTTTCCCAAAGGACACATTTCCCAAAATTTTATTTTTTCCCAATGAACATATTTCCCAAAATCTTTTTTTCCGCAGTGAACATATAAAATGTATTGTTTTCAAGAAGTAATCTTCTAACTTCACTGTTCTGTAATAAATAAATCAGTTATTATTCATAACCATTCAAGTACCTAAATAAAAAATCAAAACAGACCCGAGTCTGTTTGTTTTTTTCGACGAGTTGTGGAAAGAACAAGCATAACTTTTATAATTTTTTTATTGTAATAATATTTAATGGAAAATAAATGAAAATATATTCATTGGGAAAAAAACCCATTGGGAAAAACGACTGGTTATTGGGAAAAGTGATCATTGGGAAAAGTGATCATTGGGAAAAAAACTCATTGGGAAAAACGGATTGGGAAAAGCGTCTACCAACCGATGTTTGTGTATGAGTGACAGTTTAGGGCAAATGAAGTGAGCCCGAGACGTAAACGAGTACACAAACATCAACGTAAACAAATTGGACTGACTTTAAACTCATACATGTTACTTATTTTATTTTTTATTCCAAAAGCACAAACGAGGCGATTTTAAATGCATTCATTTGTTTGACCGTATGAAAATGGCGTCCATTTTTCCCTAAGGTAAAAAAATGCATGGGTCAGCTGTTAAGCCATTTTCACACGGTCGAACAAATGAATGCGTTTAGACCCTGTCTACATAGGCATCTAAAAACGCCAAGATTGTGCCTTGGGATAAGAATGGTTTTTTTTTAGAAATTTTATTTATTTCTAAATCCATAGCTCAGAACTGCTTTTTCATAGAAATACATTAATTTTAACTAAATTGTAGATGAATTTTTATCATACAGAATTTCAATTTAATCTAATATTCATATGATTAAATTTTAATTCAATCGTATTTTTAATTATAAAAATAATTATTTGAATGAATTCTATTTTTCGACTCTTCTGTTAAAAGAACAGCAAATGCAATGAAATCTTCTTTTGCCGATATTCAACATATATAAGAAATTTATTTAAATTCTTAAAAATTTAAGGTTATGTAATTTTCATTTGATAAAAATTCAATTTAATGAATTTGAAGTAAATAGGATTGATAATTTAAAGAAATTGTCAAGAGCGGAATTTAAACTTGACGTAATTTTTATTTGACAGATTGATTAAAATGTCAAACTTATTTATGGCACAAATTTTAATAAATTTAATTTAAACTTGAAAGAATTTCAATTTAGTCGAGTATTGATATATTCGAATTTATAATTGAACGAACTTTTATTTAGGATTTATTCAATCCTACTTACTTCAAATTCATTAAATTGAATTTCTATCAAATGAAAATTACATAACCTTAAATTTTTAAAAATTCATTATTCCTCTAATTCTGATGAATTATCTTTAAATAAATTTCTTATATATGATAAATGTCTGCAAAACAAGATTTCATTGCTTGAGATTTTCTTTTAATAGAAGAGTCGAAAAATGGAATTCATTCAAATAATTATATTTTTATAATTAAAAATGCAAATGAATTAAAATTTAATTATATGGATATACGATTAAATGAAATTCTGTATGATGAAAATTCATCTACAATTTAGTTAAAATTAATGTATTTCTATGAAATAGCAATTCTGAGCTATATGGATTTCGAAATATTGAAATTTCTAAAAAAAAACCTTTTATGGTATAATCATGCCCCCCGTGTCACCGGTGAAATTTTATTCCCTCTCTTGAGCAATTGGTTGAAATTTTATGGGCATTTTCTTACAAGCATCCCGTGTGGAAAAGCCAAGTGGGGCCAAACTGGCGCCCACTTGGCCCACCTGCCCCAGGTGGGCTCCAACTGGCGCCCACTTAGAAACTGGGAAATACTGGGAACTTTTCCACACGGGATTTTGTAAAACTCTGAACAACGTAGATTTTAAAAACTTCTGATTTTTTACAAACATAAAAATTCTAAAATCCATCAATAAAGTTATTTTTTTTTATTACTGTAGCATTTTTTTACATTCAAAATGATACAAGAAAAAATTGACACTTCTGAACAACGTTATTTATGATATGATGTTTCAAAGGTATCTCCCCTTAATAAATCAGAACTGTCAAAGTCCTATAGAATTTCAAATAATTACTGAAATAATAAACAGTTTTCGATGTTTCTATTAGACTCATTTTAATATTTTTATTCTATGAAATCAAAGCATGAAAGTTATAAATAACTTTCGGTCGAAATAATAAAATATACTATCACAGAAAAAAAACTGGAGGTAAACTTGACTCACATACAGGAGAAGTCATGTATGATTGTGTCAAGAATAGACAAACCGAGGACGAGCCAATCAGAGCTAGCGAGTTACTCTATACACACTACTATTTAATGTTAATTTCGTTACTGCAAAAAATTATCTTTAATGAAAAACAGTTCACTACATATCAGAAGTAATTTCAATTTTTATTAAGCACCAAGAATAACATTTTTTACGCATTTATGGAATAAATATTAACAAAACCTCTTCTTCTAACAATTTTGTTTCACAAAAAGCAATTAATTTTAAAGAAATAATCAAAATTCATTTTTTATTTCTTTACTTTTATGATTAAAGTCGTTTTTTGCATTACTAAAAAATATTGACAACTCTGACACTGATGCTTAGCTAAAAGAAACCAAATAGAAAAAAAAACTTTGTTAATTAAGCTATAATCAAGCTTTATTAAAGATTATTAGGAAGGAGACAAATAAAATTTCCGATTTAGAACGTGAATTGCAATTGTTCAATGTTTATAAAGGGTTTATAGATTCGTTAAAAACTTATTACATCCTCACTTTAAAAAGTCATGTGTATACTTTCATAGAACTAAAACCACGTGTCTTTACTTCAAAGTCACTTAGTAGTGAAAGTTCTCAATGATACAATTAATTCTCTGTTGTAATGAGATAGCTTTAAATTGAAGTATTTAAAATTTGGTATAGTTAAGCTAGTAATTCATTAGTACATCTTGAAAGAATAATTGAAATGAAGTTCTTCTAATTTTAAAGTAATTTTCAGTTACTAGTTTAAATTAGAAAAATATTATTGTGTAAATAATTCAAATATAAGAATAGAAAATTATATTTACTAACTTGATCATAATAAATGTTACAGGAGATCACGTTTTTCAAACCGGTGTATAATCGTAACTGAGCGATGCAGTATTTGCACATCCGAAAGCACGAAACAGATAAGCTTGGAACTCGGAACTCTTCAAAACTGCACGTTCGCGCGTTGTTCATAAATTGAAACGAAGAGAATGAATGTTTTTGCCTAACATTGAGTTTGTGTGTCTCAAGCCTGTCAGACTATACTATAGATAACGCAGTCAACACCTATAACTGTACATGCATTTATACATTATTGTAAATTATATACTTGTAGCAATTAAGAGTGGCAAAGATTGCAATTGAAACATGCATTTCGAGCATTGGTATATCAAGTTAATGTTTGGAAATTATTTTGGCATTTGTTAAAAATGCATCGAATCAACATGAAGGTTTTAATTCTTTATTCCTTGACAAATAATTAAAACGAACTAAATAGTTTAATTATTAAATTATGACTTAAAAATTTATTTGTTAATGTTATATTTTACGCCAACCAAATTTTGGTTTTCAAACAATCTTCTGTGCTCTAAGGCTATCAATGACATTAATTTACAACTTTTAAATTCTAAATTACAGAGATTCTAACGGACCATGATATTCAATATCTTTTTAATTTCATTTCTTCTTATAGTTTGATTTCTAAATAGTATTTTATAGTTAAAATCATTACACAAATTAATTTTTTGAACAAAAAAAAAATTCCGTTAAGAACTTCAAGCTATTAAAATTTCTCCCTCCTAATTATTTAAAAAAATAGAAGAATTACTAGTCTTAAATAACATTATCTTAACAACCGTACCGTAAATTAATTAAATATTGTTGTAAAAGTTGTATTATATTATAGTTTAATATATATTAATTTTTTTTTTTAAATTTGTAGAACCATTTTTTTTAAATTAATTAAAATATAGTCATTTTGCGCGTTTTTTTTACTTTTTCGATGTAAAAGTCCCAATTTTATAAATTTATATCTTAAAAACTGAACAGTAAATTTCAATAAATTTGTAACCATACATGCAAGGCCGTAGCCAGGGGGGCTGATAGGGGTGTTTGAACCCCCCCCCCCCCCGAAATTTTTTTGACAGCTGCTCAAGTTTTCAAAAAAAAAAAAAAAAAAAAAGGCATCACTTTGACTGTTTGCTGATAAAACCCCCCCCCGAAATTTTTTTCTGGCTACGGCCTTGCATACATGTAAAATAATGCATTTAATATGTCATTAAAATTTTATAAGAATCTGTAGAAAATCGATTTTTGGATAAACCTCCTTAATCTCAATAATTTACAAGCGATTAATAAATTCATATGTTTTATATTCACCAGAAATCGTCATTTCTGGTGAAAGGGACCTTACGCGACAATAAGATTAGGCTCAGTATTCCGTTGCGCAGTACACGAAAAGTGAGCCTAATGTTCTTCTTGCGTAAGGTCCCTTTCACCAGAAATCGTCAAATATATTTGATTAGTAAATATTCAATTTAACATGTATAATTCTGTGTGCTTTTTATTCAAGAATTAGAAATGTTTTATACAAAAATATGGATACACATCACTCTGCAGCATGGTAATTTGATGGTTGGAGGGCGATTCCTCGATTGCCAGAAATTTGAGCAGTATTATACATAGCACGTGGGAAAACTTTACCATGCTGGATGACAAGGCGCTGAGCTCGAATTCTTGAGCTCAGCGCGCCTCGACCATGCTCTTGTCAAGGCTCCTGCTCACCAGTATGGTAAAGTTTTGTCAACTAGATGATCTTTTCTATTCAACCAAAAAATAAAAAGATTTCCGTCATATTAATTACAGATTTATTTGCTGTCAAGATTACTTATTTCGCTAATTATAATTACATTTAACGATACAATCACGATCATAGTTTTAACCTTAAGATTAATTTAATATTCTTTTGAACTATACAAGACGCGATTTACCTAAACTAAACTTACGCCGCAATATACAAATATCTATACACATTCAAGCACACCGAACACGCTCAAATACATTTGGAATTAGAGATTCAAACTTTCCTTATATACTAACTGAGTAGAATTGTATCCCTTTATGAGAAACGGTTTTAATTCTTATATCTTTAGACTGAATAATTTTAATTTAAAACAATTATGTATTAATTATTGCTTCCTTCCTTGATCAATTTTTTATATAAATCATGTTTCAAAATTTTGGTAATTTCTATTAAATCCTTCTTTTTTTTCTTGAACAAATCTGGGAATCTAATTCAAAATGTTAATTTAGAACTTATTTAAATTTTAAATTCTAAAAAGTAAGACCAAAATATTATATTCATGTAAAATAGTTTTTTAATTTGAAAAAAAAATTTACTTAATGTACCTATAAAATTATAATTATTCAGAACATTAATTAAAAAAAATTTAAAGGTCTTGTTATAAAAATAACTTGTGGATATTTTAAAAATTATTATATATAATGTGTACAAATTTAACAATTATTTAAATTTCAAAAATAGGTATAATTAACAAAATCTTTGACTTTATCTTTTATCCACTTTAGATCAATTTCACTTGTGTTAATTTCGATTTCCGAGACTCCTGTAAATTATATAATTTTTAAATAAAGTAACTCAATAATTAGACAGAAAATTCTCATTTATCAAAATTTTAATTCTTACAATGTTTAAAAAACTTAATATTCATTTATTAAAAATATATTATATGCATTGTATATATAAAAATACTAATATAAATGTTATTTAATATAATAATTTTTATAGAAACAAATTTGTATTTTTCTGCACTAAAAGTTTAATAACCTAGAAAATCCTATCTGTTCTTTTAATCTGAATTAGTTAAAAATAATTAATTATTAATAAAATCGTGTCTGACTTTTTATATCAGCAATTAATGAAAAATAGCTTCTATAATTAATGAAAAATGACTATAATTATTATTAAAAAAATAACTAAAAAAAAATTAATTTTTGACTAATTGCACGGAAAAAATTATTTCAGTATATTTTGCAGAACTAATATAGAAGTTGCGGATATAGAAAATTCCAGAACGAAATTTTTTATAATCTCAGAAACTTTCATTATTTAAAGCGGAACATTTTAGGAGTAACTGTAAATAGTTCTGTAATTTTTTAAATAGATGTTAGTGTTAAAGCGTTTTGTATTTCATACAGAACAATTTATGACAAAATGTTGAAAATATTTAGTACAAACTATGTTTGAGACTGTTTGAATTTGCACTATGATTTCTGCCGTAACCGTTCCATAAGAGTTCTGTAATATTCTATATCACGTTGTATAATGTCACGTGATACTTGTAGGCCGCGTGGTCGCACAGAATAAGGCAGTTAATTGAATTTTTATTAAAAAAAACACAATTATTAACAATACTTAACCTATGGGTATAATTATTGAAATTTTAATATCAAAACTTTAAACAATTGATTTTATTTAAGAGAAATTGATTTGACGTTTAGGTAGAGCCGCACGGTCAAGGCTGCTTTAGGCAGCACATATTACAGAACTCTTGTAGTAATACGTCTGACCAGATAAAGGAAAATTTAAATTACCTATATTTTTAAATTATACGGATATTTTCTTTACATTTTCCTGAAACTCCCCTTCAGATTTTATAAATGAGTGATTTAAATAATACTAACTTCTTCTCTGCGTCGGCTGTTCCGAAATTAGTTGTGTAAAATATACTGAAATAATTTTTTCCGTGTGTACTACTATAATAATCAGAATTTTACTAAAATATTATTTATTTTGATATAACCTAAAAATAAACTTAACTAATAATTATTTATTTTTTACTAATTAATTAGTAGGAATATAGCTATTTGAATTAATGGCTAACTTTTTGATTTCAAGCTAGTTATTTTTAACTAACTCAGATTTAGAGAATTTGTTAAACGTTATTTATGAAAATAAATATTATTTTGAATAAGAATTTGAATAAATAAAAGTAATTACAACTAAAAATTTAAAGTAATGAATTAAGTAGATCTTATAAAGGTATAATAAATAAAAAGTAAGAAAAATAATTATTTTAAAAAATAACATTTAGCTATTAAAAAATCGTAAAGAGTAAAAATTACCATAATTGAGAATTTTCTAAGCAAGAAAGAAACTTTAAAATATAATGCCTTTAAATTACAAAATATTTTTATTTAAAAAAAATTTACAAACATAGAAGTTTAGAAGTTGTAAAATATATGTTTGGTATTTTAATTTTACTATGATAAAAAAATCAACTATAGCATCATATCTGAAATATATTTAGGTAATTTACTTTTTAATTAACGTAAAATACAAATATTGTTTAATTTATTATAAAATTTATCATTTTAGTATTAAATGTAAATAAATATTAAGAATTAAACTATTTATAGAAATAGACAATTAAAGAATCAAACTATTATAAGAATTTAAAAAATGAACTAATTGAAAGAGTATTCAGTAAAATATGAAATATCTAACAAGTTTTCGTTTAAAATTTGTTTGTCATAGTTTCATGCTATAATTCAACGTAAGCTAGGCTAGCCTCTAATATAAGTATTAAAATTAATAATTTAAAAATCATTGTTCTTCGTTTTAATAGAAAGAGTACTTGTGGAATTAACAGAAAAATGATATGTGATCGCATCTGCTAATTAAAAATGGAAAAATAGGAGAAAAGTTTGATTTATCATGCGATTGGAATAAATTCTGAGTTTTGAGGAGAGTTTACTATGCTGGAGAGTCATTGGACTTGACGCTGAGCCCGAACTCCGATTACCCGCAGCATGGTAAACTTCTGCACATTTCTCGGCAAACTCTTTTCAACTTTAATGCACATTTTACAGCTTTAAACGAGTAGTCTTTTTTAGTCTACTTTTGACTCTCAAATACCAAGTATCTGGGAAAATTTTTCTTATTTTTTGAAAATAACTATCAGAATTTTGAACACAATATCTCAATAGTAACTTTGATCCGAGGTCCTGCATATAATATGGGAAAGATTACCTCAAACGTTTTCCCCGTGTCCTACTATTTAAGGTTACAGAAAAAAAGAAATTAACGTAAGTAGTGTTGAAATTACAGAACAAAATATGTGACCTGGACAGTGAAAAGGGAGCTTACGTGTTAAAATTTTGTTTAGTTTACACCACGTGAAAGAGCGTCAAAAATAGATCAGAATCGGCAAAAAAATTAAAAATTATTTTTTGACACGTAAGCCCCCTTTTCACTGTCGCCCCCACTGCACATATATTTGCCTCAACTTTGCCAACCTTTCCTTAAGTTTTTAAACTTGCAGTAAACTTTCTGAAAGTTGGCGACACTTGAGGAAAGGTTGGCAAAGTTCAGGCAAGTTAAGGTGCTGTGGGGGCGAGGTCACATATATTTATTAACAAGTTTTAAAGAGTCTCAGAAAAACTTATTTTATAACTTGGAAAAAGATATAATTTTACTGTGATATGTTACAGAACTGCGTTTTGTATAATTTAACCTGTTCACATTTAAAAAAGTATTCTCTTTCAGTTAATTTATGTATCCAACTCGCACGTAACCTACATTTATTTACAGATACACCCTATTGCTTAAAAATATTTTTTTTTAACTATTTGTAAACAAATTCGCAAGGTAAAAGATTCGAACTCGCGCGTCACGACCCTATCACGAACTTAAAAATACCGCTTAACGACCGCAGCTATCAAAGCCCATGACAGTTAGTTTTGACCCGTCTATATGAACTACAACGTCATGTGATGCGTTGTCTATTGCCGAGTGCAGCCGAAAGATGCTGGAAGAAGCCGAAAGTTGCTGGATATTACCTTTCTTAATGCATTACGTACATGATACGTTACAAAGCTGTTCTGTAAAATTATCTTGCCTATACTGCACTCTGTGCCTCAGTACCAGCTTTAGGGCAGTGCGCGCCTGTGCGACCGCACAAGGGCTTTGAATTTTAGGGGGCGCCATGGTTTTCAAAGGGGCAGTTTAAAAAAAAGTAATAGCTGATAACAAGAAGGAATAAAACTACTAAAAAGGGCGCATACGAATTCTTGCACAGGGGCGCGAAGATAGCTAAGGCCGGCACTGCTATGCCTAGAGGAACTTTACAGTTTATGTAATGAGTCTTGTAATAATTTAGTTCCTTTTTATGACAGACCAGTGCATCTAAAAGATAATTTTTTTCTGCTTATATTGTAATAATCTCACAACAAAAATTTGATGCGAAGTATATAGTACAGCTTCTGACAGATTATAAAACGTTCTGTAGAATTAGCAGATATATTCTTAAATACAACTAGCTTCATAAGCAAATATAACAGAAATGGTCATTTCGTCCGAGGACGTAAAAAGTAAAATAATTGGCGCAGCCGTTTTGTAGAATTCTCCATTTTAAGATATTCGAGATCGAAATCTCATTACACCTTATAATATATGTTTAAAGATTATGTTAATGAAAAATGGGATATTTTTCATGATTTTTTTTAATTTCATATTTGTCTAATGTAATTAATAATGTAAAAGCACAAATAAAAAAGTTACTGTTTTTCGGATTTCCAGGACTTAATTATTATTTTCGTCCATTTCATACAATAATACAATTTTTTACACTGAGATGAATGCTGCAGCGATTATTATATGAAACATAACCTAAATTAATCATATAGAAATAGTTGTAGCAATTTATTCATGAATCCTTGTAAAACTTGGAAGGAATCCAACTTATAAATATCAGATGGCATTCCAAGAAATGTTTATAAGGACGGACTCCATAGCTTGTTTGCTGAAGAAACCCAGATCAAAAACTACACTGATAATGAGAGAGATCTACTGGTATTATTGCATGTAGGGTCTCTAGAAATAATATAAGTCACTGTTTGATATAATTTTAGCATAAAGTTGGAATACATTTAATAAGAAATCATATATTTAATGTAACGAAGTGTTAGATGTATTTCAAGTAAGTGACGCTGCTTTACTTGCCCAGACCTCACATTAATAACTCAAGCAGGAAATATAATAAAAGTATTATGCCTTCTTATAAACATTGCTTAAAGGTGTCCCTATAAAAAAATAATGAGAAAACATCATTAAAAAATCAGAATTTCTGTGAATTCTTGATAGTACACTGAGAAAAA
Source organism: Ganaspis brasiliensis (assembly GCA_037103525.1). Taxonomy (NCBI): domain Eukaryota; kingdom Metazoa; phylum Arthropoda; class Insecta; order Hymenoptera; family Figitidae; genus Ganaspis; species Ganaspis brasiliensis. Next base: position 829,953 of record JAZKLR010000298.1, read on the forward strand.
AATACTCTTGAATCTATAGTATTTTGGTTTGACGCATCAAACGGCCTCTTCGCCCTCGTTCGAACATATTTACTATCATTTTAAAAGTATAATGTACTATTAACTTTCGCACTATATGAATTTGATAGTATATGCTTTAATTCAACAATATTCTTATTGTTTTCAAAGTAAAAATGTTTGATTTAATAGGATGATCTTGTCCTTTCAATTACTAACACTTAAGATTCAATAGTATACTTAAACGAATCAAAAGTAGATTCTGATTGTTTCAACAGTAAAACTGTTTGAATCCATAGCATAATTTTGTTGTTTTGTTTAAAAACACTCAAGATTCAATAGTATATTTAAAGGAATCAAATGCAGATCTTATTTTTTTTATAAGACTATTCACTGAGAAAAAATGATTTTGAATTATTTGAGATTTGTCTTTGTTTCAATTATTATTTTATTATATCATGTCATTTTATTATTTTAATTATTTATTATTGATACAGTTTCATAACATTTTTTATATTATTTTTACGAATATAACTTACACGACTTAATAATAACGCTTCGCTTATAAATTAAAAATATTTGACGCTGAGAGGTCTCGAACGCGTGACCCCTGGGCCCCTTTAGGCCCAGGGGTCACTGGCAGAGGGGTCACTATACGCTCACTGGCAGAGACTAAACGAACAACATTTATAAGCTACACCAAGAATTGGGAGAAGTAAATTATTAAGGTACACTCGCTAATATTTTTTCAAAAATGAAAAATGACTTAAAATCAGTTTTAAGAACTTTTGAAAAAAACATTTCGGGTCACATTTTTCGAAACTTTTATTCATTCAAAAAATTTCAAAGTCCAAATCGAAAAATTTTTTTTCGAAAGAAATGTTTGTAGTTTAAATAACTTATAATCATTATTTAACATTTTTGACATTAACATTTTGGATATGTTTTTGATTTTCCATTTCTGAAAAAATTTCAAAGTTTAAATCGAAATTTTTTTTTTTCTATTTAAAAGTTTGTAGTTCAAATAACTTGAAATCACGTTTAAACACTTTTTAACTCAACATTTAGTATTCGCAGTTGGAGATTTTTTCAGAAATGGAAAATGAAAAACTTCATTTTTTGAAAAAAAAGGCTCTCTAAATCTGAATTAGTGGTTTTTTACTAATGAATTAGCGAAAAGTGAGCTACTATTAAAATAGTAAGAATTTTACTAATTTTTAGTAGAAAACTACTAAGAATTAGTAGAAAACTACTAATCTTGTAGTAGAAAACTACTAATTAAATTAGTAAAAAAATCTACTTTTTTGAAAAGTAAAGTTTCACTATTTCAATTAGTAGTTTTCTACTAAGAATTAGTAATTTTCTACTAACAATTAGTAGTTTTCTACTATGTGAATTAGAGAAAAATGAGCCATGAATTTGACTAATTTATAGTAGAAAACTACTAATTCTTAGTAGAAAACTACTAATTCAGATTTAGAGAGGGCCCAAATGTTAATGTCAAAAGTGTTAAATAGTGATTATAAGTTATTTGAACTACAAACATTTCTTTCGAAAAAAAAAAATTTTCGATTGGGACTTTGAAATTTTTTGAATGAATAAAAATTTCGAAAAAAGTGACCCGAAATGTTTTTTTTAAAAGTCCTTAAAACTGATTTTAAGTCATTTGAACATAATTTTAAAATGGTATTAAGAGGGTATTAAGAGAGTCTTAACTAATACCCCACTAATACATACAATAAATTGCGGTAGGGAATCATCTTTCTTTGATTCTGTTTAATATATTATGGATTCAAAGGTATCCGCTTTTGACCCTATTCAAAGATTTTATTAGTTGCATTAATAGTAGATACTATAAAATCTGAAGTATATTTGTTTGAATCTATTATTGTTTTCTTCGATCTATAAAAAAATTCCATTAATTCAATAAGATATTTATTGCTTTAAAAGTATGATTTCTTTGAATCAAATCAAGATTTCTTGAATTAAGTTTATATACTTTTCTTTTGTATTTTAACGGTATTGCAATCAAAAGTACTATAATTTTAAATCATTAGTTCCAGTTTTTTGATTTAATAAAAAATTTGCTTGAATCTATAGTGTAATTGTTACATTTGAGCCTTCGGATTCTATAAGGGCACATAAATTTTCAACAGCGGTGTCCGCTTTTCCCCCACTATCTTGAAATTGATTTTTATGAAACAAAATTTTGTAATTACTATATCTTGTAGGAAATTCTCTCGCGCATCTTTTTTCTTCCAATAATATTTTTTATATCTCTTACCGTTTTTGAAAACAAACTCAAAAAACTAAATTTTTTTGGAAATCATATTTGATTAAAATTTTCACTTCAACTCGCTCTAAAATGAAAATTTCTTAATATTTTTGCATGAAATTTATAGGATTTATAGTTTAAAGTATTCTTTGGATGATAGGCTTTTAATAATGTTTAAATATTTAACTGAAAAAAAGTTATTAATTTTTTTGTCGCTTACACTGAAAAAAATATTTCCGTGGAACTGCGATAATTATGGGCAGATTGGCAATATTTTATTGCTGTTTTGGGAACTGCCATACGTATTGGTGTTTTAGCCATACGGCTGTGTGAAACCGCGAGTCATATTGTAAGGTTAGGTAAAATGGACAGTGGCGCACCGATGAATTATGTCAAACTCCTACATAACCTGTCAACCATACTCAAATGTCTAATCTCATCACAGTATTTTTTTCAATGCAGTGTTACATTATTGTTTGATAATTTTCAACTGTTTCGTTTAACGAGGGAATTTTCAGTAAACACAAAGTGTCATATGTTAAAATGTTCATGGATACCCAATAAAGTTTTCTGGAAAGTTTCATTTGAATTGAAATTATCGTAAACAAAATATAAGCAATAATATTTTTACGGCGCAAGGGGCTTGATCTAAGAACTGTCATAATAGACATAATCTTATTATTTATTTACTTTTTTTTTTCTTTATTAAATTTTATTATTATTATTATTATTATTATTATTATTATTTCTTTGCTCATTGTTGCATTAGTTTTTGATAATTTTCGAGTGTTATAATATATAATGTAAATTTGTGATTGAATAAAATTCAGTAAAATTAAAATTATAACGTTCTGAGAGATAAATCAATTTAATTTATTAATTCAATATTTTTTAATTCGAAGAAAAATGAACGATTACAATAAATAAATTACTTGAAGTACAGTATTAACATAATTTTTAATAGTAAATAAACCTTTAAATGGATGTATTTAGTTACAATAATACTGAATAATGTAATAATAATCGTCAGTAATAATAAAATTCTTTAAATTGTCATATTTTAATAATAAACAACGTAAGCGATAAATAAATATTATCATGAAAAAGATCTCTCATTCAGAGTCCGATGAAAAGATTTATTGATAATATTTATTTATCGCTTACGTTGTTTATTATTAAAATATGACAATTTAAATAATATTATTACTGACGATTATTATTACATTATTTAATATTAATGTAACTAAATACATCCATTTAAAGGTTTATTTACTATTAAAAATTATGTCCATACTGGAGGTCGATTATGTAATTTGATTTAATTCCGAAATGATTTGATTTCGCCTAACTTCACTTTTTTTCACTTTTAACTGTCAAAACTTGCGAAAACAAAAGTCAATAAAAGTGAAAAAAAAGTGAAGCCGGGGAAATCAAATCATTTCGGAATCAAATCAAATTACATAATCGACCCCCTGTACTTCAAGTAATCTATTTATTGTAATTGTTCATTATTATTCGAATTAGAAAATATTGAATTAATAAATGAAATTGATTTATCTCTCAGAACGTTATAATTTCACTTTTACTGAATTTTATTCAATCACAAATTTACATTATATATTATAACACTCGAAAATTATCAAAAACTAATGCAACAATGAGCAAAGAAATAATAATAATAATAATAATAATAATAATAATAAAATTATTATTATTCCCGGAATCTCTGTGATATTTGGTGCTATCCGCTACCAGATATCACAGAAACGCTTGATCGATTTGGTCAAGTCCTTAGTTGCCCTTTTCCAAACATCGTGGAAATACTTGGTTTGTTAGGCCGAGTCTTTAAAGGGCATCTAAGGTGGGGTTGCTGGACCTCAACCGGGCGCGTCCCCAGGTGGCGGATAGGGGGATCCTACTAGATATAGGTGGTATCGGGGAAATGAAATACCCGACGCGGACCATAACCAGATAGGGCTTGACACCTGAAATAATTGTCAACCCTGTGATGGGTTAACCACCCCCACAGGGTAACTTGCGGTTACGACAACTGTAACGCGCAGTGCCACCCACAATAGGTCTCTTTCGGATGGAGACCTGGGTTCCGTTGGGAGTGGCAATAGGATAGAACCCAGGCGACGACCAGGCTACGCCCGTGGACAAGCTCGTGAGCGTCTACGATGGACTGAGGAGATGAAGAGAGATGCCATCACTATGTATCCCCAATACGCTCAAATAACATCTCAGAATCTAAGAGATCAGATATCCTCTCTGTTGGGTAGGGGATATGAAGCTCTCCTTCAAGAAGATCGAGACCCCGTAGAGAACAGAAAATCAGTTCTCACAACACAACAAATGGTCGAGCATAGTAATGTGGGCGCAAGAGAAACCAAAATTCATCACAAGGTTTCCATTATAATGGACAAATTGGCAGCGGCGAACAGAGAACTTTCGGACCTTTTAGAAGATGTAGACCTCTGGACATTGAACTGTGCAGTTTATGAAAAGGCGGTTTCTTTGCTTCGCGAAAGCAACAGAAAATCTGTTTCTGAGCGCATTGCAAGAACAAAACAACGAATTAAACAGGTACAGTTCAAGATTGGGGTGGCCAGACGGATGGCTTCTCAATTGCAGAGTGTGATTGCATATCTAGCAACAAATAGAGCATTTACTCCTAGAGTTTTGGGCATAGCCCAATCTCTAAAAAGATTGCATCATACTCTCAAGAAGTCTAAGCTGCAGAATATCAAGCAGCATTGGATTGAGAAGATACGTACTCTTGTAATTATAAGAGAACAATTAGAACGGCGTGTAAAATGGATACAGCAAAATAACACTTTTGCTATCAATCCGTCCCGCCTGTTCCCAGTACCTTCTCCAACCGTTGAAAAGCCACCTAGTCGTGAAGAGGTTGAAAACTTCTGGAAGAACATCTACGAAACCACATGTTCTCTAAACGATGAAGATGCATCTATACCACTCTTTCGTAGCTTCTGTCATCGGCAGGGGCTTGAACACCCTATGGAAGAGTGCTCACGAATCACTGAGGAGGAAGTGAGAAATGTAGTTGCTAAAACTAAGAACTATTCAGCACCCGGTCCAGACAAGATTAATAATCTATGGTGGAAGAAGTTCACTTTTACCCACCAACATTTGGCCCGTATATTTTCTAGCTTTCTTAACAGAGAAGATCACGTACCTCAGTGGTTGGTTGAAGGAAGAACGGTACTTCTACCAAAATCAGGAAATTTGTCTAATCCAATGAATTATAGACCAATAGCTTGTCTTAACACCTGTTACAAGCTATTCACTGGTATCCTCAAAGAGAGGATATTAACATCCATAGAGCCAGTGTGGAGTGCAATAGGTGAACAGCGAGGGTGTAAGAGAGGCCTAGCAGGTTGTAGGGATAACCTACTGATAGATAGGTGCGTGACCCAAGATTCGATATTTTATCGGCGCAACCTGTCAATGGCTTGGATTGATTACCGTAAAGCATTCGACTCTACGAGTCACGAATTGATTATCAAGCTTCTTGAATGCTTACAGGTACATCCAAACATTGTGAGATGCTTGAAAGATCTAATGCTCAAGTGGAGGACAAGGTTTGTTATAACATCGAACAAACAACAGGTGAATACTAACATCGTCACCTATAAAAGAGGAGTTTTTCAAGGAGACTCACTCAGTCCTCTACTTTTTTGCATCTCCCTCTTGCCTCTGTCTATTGTTCTTCGAGAAAAGCACTCTGGATACATGTGTGGCAAACCAAAAAATAGAGTATATAAGATCAACCACCTTTTTTATATGGATGATCTTAAGCTCTATGCCTCCAGTAAGGAGGCACTTAATATCTTAGTGTTTGCAGTAGCTGTGTATTCCAGAGCTATAGGTATGTCTTTTGGATTGGACAAATGTGCCGTGATTCATCTAAATAGAGGAAGACGAGAAACATCGGATTTACAAAGTAACTCTGAGGACCTTCAGCTCATCGGTGGCAACACCATACAACATCTTGGTGTAGGGGATGCTTACACATATCTTGGGATTCCACAATCGGAGACTCAGGATGTTTGTAAGCTTAAAGATCATCTCCAAAAGAAATATCGAGGTCTTCTTAGAAAAATTTGGTCATCTGAATTATCTGGGAAGAATAAGATACAAGCCACAAATACATTAGCCATTTCTTTACTTCTCTATACATTTGGAGCTGTTAAGTGGAATGTGGATGACCTGAAGTTACTAGATAGAGAGACACGTAAGATGATGTCAATACATCGATGTCATCACCCAAGGTCTTCTGTACCTCGAATTTACCTTCCACGCGATCAGGGAGGGAGAGGTCTACTTAGTGTAGAGTGTCTTCATCGCCGTATTGTATTGGCTGCGGCGTGTTCGGTGATGAACAGTAATGATCCTCTTATGCAATTTGTCCACCATCATGAAATTGCAGATAATGGGGCATTTTTATACAAAGCGGCAAACAGAGCGGCAGATGAACTTAGTCTTCCGTTTGATACCAGCGATACAGAACAGGGATTGGCATCATTAACACCTTTGATGCTTAAAAGACAAGTGAAGCAGGCTGAACATGTACTTCTATTGGAGCAACATGTTAGGAAGCCTCTTCATGGGCAATTCTATAAGATTCTTAGGGAGATGGAGTTGTCTAAGGATCTGTCTTTTAGATTTCTGAAATCTGCTGGTTTAAGATCGGAGACTGAGGGATTTTTATTTGCTTGCCAAGATGGTGTTATCAATACCTTATATTATCGCAGTAAGGTCATGCAGATACCTGTCGACAATTACAACTGTCGAGCATGTAAACAATATCCGGAAACACTTACTCACATTCTAAGTGCGTGTCCGACGTATGCATGTTCCAGGTATATTGAAAGACACAATGCTGGACTTAAGGTATTGTATTACCATCTTCGACACCAATATGGTGTAGATAAGGAACCTGTCTTGCCATACGCCCAAGAGGATCAGGAGGCTGTTGTGGAGAAAGAGAATTGCAGAATCTACTGGAATTTTTCGTTTTCTACCACTCATCGTATCAGTGCTACTAAGCCTGATATAGTACTCCAGGATCATAAAGGTAAGATCATCTGCGTGATTGAGTTTTCGGCTCCTGCCGAGGGCAATATCGCTCAGAAGGAGGATGAGAAACGGCAAAAGTATCAAGACCTGCTGTTCGAATTGAGGAGAATACACAGAGGCTATAAAGTCCATTTAGTTGTCCTTATTCTCGGCTGTCTAGGGGGGATGAGAGCTTCATTTGTTAGCCAGCTTAAAAGAGTTCCAACCTGCGAGCGTCAAGCTGACGCATTGGCAGGTCGAATGCAGAAGGCAGTTCTGCTGAGCTCTCTTCATCTGGTCAGGCAGCACTGTTCTTCATAATATAACATCACGAAGGTAGCTCTAAAAAAGCATCCAATAGCGTTCCTGGCCACCGCGTAAGAACAACAGCGGCAACGGACAGGAACACCTACAGAACAGTGAACTGAAAACACCTCGAGCAAAGGAATCGCGCTATTGCTTACCTTTGAGGACGGAAGGAGCAAAAGCGGATAAGAATACGTAAGGCAAGAATGGGAGAGGTTGTTTTAGTGAGGTAAACTACCACAGCATGTGGTCGAGTCCCACACGAACAAGTGCGTAAATGCATTTTTTCCTCTCCTAAACTTGTTTTGTAAAAAAAAAAAAAAAAAAAAAATTAATAAAGAAAAAAAAAAGTAAATAAATAATAAGATGATGTCTATTATGACAGTTCTTAGATCAAGCCCCTTGCGCCGTAAAAATATTATTGCTTATATTTTGTTTACGATAATTTCAATTCAAATGAAACTTTCCAGAAAACTTTATTGGGTATCCATGAACATTTTAACATATGACACTTTGTGTTTACTGAAAATTCCCTCGTTAAACCAAACAGTTGAAGATTATCAAACAATAATGTAACACTGAGCGATAAAAAAATTAACAACTTTTTTTCAGTTAAATAATTAAGCATTATGAAAAGCCTATCATCCAAAGAATACTTTAAACTATAATAGTCCAGTCATCTGGTACTTTTAGACGGAAAAGTCCCTTACTTCTCGGTTTTTTTGCTTAAACCCTTTATTTTTGCACCCAAAAAAAGACTCTAAATTTGCTACATCAATTTCGCTCGGGAACCCCAAAAATTTTTTTCAAAAAGGTGTAAAATTTCAAAAAATTGGGTATACAAGTTTTTCAGTGCGTTTGATGAAAAAAATTGTTCAGAGTGAAAATAAAGTGTATAAAATTTCCATTAATTTAAATACTTTACATGTTGTTTGGAAGCCTTTAAAAGCGGATTTTTTTGCCTAGGCCGTAATGTAAATCTGATTTACTGATGTCGCAATCTGATTGGCTAACGCCGGTCTGCAGACCTCTACATTATGGTACAGCAGTCAGAGAATTACAGAGTTACCTATTTAAATGTTTCACACATATTTCTTTTTAAATATGTGTGAAACATATACAATATGTGTAATTCAATATGTGTAATTCTCTGACTGCTGTACCATAATGTAGAGGTCTGCAGACCGGCGTTAGCCAATCAGATTGCGACATCAGTAAATCAGATTTACATTACGGCCTAGGCAAAAAAATCCGCTTTTAAAGGCTTCCAAACAACATGTAAAGTCTAACTTTTGGTGTTAGTGTGATAGAAAATCCCAAAAAAATAAGTTATGTTTAAAAAACTGTCAAAATGGCAAAAATAGTCAAAAACAGGGTATATTTGGAAGATCATAACTTTGAACCTAATTAAGTTATAACGTTCTCCTTCATCGTAAATGTAAGGTAATTTAGCCTACTTTAACTCATCTGTTAATCACTTTTGCTTAAAATAACTGGGAACCGCACAATTGGTAAAAAACTTAAAAGTACGTTTTTTTAGTGAAAAATCGAAAAAAATCGGGTTTTTTTGAACGGCTATAACTTTTTACCTAATTAACTTAGGACGTTTAATTTTTTTTTAAATTAATGGAAATTTTATACACTTTATTTTCACTCTGAACAATTTTTTTCATCAAACGCACTGAAAAACTTGTATACCCAATTTTTTGAAATTTTACACCTTTTTGAAAAAAATTTTTGGGGTTCCCGAGCGAAATTGATGTAGCAAATTTAGAGTCTTTTTTTGGGTGCAAAAATAAAGGGTGTAAGCAAAAAAACCGAGAAGTAAGGGACTTTTCCGCCAAACACCCTTTTTTCTGACCAGATGACTGGACTATAACTCCTATAAATTTCATGCAAAAATATTAAGAAATTTTCATTTTAGAGCGAGTTGAAGTGAAAATTTTAATCAAATATGAATATATGATTTTCAGAAAAATTTAGTTTTTTGAGTTTTTTTCAAACGCAGTAAGAGATAGAAAGAATAATATCTGAAGAAAAAAGATGCGCCAGAGAATTTCCTACAAGATAGTAATTACAAAATTTTGTTTCTTAAAAATCAATTTCAAGGTGGTGGGGGAAAAGCGGACACCGCTGTTGAAAATTTATGTGCTTTTATAGAATCCGGAGGCTCATTTACTGTCTAAATCGAAATATTGGGTTTGAAAAAGTTGTGAAAATACTGAAACAGTTTTAAATATGATTTGAAAGTTGAAAAAGGCCTTAAAATATAATGAAAAAGATTGCTCACCCCACTCTCAGCATTTAAAAGTACTGAAAAAGTTGTGAATGTACTGACTTTACTCCCACTACCTAAAATTTGGACTTAGAAATATTTTCAGAAGGAAGAGTAAGAACTTAGAATTTTTCTTGCAACTGCGGACTTAGAATATTTTCAAAAGGAAGATTAAGAACTTAAAATTCTAATAACTAATCAAAACTAATTAGAACTAATGAAATTAGATTTTTCTTACAACTAGAATATTGGAACGCAGATAATTTTGTATGATTTAAGTGAAAATTATTAATTGTATTAAAATAACTATTTAAAAAGGTTAGTATAACGGCTAATTGTTAAATATTTTTTATTTTATTGTAGATGACGTTTGGAACTGGTATCAGATAAGATATATATATTTATATATTGTTATAGATAATTTTAATTACAATAGATAACATTTTACAATTTATTATATATTTAAAAAATCAATTATTTTCTTAAAATAATATAGAATATCATATATTCGAATATTAAATTTAAATATTGTTTGCATATCATTTATAACATTTATTTCTTAAAATGAGCTTTATTAAAGACATAGGTGAAGGCAAAATTAAAACAAATGACTTTTTTGGCTCTTGCAGGAATTTTTATGTTATATTTATATTTATACACATTAGTATTTTTTATTGTACATTTTTCTTATACATCGCATTAAATTTTACAGTTGCAATACTGCACAATAATATTTTATTCACATTCTTTACAGTTAATTGGTACACTCAAATATCGATTATTGTCAATATTAATATATACGCATGGACTCATAATCGATTCGACACCAACTATTTTCAAATTATATGATTCATGACACTTATAAATAAAATTTTCTGTCGTATAGACATGAGTACTTCCAATCACTGTAAAAACAGAATCGCAAATTACTTCTCGTATAATTGCATAGTGTATAAATTCCAGGGACGCACACGCCCACGATGCGAAACGACAGAATTGTATCTTATCGTATCGTGGCTAGCCTCGAACACGATAGACTAACCTGATTTGTATCGTGTCCGGGCACAACACGATAGACTTTGCTCAGTCGTATCGTGGCAGGCTTCAACACAATACGATCAGAAAAATCGCATCGTGGCAATCCACAACAGTCAATCCACATATTCAATAGTATCGTGACAGACCACGACAAAATATGTATCAAAGAATCGTAACGTGTCAAACACGTTAGAAATTAGTCAAATTTTTAGATCGAGATGAAAGCAAGCGTCGCGTCGCCTTGACGTTTCGCCCCACCACAACAAATTCTAAGTCGTCCGACGACAAAGGCTCTCCGCGCCTTTCTTCTTCTTGTTTTCGCAGTAATGTTTGTAAGCAACCTTGAATGGGGAAATTGAAAATATGCCTCCTAATTAATAATGCCTAAATGGTTCCAAGTGTTTTATTGAATAAATACTTGCGACCTAGTGTTCTAATTAATAAATAGATATACACAATTGTTTTATTTAACAAATAGATGCGCACTACTTTTTTAGTGCACATATAGATGCGCACTACTTTTTTAATGCACATAAAGATGCGCACAACTTTTTTAGTGCACTTATAAATGCGCACTACTTTTTTAGTGCACATATAGATGCGCACTACTTTTTTAGTGCACAAATAGATGCGCACTACTTTTTTAGTGCACATATAGATGCGCACTACTTTTTTAGTGCACATATAGATGCGCACTACTTTTTTAATGCACATAAAGATGCGCACTACTTTTTTAGTGCACAAATAGATGCGCACTACTTTTTTAGTGCACATATAGATGCGCACTACTTTTTTAGTGCACATATAGATGCGCACTACTTTTTTAATGCACATCAAGATGCGCACAACTTTTTTAGTGCACATATAAATGCGCACTACTTTTTTAGTGCACATATAGATGCGCACTACTTTTTTAGTGCATAAATAGATGCGCACTACTTTTTTAATGCACATATAAATGCGCACAACTTTTTTAGTGCACATATAAATGCGCACTACTTTTTTAGTGCGCATATAGATGCGCACTACTTTTTTAGTGCACAAATAGATGCGCACTACTTTTCTAGCGCAGAAATATATGCGCACAAGTGTTTTATTCAAGAAACATTTATTCATGTAAACTAAACATCGATTTTCATTAAATATTTTTGATGTAATGAAGACTTAAACATTAATGAGTTGTATTCAGAGTTGATCCTCTGTGTGTATTTTGATTCCAAGAACCACAAACTCAACATAAAATTTGGTTCTTCTTAGATCCTTCGTAACGCGTCACAATTATTTACATAATATATTTAAAAAATTAAAAGTACGTTTTAAAAGTCATTTTATAACATATGGTGCAAGTATATTTTTGAATCCATTCAAAATCTTTAATATTTAGTACAAGATTAAATTTACATAATATAAAATAAAAGAATCAAAGCTTTCAAAAAAGTAGAAAATTAATACCTTTAAAAAACGTAGATAAAGACATCAAATAAATGTTTTCAAAAATTCGTAATTATAAGATAAAAACTAAACAATTAAAAAGAAGTAAAAATATTTCTAAGAAATGGAAAAACTATGACAAAAATTTAAGAATTAATTAGAACGCTAAGACTAAAAAAATAGTGAAACATCAAGAAAATGGAGAAAAGTTTTTTTCCTGAACCTAACAAACTGTAAATAAATGTAAAGTACAAAGAATAATAAAATTTGTTTAGATTCTACTAAAAGATTAGAATTAATAAAAATAAAATAAAAGCATGTGCCATATCAAGATGAATAAAAAGTCCACAAAAGAAATTTAAAAATCACTTAAAAACAGAAAAGTTTATGCAAATTAAACCAAACAAATTTTTATAATATTACATGTAACATTTAAAACAAGTCCAACAATAAATTTAAAGAAATAAAGAAAATCTCAAAATTTTATGGAAAAATAAGTAAGTTTGCAAAAAAATCTCCCAAAAATCTCATAGAAATATTATAAGAATTAAAAAAAGGATTATTGTGAATATGAAATATAATTAATATTACGTAATGATTTTGCATTAATAATATGCATTTGAAATTTGAATTAATTGAAAGTTAAAAGTTGGAACAAATTGGAATATGATAGTTAATTGTTAATTGACGTTTGGAATTTATTTAAATTATAATGACTTAAAGATATAAAATTCTAATACTATTTTTTGCTATCTTCATACCAAAAATTTGTAAATCGTAGGTATTTTGATAATCTGTATTAGCACAATTTTTTCAATTTGATAAAGATTAAAATATTGAAATCGTAATTTTTAAGATTTATCCACAAATTTGTGTGTTTTGTTTATATGGTCTTGTGATGTTTTGCATGCAGTATTTTACATCTAGAGAATTGTAAAGTTTTTTTAATTATGTCATGATTTTAATGCCAATTTCAACAATCAATTGTTGTTGATTTATTTTGGCCTTGCCAAATGAGTTAGTGCAGTCGATTATTTTTGGAATGACCCAAAAGATAAATAAATTTGTTGTGTCAAAGAATAATTGAAAAGTGCAAAGAATGAAGAAAAATATACAAGAAAGGATGCCCATAGAAATACAACGGTATTGACCACGGTATTCTGGTACTGCATAAATAGGAAAATAAATTATTAATTATTACAAATATATTTAACTATAATAATGATATAAATAATACAAACTTAATTTCATTTTTTAGTTTTTTTCAACAATCAAGAATCTTCACATTTTATATTCTATACTGCAATACAAATTTTTTATGCTTTCCAAAAATCGGAAATCTACTAGATTTTGTGTTCTAGTTTATTCAAACTTTAAAACTTCAACTAATTCAAATTTAAATATATATAAATTAATGCATAATAATTAAATAATAATTATTTTCCATATTGACAATAATCCTCTTTTTAATTCTTACAAGATTTCTAAGAGTTTTTAACACTTTTTTAAAACTGTTTTAAATTTTTATGTTATAATTTCTTATTCTTACATAATTTTAAAACAATTTTTTCTTTTACTTTTGATATTTTTTTGTTTTAGTTCTTTTATTTTAGAATTGTCTGTAATTTTCTTCTTTTTATCCAAATTATGTAATATTATTTTACACTAGCCAAAAATACGCGCGCTACAGCGCGCGAGAATTGCATTTTTTGTTGGCTAGTATAGTTTCAATATAAAAAATAAATTGAACTTATTTAGACTAAATTAATTTTACTATCAAACTAAATTTTGTGAATTAATTTTTATTTATTAAAATGTGTTATAAATTAATAAATACAAAGAAATTTTAGAGAATAATTTCGATTTTCTTCCTAAGTTAAAATTAAAAAGTTTTTATAGTACGGTAAAAAAAAATTAGAATATTTTTTTAAAAAGTTTTTTGAACAAAATATTTTTTATTAATACAATTTTTTATACAAATTTATTTTATTCCAAACTTCTACTGATATGAAATCTTTATTTTTAAATTTTCTTTAAACAATACGAAATTTGATTAGGAACAAACCATTCTCAAAAATTTCTATCGATATAAATTTAAATTTTTCCAAATTAAAAAATTCTTAACTTCTATTAATTTAAATTATTTCAAACTTCAATTATAATCAAAATTGCAATATAACCAAATTTTTAAGATTTATAAATCAAGTTTAAGATTTTTAACACTCAACTGCTAGATTGGGTCTGACAAACCCGGGTTTTTAGAGCCATTTTTTCAGTATTTTCAATCTACAGTCTGGTGTAGGAGAGAGCGGAAAAGGTCTACCGGGTCTGTCAGACCCAGTTTAGCAGTTGAGGGTTAATTTAATTCAATTTGTAAAAGTGAAAGATTGAAATAATTTGTGTTTTTTAGAAATTAAAATAAAAATGAGTTCATTTTATTTTATTTCAATCTTTAACTTTTACAAATTAAATTATATTAAAAATTTTAAACTTGATTTTATTAATATGAATGCAAATTGTTTCAAATTTTAATTAGTTTACTCTAAAAACAAGTGTCTCGAAAGTGTCTTAAACTATAATATTATGGTATCTTTATTGTATCTTAGGCGCAAAAAGTGTATTCAAATAATATATGTAGGAATTATGAATTATTCAAATTTGAATAATAATAAACTTCAATTATTATTTAAAACTTTTAATGGTTCAAGCTTTAATCAATTCATGTTAAAAATATTATAAACTTATAAATATTTTTTAATTTTAACAGTGCATATTTAAATTAGGAATTTCAAACTTCAGCCAATATTAAAATCTTTAAATTATAAAAAATGTGAATTTTAATATTAGAACTTAAATTAATCCAAACTTTATGATTACAATTTCCACTATTTAAGTCTAAAAATATTTTAACAAATTGGAAACAGTGCAACCTGAAATCATTTGCAAATATAAAAACTATTAATTTCAACTTATAGAAATTTGGAAATTTCAAATCGATTCAAACTTATACTTAATTCAAACTTTAATTAATTAATACTTGAATTTACCGATTGTAAATTTTTTATTTACGCAGACTTCTCTTCCTAAGAATCATTTAAAATAATTTAAAATCTTATTTCCAAAAATTTAAATATCATTCAATTTAAACTTCTACGCTTTAAATTTTAAGGAATTTTTATATCAACCAAAAATATATTTAGTTTAACAAATGTAAGTCTACCAAAAAAAGCAATAAATTATAAAGACGGCATTTAAAAGCCTTAAAAAATATTGAAAAACTGTGCACGCTTTCTTCAATTTAATTTTATGATATTCATTTCTATTCTTATTTACGTTGTATTCAATAAAATTATAATTAAATCGTCAAATATATTGGAAACATTAAATTATTTTAAATTATTTATATCTACATATTTTTTCATTAATCTTCATATTATGTTTAAAGTGGTGTCAATCTTTATTAAAAACTGTAAAGTAGATTAAAGTGAAACATGCATTTATATTTTAATACACTATTGTTAAAAATAAAATATAAATTTATTACTTAATTTAAATTTAAAATTCAGGAGAATTAATAAATAAATAAGTAAAATTAGAAATCATATATAAAAATACAGATTTTCAAAAGTTATTGATTTAAAACAGAAAAACATGAATAAATGTGAACAGAATGAAAGAATGAATGAATAAAGTTTGCGATTATTATTATTACTAAGCAAAAGAAGAACGCGAAAATTGCATTTTTTATTGGCTAATATATAGTTTAAATACAACAAATAAACTATAAACTTATTTAGATAAAATTAATTATATATTATGAAATTAAATTTTGTGAATTAATTTTGATTTATTAAAATTTGTTACAAATTAATAAATAGAAATAAATTTTAAAAAATAAATCAGATTTTCTTCCCCAGTTAAAAATAAAAAAAATTATTGTATGTTACAAAAAGTAAGAATATTTCTCTTTCAATAGTGCTGTGAACAAAATATATTTAAACTTTTATGCAAACTTAATTTATTCCAAACATCTTTTGATAATAAGAATTCCTTATTTTTAATTTTTTTTTACAAAATTCAATTAATAACAAACCATTCTTCAAAATTTTTATCAATATTTTTTCATTCCTCGAAATTAAAAAATTCACAACTTCTATCGATTCAAATTGAAAATATTTCAAACTTGAATTAATCAAAATTGAAATATAACTAAAGTTTTAAAATGTATAACTTTTTTTTAATTTAATCCATGGGAACAATTATTCCAATCTTTTACCTTTACAAATTAAATTAAATTAAAAATTTTAAACTTGATTTTATTAATATGAATTTTAATTGCTTCAAACTTTAATAATTAGTATAAGAACTTTGAATTTTTAAAATTTTAGTAATATTAAACTTAAATTACTTAAAACTTTTAATTGCTCGAATTTGATTAATTCATGCTAGACCTATTATGAACTTCAAATATTTTCAAATTCTAACAATGCATATTTTAGGTGTTTCAAACTTAAACCCATATAATTATAAGAATTTAAAGAACTTTTGGAAATTTTAAATCGATCCAAACTTTAATATTATTTAAATCAATTAATATTTCAATTTATCGATTCTAAATTCTTTTATTAATTCAAACTTCTATTAATAAATAGTTATTTTTCTTTAATTTTATGAAATTATTTTAGATATTTGATTTTTGTGATCAGCGCTTTTTTTGTGAAAATTTTGGGATCTTGATCTTGATTTTAATGAATTTTTAGCCTGACGGGCTTGGCAAATCTATAATATAGTGAAAAATATATTTCAGTCAATCTTATTTTTTGTTTTTACAATTGAACTGATTAAAATTATAATTGATCCTAATTTGAAACCTATAATAAAATTATAAATTAAATAAGTTTAATAATTTACCAATAAAAAATAAGCATTTTGAGATAAAAAATACAACATTTATTTCGAGAAATTAAATTTGGTATGTATTTTTATTTAAAATAGAGAAGAAGATTTCAATTTAAAAAAAGAAATGATTAAAAGAGGAATAAATTATAAAGAAGGGATTTAAAAATCTTAATAAATATTTGAAAACAGTGCTCGCTTTTTTCCAATTATATCATGATATTTCATTCTGTATTCTTATTTATATTGTCTTTTTTAGAAGTAATTAAAAAAACGAAATATTATTATGAAAATTATTCATATATTATTATAAATTATAACATAAAATATTCATTAATTTTCATATTAAATTTAAAATTCGTTGAATCTTTATTAAAATCTGTAAAGTAGCTTGAAATAAGACACGTTTTGTATTGTAATACATTAATATTATTGAAAATAAACTATATAAATTTGTCAATTGATTTAAAATTTAGAATCAGGAGAATCAATAATTAAATAAATAAAATTAGAAATCTTATAATTAATATAAAAATACATTTTTTCAAAAGTTATTGATTTAAAACATAAAAACATCTATAGAGCCAAACTTCAGGTGTGGACAGAATGAAAGAATGAAAGAATGAAGTGTGCGATTATTATTATTAATAATTCGGTTATAACATTCACTAAACCTTTTAATTCGTTGATTTTATTAATTATTTCTATATTTTTAAAAATATATATTCTAAATTTATTTTTGGACCTCTTTAAGTCTATAAGAAGAATATTTATAAAATTATTTTGGTTTATTTTTTTTAAACCCTTTTATATTATTTATTTTATTTTTAAAAATGCATTGATGTACAGTTAAACAAATGTTCGGTTTGTATAACCAAATAATTTGATTATACACATTTGTTTGAATCAACCAAATGGTTTATTACAGTTGACTAAGTGTTTTGGTTAATCCAACCAAAAAGTTTATTTCATACAAACAAAAAATTTGTTTTATTCAAAGAAATTAATTTTATTGAATTTATTTGGTTCGTTCAAATAAATATTTTGGTTTACACAATCAAATGTCATACTTATTTTTCTTTAATGCTTGAATTTCTTAATTAAATATTTTATTTGTATATTATTAATTAATTTCCAATTTTTAATTTACAATTTTAAAGTAATAATAATAATAATCACTATAATAAATTGGAAATTAACTGATAAATATGCAAATAAAATATTAAGAAATTCAGATATGGGTGATTCTCCACGAAACCAACAATTTGGTTACTGTGATTTTAGAAAAAAAAATTTCTGATTAAAATAAAAATTGTGATATAACTTTGAAGTATGATAGTAAAAAATGAAATATCTGTGATGGGCCGGACAAATTGTTTATAATTTTTGTATTTTTTAAACAAATTAGCTGTTACCGCATCCATGTACCATAATCGGTTGCAGTATAACAGAATTGATAGTTGAATTTATAGAAAAGTTAAATAAAAATCATTCGCATTCTAACTTTTATATTTTCTATTTGTTAAACAATATTTGTTTAAACAAATAATAAAAAAAGTCACATTTAATTAAAATTATGGATCACAATCGATTCTACAAGAAAAATTAGAAAGATTTTGTTATGATCATATTTTATTTTAAGTCATAATTTGTTGATAAAATCGCTTTAAACAAATAAATAAATCTATGGTGGTAATTTATGCGGTAATTTATAAAAATATTGAGGTAATTTATAATAAAAATACAAACGAAATTCAGGATTTAAAAAACTGATGTAGGACATTTATGTAGTAATTTATGGAAATTTATGGTAATTTATGCGGTAATTTATAAAAATTTTGAGGAAATTCATAATATTAATACAAAATAAAATTCATGATTCAAAAAACTAATGCAGGAAATTTATTTCGTAATTTATGGTAATTTATGATAATATATACGGTAATTTATGAAAATTTCGATGCAATTTATAGTTAATAAAAGTAAATTAAAAAAACTAATTTTTGAAATTTATGGAAATTTATACGATAATTTATGGAAATTTATGTAGTAATTTATGGAAATTATATTAAAATTTATAGAAATATATGTTGTAATTTTATAAATTATTTTAAAAACATTTATTCTAATTTATTAACAAATAATTTAAAATTTGCAAATCAGTTGCCAGCAATTCATAGAAATTTATACGGTTATTTATGAAAATTTATAAAGTATTTAATGTTAAAGTTATATTAAAATTATGACAGTTTAGGTAATTTCTATTTGTTTAATTTTATTTAACACAATCACAAAAAATTTTAAATTGTACACTTGTTTAAACCACAAATTCAATGAAAGACAGCCAAAAACCTTCACCATGACGCTTAATGAATACTGTTTTTTTAAACAAATTATACTCTCTAAAACTGAATCAGTGAAATTTTCACTGATTTGAAATCAGTGAACAACTTTTCGTTGCTGAATCAGTGAAATTCACTGAAGATTAGTCATTTTCACTGATTCAGCAAAGAGAAGTTGTTCACTGATTCCAAATCAGTGAAAATTTCACTGATTCAGTTTTAGAGAGTAAGCAATTTTCAATCGGTTTCGCATTCCTGTCATCTATATTCACGGAAATAATACTACTATACATCATTTATTGAAAAAAATTTTTTTTTTAATTTATTGCGAAATATGCAAAGGTTTCACCATGACGATTCTGTGATTCCCTACAAAAATTAAGCGCTTTAAACGTAAAAAAAGCAAAAAATCAATTATAAAATTTGTTTCTATCGTAGTGAATCTCTTGAGGGGAGTCAATTGTTGCTTATACTAAAGTGTAACTAAATTCTGATTTGATTTTTATGAAATATTTCAATTTTTTAAAAAGGCTTCACCAAGACGCACAAAACTGGGGACAAGAAATAACATCTAGAAAAAATAAAAATAATAATTATTTTTTTTACAACTAATTTTTTTCTGAATTCTACACACTTAGACAATAAAAAAATATAACCATTAATTTGTTTTATTATTAAAGTTTACTAGAAATATTTATTTTTGTGTCGTAACTGACCCTGGGGATACCCGTGAAGAAATTTCCCTATCTAGAACTAGTCTAGACCGGTGACGGTGCACCCTACCGGGGCCTCGTGGGGACCTCATGGGGCCCTGGTTGGGAAAGCGTGAATTCTCTAGATAGGGAATTCTTGTCAGGCCCTAGTCGGGACCGAGACAAAATTTCTACACGGGTAGGCTTCACCATGACGATTTGGCCTATAAATTTGCATTTAAAAAAAAATATTTAATCTTATAAATTAAAGTGGCTACAGGCTTTCGTTTGTGATCACTAGAGTTACTTTTTTAAGTTAGATTCATTACCATATGTGCAATTTGTTTCTTAAAAAACAGAAGGGACATGGAATTGTCGGTTTCGTGAAGAATCACCCATATATTATACAGAAAAACGAATAACAGTTGAGCATATTATTAGAAACAAAATTTTCTTCTCTTCAAGGTCGTCTTCTTACGGAGTGTTTCTCCTTAAAAGAATCTTTTACTTCAAAATTTATGAAAGAATTAAAAGTCACAAGTAACTCATATATTTACAAGCACAATTAAACATAACCTGTAGGTAATCAAAATCTATTTGACACTTATAACCTAAAATAACCTGAAACACACAATAGGTCACAAATTTTGTAGGAACTTTCCGCGTAATCCAATTTCTCAAATGAGGAAACAACACTCACTAAATTTATAAAACACAAGTTATGATAAAACAAATAATGCACTTTATACGCGACGACACGATTGACATGACGCGACGCTTGTTTAAACACTCAGAAAAATGATATCAAAAATATCAAAAATATTTTATCAATATCAAAAATATTGATAAAATTAATTTGAAATTTGTAAAAAATGATAAAAATAATTTAAAATAGGAAAAATAGTCCAGAAATAACCAAAATAACAGAAATTTGAAGAAATAATTGAGAAATCACAAAAAATTTTAATTTTAAGGTAATAAGTGAAACTAGGTGTGAATTCTGTCTATTTCATGGACACTTCGCTTCCAAGGAAGCAAGATAATTTGCTTCCTCATAGAGGAAGCAAGAAATTTAGTTATAATATAAAAAATAATAATTTAATTTTAAATTAATTATTATTGAAAAAAATTAAAAATCATGAATTATTACGTGGGTTTTTTGTCAATTATATACTTTATATAGGTCAATCGATTCGTTTTGAAACAAGGAATATGATTTTTTCATTCATTTGTCTGAATTTTTAGCATGAAAAAATTTTTTGCCGAATAACGATATTTTCGATGAAAAAAGGTGCTCAAAAAAATTTGATTGGGTATTTCCAAAAATCCCTGTGTCCAAATTTAGATATTTGTGAACTTCATATGTCATCCAAATTTTATTAAAATCCGTTAAAGCGTTCTCGAGATATCCTGGCGACAAAAAATTTACCACATACACACACACATACACACACACACACACACATCCGGACATTTTCTCAGGAATGAAAATTTGAACTTTTCAGATGAAACTGAGTCGATTTACACTATTTTTGGAAAATCGAAAATCTTAACGATCACAACGCTTCCTCTATGAGGAAGCAAAAGTAACAAAAATTTGAGCCAAATAATTGAAAGATGACAAAACTAATTAAAAATTAAGTAAAAATTAAAAAATTTGAAGAATAGGTACTTATTTTAGTCCAAAGAAAGAGTTTGGTCGAATGAAACAAATACATTTAAATAAAAATTTTGTTTCTGGAACCAAAGGATTTGTTACAAGGAACCAAATGCTTATTTAATCTAATAAAACTTTTTTGTTGTATCAAATAAAATAAGTTAACTAAATGGTTTGTTTAATTTAACTGAAATTTTTTTCTAACTGTAAATGTCTTATGTCTTAAAATAAGATCTGTTTTTACAGTGTACATATACATTTTTTTATTTATTTTTTATTAATTCTAATTTTTCAGTATATTCTTATCAAATTTTTTTAATTTTTGTATTTTTTACATTTTTCTGCGGTTTGTTAGATTAAGAAAAAAAACATTTTTCCATTTTCTTTCTATATTTATTTAATCTTCTTGCTGTTTCACAATTTTTTTAGTGTTTCTTTGAATTTTAATTAATTCTTTAATTTTTGTCTTATTTTTTCTATTTCTTAGAAATATTTTTTCTTCTTTTAAACTATTTAGTTTTTATCTTATAATTACGAATTTTTAAAACCATTTATTCGATTTATTCTATATCTACATTTTTTTTATGTAGACAAATATGTCGAGATACTTAAAATTAGGTGTAAATTATGTCTATTCTTGCACATTTCGTTTCCACGTATAAGCAAAACAATTTGCTTGCTCATAGAAGAAGCAATAAATTAATGACGTAAAAATTAATTGGAGAAGTTATTAAAAAAAAGAATTTTAAATGCAAAAAATGAAGAAACATGAATTATTTTCGAATTTTTGATCAATTATAAACTTTATATAAGTCAATTAATTCGTTTTGAGACACGGAATATGATTTTTGTATTTATGAAGTTGTATTTTTAGCATGGAAAAAAACGATTTCTTTCGATGAAGAAAGGTGCTCAAAAAAATTTGATTAGGTATTTTAAAAAATCCTGGTGTCCAAATTTAGAAATTCATGAGCTTAATAACTCATCCAAATTCTGTTGAAATCCGTTGAAGCGTTCTCGAGATATCCTGGCGACAAAAAAGGCTATACATACATATCATACATGCACAAAACACTCACAGACATTTAGACATTTGCTTAAAAATGGAAATTTACGCTTATTAGATGAAATTGAGTTGATTTAGACTATATTTGTGGAAAATCGAAAATCTTAACTATCACAAAGCTTTCTCTATGGAAATGTAAAAAATAATGAATCCATTAACATCCATGCTTAGGGAAAAATGGATATCAAAAAAAGTCATTACGGGAAACTGGACCGTGCTTGAAATGATGATTTTTGACATTAAGAAATGTTTAAAAATAAATTGTTTAAAAACATTGTTATAAACAAATATTAGAAGAAAACTAAAAATTATTAAAAATATATAGTTTCATTCGATTGTACGCGAAAATATTGTTTATTTAGTATTAAGAACACATAAGGTAAAAAGATTGAAAACGTTACACATGCCTTCTTGAATAATTTTTCTCGTACAATCGATTAATGACATTGGTTTTTAATATTTTTTAATTTTGTTTCTATTTGTTTAAAAAAATTGTTTCTTTTAACAGTTTTTAATGTAAAAAATCATCATTTAATTCACAATCCTGTTTTCTGTACAGCTTTCTCTGCTATCCATATTTCCCTAAAAATGGGTTGAGATGAATTCAAGGTCATTATTGTTGTTTATTGATTATTTATAACAAATGGAGTGAAAAAGTTTTAAATGTCTCCCATGTTCCTTTATTAATTTTTCACGTGCAATGAAAAAACACTATTTATTTTTAACAATTTTTTTTTATTAGTTTATAACAATTCGTTTAAACCAATTATTCTTTAAACAATTTTTAATGTCTAAAATCATCTTCTGATTACTTCCAGTATTGGTTTTTTGGAAATCCGCATTTCCCCAAATTATTTATGTCACTTAATTATTTATTAGTAAAAATATAAAAAGCTTGGTAACTACTGCTGTTAAAAAACTAGTGCGCATATATTTGTTCAATAAAACATTAGTGCGCATGTATTTTTAAGCTAAAAAAGTAGTGCGTATCTATTTATGCGCTAAAAAAGTAGTGTGCATCTATTTGTGCGCTAGAAAAGTGTTGCACACGTATTTGTGCACTAAAAAAGTAGTGCGCATCTATATGTGCACTAAAAAAGTAGTGCGCATTTATATGTGCACTAAAAAAGTTGTGCGCATCTTTATGTGCATTAAAAAAGTAGTGCGCATCTATTTTTGCACTAAAAAAGTAGTGCGCATCTATACGTGCACTAAAAAAGTACTGCGCATTTATAAGTGCACTAAAAAAGTTGTGCGCATCTTTATGTGCATTAAAAAAGTAGTGCGCATCTATATGTGCACTAAAAAAGTAGTGCGCATTTATATGTGCACTAAAAAAGTTGTGCGCATCTTTATGTGCATTAAAAAAGTAGTGCGCATCTATTTTTGCACTAAAAAAGTAGTGCGCATCTATACGTGCACTAAAAAAGTACTGCGCATTTATAAGTGCACTAAAAAAGTTGTGCGCATCTTTATGTGCATTAAAAAAGTAGTGCGCATCTATATGTGCACTAAAAAAGTAGTGCGCATCTATTTGTGCACTAAAAAAGTAGTGCGCATCTTTATGTGCATTAAAAAAGTAGTGCGCATCTATATGTGCACTAAAAAAGTAGTGCGCATCTATATGTGCACTAAAAAAGTAGTGCGCATCTATTTTTGCACTAAAAAGTAGTGCGCATTTATAAGTGCACTAAAAAAGTTGTGCGCATCTTTATGTGCATTAAAAAATTAGTGCGCATCTATTTGTGCACTAAAAAAGTAGTGCGCATCTATATGCGCACTAAAAAAGTAGTGCGCATTTATATGTGCACTAAAAAAGTTGTGCGCATTTATATGTGCATTAAAAAAGTAGTGCGCATCTATTTATGCACTAAAAAAGTAGTGCGCATCTATATGTGCACTAAAAAAGTAGTGCGCATTTATATGTGCACTAAAAAAGTTGTGCGCATCTTTATGTGCATTAAAAAAGTAGTGCGCATCTATATGTGCACTAAAAAAGTAGTGCGCATCTATATGTGCACTAAAAAAGTAGTGCGCATCTATTTGTGCACTAAAAAAGTAGTGCGCATCTTTATGTGCATTAAAAAAGTAGTGCGCATCTATATGTGCACTAAAAAAGTAGTGCGCATCTATATGTGCACTAAAAAAGTAGTGCGCATCTATTTGTGCACTAAAAAAGTAGTGCGCATCTATATGTGCACTAAAAAAGTAGTGCGCATTTATAAGTGCACTAAAAAAGTTGTGCGCATCTTTATGTGCATTAAAAAAGTAGTGCGCATCTATATGTGCACTAAAAAAGTAGTGCGCATCTATTTGTTAAATAAAACAATTGTGTATATCTATTTATTAATTAGAACACTAGGTCGCAAGTATTTATTCAATAAAACACTTGGAACCATTTAGGCATTATTAATTAGGAGGCATATTTTCAATTTCCCCATTCAAGGTTGCTTACAAACATTACTGCGAAAACAAGAAGAAGAAAGGCGCGGAGAGCCTTTGTCGTCGGACGACTTAGAATTTGTTGTGGTGGGGCGAAACGTCAAGGCGACGCGACGCTTGCTTTCATCTCGATCTAAAAATTTGACTAATTTCTAACGTGTTTGACACGTTACGATTCTTTGATACATATTTTGTCGTGGTCTGTCACGATACTATTGAATATGTGGATTGACTGTTGTGGATTGCCACGATGCGATTTTTCTGATCGTATTGTGTTGAAGCCTGCCACGATACGACTGAGCAAAGTCTATCGTGTTGTGCCCGGACACGATACATTTCAGCTTAGTCTATCGTGTTCAAGGCTTGCCACAATACGATCCAGCTTGAGCTAGCGTGTTGTGGCTGGCTACGATACGATTCACTACCAGCCAAAGTGTTGTGACGCTGACACAACACAACACAACACGATGGGCTCGGGCGCATCCCTGATAAATTCACAATTGCAATTATTATGCTCGCACTGGTTGTTGCGTAATCTTAAAAAGCAAATAACCATTTCAAATTTAATTCCATTTTCATTATATCTAATAACGCTTGACAAAGTTTGCAATCCATTCTTATACATTTCTGAAACATACAATTTATTGCTTTTCAATAACCTAAAATATTTCCAGATGTCAAAATTATTTTGATTTATTAAATGATTCCTTAAAGTGTTTTCAAATGCTTGTGGAATATTTTCTAAATGCTTATAAACACCAACAGAGAAAGTATTCTCATAAATGAGTTCAATAATTTTAACCTGGTACTTTCTTTTAAAACAAAAGTCGCGTATTTTTCCCTCTGGTAGATCTTCAATAAATCGTACCATTTTAACTAATTGACTATGAGAATTTATGATTTGAGTCTCTAAATGAGAAGTACCATGAACACTTTTTAAGATTTGACCATTAAGATCCTCATATTCATAACACGAGTATAACCACAATGGCCCTAGATTTCTAACACAATTCGACAAATGCAATAATAAGAGAACATTTATGGAACAAAATTGTATGCCATACAAGTCTTCAAAATCTTTTACAAATTTGTGCAGCAAATCTTCTGCAATATTTATCATAAAATTGGCAATACAATCTGCGCTTAGTATTGACGTAGCTACAATCAGTTTCAAAAAATGATTAAAATATTCATTACTCATAACGCCTTCAAACACAGCAACTGAAAAATAAAATAAAAAATTTTTTAGTTCAGATGCTTTCCAATGAACTAAATCATCAACACTGCGAGGCATTCTGTGAATAAATTTAGGAGGTGTAATGTTTTTCAAACGCTCATTAACAACGTCCAAATGTCTGCATAAAGAAAAAGGAAATGCAGAGTAGGTTGATTCAAAGCAAAGACCTAATATTTTTTTCATTACTCCACCATCTACTGCGTGCATTCTATCTACGCCTATTCCTTTAATAAAATTTGGCATAAGTCGAGAAAGAGCTGTATGACCTTTAACTCCATAGACAGGTGCATTTACTGAAGCTTCATTTGCATAGTGTACGCAAGTTTCCGTTGTTCTTTCTTCTATATTTTGAATATAAGGGTAAACATGTAGTGAACTTCGAGGACCAGTTGAAATACTTTGTCCAGGAGTAATGCAAACTGGACAACCATGTTTACCGTTAAACTGTATGAAATTTAGACAATCGCATTTCGCCGGTAAGTCACACGTTCCTGACAACATAACTCCTCGAACACGAATCTCATTTCCATTTGGTAAGGAGACAGACACCCCTTGGTACAATTTTTCAATCAGATTTCGTAATTTATAAAAAAAGAAATTGAAGTGTGGTTTCTGATCTCCATACCACAGTCCTACAAGCAGAGTGTTTTCTTTTTTTTTCGTTCTTCAAAAGGTATTTCATTAATTGTAAAATATAATGGCCAAACACTTATTTTTGAAGATTTGAAAACAGGTACGCCATCAGTATACCAACTAAATGAAATATTTTGTTCATTGCTTAAAAATCCATTAAGAAGCCAATCTTTATACATTTGTCCATCATATATGTCGGATACAGAATCATGTTGCACATGCCTTTGAAACCTTGTCTGTAATTTGTTATAGAAATCTTCTCTTCTATACATATCTCTTAATTGCTCGATCACATTTAGTTCAACAAAGTGTGAGTTAGATTTTTGCGGACAAGATGGACAAATATCATTATTACTCTGCATTTCTCGCAAGCAAAATGAGCAATAGAAGTGTTTTTTGTTATTAGTATGACTATTTAGATTCCAATATTTCTTAAACTTGTACAGACTGTTTTTCTTGTAATCCAACTGAGGACAATGCAACTGTATGGCTTCCATAATGTCTGATACACATGTCAAATTTAAATTGTTGCGTAACATTAGGGATAGTAAAATAAGCATACTTTCCCCAACTGAAATATCAGCATTATGATATAATGGATCTTCACCTCCATTCTCTTCTTCGATGTCTTCTTCATCCTCTGATGATTCCACTTGTTCGTTTTCTTCTTCGTTATTTTCAAAAGGTAGATCGACGTTCTCGTTAAAAATGGGTTGAATTCGATTTTCGTAGTTGTGTTGTACGTATCGGGCATCATCATTTATAGCAATTTCTTCAACCAATCGTCTAAAAACCAGATACCATAAACATATCATTACAAGGGCCCCTGCTTAAAAGTATGAAACTTAAAAGAGGCGCATGAATATTCCCTAAATCACATTTGACATAATTTCCATTTGACATAATTCCCAGTTTACATAATTCCCATTTGACACAATTCCCAGTTGACACATTTGTTGCGCCTCAGTTAAAAATTGAAAATAATTCATGTTTAATATTGCACATAAAGAAATGAGTCATGTCTACTCTGCAATAATATGATCAGATAACTATAAAAAAATGTAATTGCGATTCTACAAGATACTTACAGATTTTGATCTGGTTCATTAAGTATGTGAATGACAGGTAAATCAAGACCCACTGGAACTGGTTCTAAGTGTGCGTAATTAGGACCCCTTTAAGTAAAAAATTGTAATTTAGAAATAATACATTCTTCAATGAATTCACATTAGGCGATTAAAAATTCATTGTCCATGAAACATTGGATACTTTCCTACTTTGAAGCTGATTAAACCTGTAAACAAAAATACTCTTACTTGATTTTAATGTTAAAGTTTATCGATCCTAAAATGCAAAATAAATTAGTTAATATTGATTTATCTATTGATTGGCACAAGTGGCGGAACTTTAATTTTGTTATTGTAAAAAAGAATTAAATATTATTTTCAAAGTATTGTCGAAATGTTCACTACTTGTGCCACTCTCTTATTTTTAACTAATCAACATTAACTTATGCATTTATAAGAGCGAGAAATGTCAACATTTAAATCAGGTAAAAGTGTTTTTGTTGACAGGTTTAATCAGCCTTAAATATAAAAAAAAAACTCTTATTCATGTGTATTCACTGACTTTGGTCTGAGCGCTATTTTTAAAAAATCTAGGTGTTTAAATATGTCAAACTCCAGCATTTGTTGGATTAAGTAAGCATATTACAGTATAAACTTTATTTCTTGTCGTGTTATTAATAATCAAAAGTAGAAGGTTCACAACTTCATTTCATAACCTTAAATCTGATTTTATTTTTTTTAACTTTATAAATCGAAACCTATTTAATATATTAATACGTATCGGAACTTACTAGAGAAATAAAACATTTTATTTTAAGCGTAGAAAGAATGGACTTATTAAAAAGTTTCATTATTTTAAAATAATACTATAATTTGAAAAAAATTACTCGTATCATGTTTCACAAGTTTTCGGAGCTTATAACTTTTTTGTGAAACCTCCTATCAATTTGAGGTTGTAAATATAATTTAATATTAATAAAATATACTGGCCCTTAAAGTTTGACTAACGTATTTTGCTTAGTTTAGAAAATATTAAAATTTCTTAATCAAAGAGGTCAAGAGAGTCTTTCTTAACTTTGAAACTTGAAGCTAGCATACCATCTTTAATCGTTTTAATATTGTAATGCAAATTTAATTTAAATGGAGCAATGTGAAATTGCTGTGTTTACTTTAAATTGAAAATAAACCTTTGTGAGTAAAAAAATTTTAATATTTAATATTTCCTAAACGAAGCAAAACACGTTCGTCAAACTTTAAAGGAAAGTAGATTATATTAATATTAAAGTATATTCAAAACCTCAAATTTTTAGGAGGTCCCACAAAAAGGTTATGAACGTCGAAAAATAGTGAAGCTTTGTACAAGTGTACATTTTTCAAATTCGAGTATTATTTTAAAATAATTACATTTTATAATTAATCCACCTTTTCTACGCGTAGAATGAAATCAATTATATTTCTAATAAGTTCTGATACATATTACATTAAATTGGTTTAGAATTATAACATCTTTAAAAAAAAGTGTTAGATTTAAGGTTATGTCATGAAGTTCTGAATCTTCTACATTTGATTAGTAATAACACGAAAAGAAATAAATTGTATACCACAATAATATGCTTACTGAATGCTGAAAATGTTGGAGATTCACATATTATAAAACTAGATTTTATAAAAATGTGGTTGCAACAGCCCTCAGATGAAAGTCAGTTGATTAAGGCATGTAATGAAAAAAGTAAATGTAACCTCAAATACTTGATTTTCCAATATTTTTTAAAATTAGTATAACTGCATTAATATAAACTTACCTTAATTCTGGATTGGGCAGTTCTTCTACATTTTGATGGACATTATTTTCATAATTTATATTTTGTTCTGCAATGTTTATATCACGAGCTCTTTGCAATGCAGCATTAACACGGGCTTGTTGCTGCCGAGGACCGAGGTCTTGAAACCGCTTATTTGGCATTTGTATTTTTTCTTCTTAAATAATTATTTTAGTTTTTTTTTCATTATTACCATTTGAATAATGTAAACAGTTAAAGTGTTAATAACAACAAGTGTTGTTATTTTCATTATAAAAATGAATTTCTAATTAACCGTTGCGTGAAAAACAAGATTTATACAAATTATATTTCAAAAGATTTTGATCCATTTTAAACTGCGCGCCAGCAGCAACCAATAGCGGATTGACGCCTATAGCGCAAGCGTCATGCAAAAGGTTCCAGAGTTCCAGATGAAGGAATCAGTGTGTTCTTTGTTTGTAAAAATTTGTAACGACGCAATATTATAATTTTCAACGGTTTTAAGTTATTCCCCGGCTTGTGTATTTTCAAAAATTTGAAAAAAAAACGTTACTCAGTCTGCACTTATTATTTAGAAAGCTAAATATTTTTCAAGAAATTAGTATTTGAAAACAATTGGCAAGTATGTATTGTAACCTAAAAATTTTTCTGCACAATTTATTGTTGAATGTACACTGTAAACAGTTTTTTTAGTAAATCACCCTTTAGACTTGTAATTTTACAGGAAACTTATTTTAAAGCAGCAAATGTACAAGTCCTTCTTGTCCTTGTTTCTGCACAAGCAATATTGTTGAATGTACATTATAAAAAATTTGTTTGACTAAATCACATTTGAGACTTCTAATTTTACAGAAAGTTTATTTTAAAGCAGTAAATGTACAAGTCCTTCTTGTAAGCTTCATACTTTTACTTTCATATTATTTATTAATTTTTACGTAAATAAATATTTTTCTCATTTTGCAATTATGGCACATCTACATGTATAGAAATTTGATGTTAATTCAGAGATAAAAAGACTTTAGTCAAAATCTGTTTCCTGTGAACCAAAGATTCGCTGTTTTAAAATAAGTACAGTTACAGTTTTCTATAAAATAACAAGTCTAAAGTGTGATATGGTGAAAAAAAATGTTTACAGTTGGGTCAAACCATTTTATTTGAACCAAAGTGGTCACTCATCAATTTTTAAAAAAATTTAATTATTATAATTTCTTTTAAATTCTGAGTTTACAGCATATGAGTTATAGTGAACTGTCATGTTTTTAGCTAGCAAGAATTGTGAAAAAGAAACTTAGGATTAACCTTAGAAATGCGAAAAGAATTATTTGCATTTGTCTAGAGTAGTTGAATTTATTATTTTTAAACCATTAAAGCACTTTATTATATACAATAATGGATTTAATATGAATCCAAAGTTCACATAAAAACGGGTAATTGTAGTTTTTTTTGCAATTTCTACTAGCCGTAAAAATGACAGTTTTCTGTAACTCCTATGCTTTAGACTCATAATTTAAAGAACTATTAATAATTTACAAATAATTCCTTAAATTTTATAAATAAACAATATCACCGAATAATTTCTGAAAGTATCAATTTTTTTAAAACTTGATTCGTGACCACTTTAGTTGAAATAAAATGGTTTGACTCACTGTATAAAGCAATATATTTTAATTATAAAAAAATTATTGGCCATTCAGATATTACAATTATGGAAGTTAGAGGAAAAAGTGCTCTAATATGGTGGCATAGTGCAAATTCTACGGATATCGTGCCCTTAACAATTGTACCCAGAGATCAGCGCATGCAAGGCCAGTGCATAGAAATTAATAAAAACAAAGCAACAATAATTTCCATTGGAGGTAAGTTTTATTTGGAATTAATAAATTTATATTTCATAATAAATACATTGAGGACGTAAGACTGCAATAAAAAAAAGTTGCTTAGAACACCTTATTAAAAAAATGCTATATCAAAGGCATCTGTCAGTTTTCTTTACTATATCTCTGACGTGAATAAAAAGAAATATAACTCTTAAAAAGTTAAATTGGTTTTGAAAAAATTCAATTTCAAATTTGTTAGGTAATTTTGTTTATGATAATACTAATGCATTTGTTAATTAAAAGATCAAGAATCTAAATTTGGAAAGTAGTGTACGAGGTAGAGTATTTTGTGAAAATAGAAAGCTTCTGATTATTGTTAAAAATTATAGAAATATTTAAAATATAGATTAAAATTATCTTCGTACGTAATCATATTTCATAATTAAAGTTATTGTTTTCAGATCAATCACAGTTACAGCAATGTAATAATGTTATGAAGGATGTTTCACAAACAAAAAAAGTACTACCAAAAAAACGACAGAGCCAAAAAGAAGAAAACGAGTGATGACTAAAGCGAATGTTATAAAAAACTTAAAGCAACATAACAAAAATAGCATGGAGACCAAAATATATGAGGATAAGTCTATCTTTCAAAAAAAACAATATGAAGTTCCATGTAATATTACATCTGCAATGAATGCATCTCCTTTGCAAGAAGCAACCAATTCTTTTTTTCGCCTTGACGAGCAATCAAGAAGAACTACACAAGCATCCGCTGCGACTTCAAATCCGCTTTTAAACTTCAGTCAATTATTTTCACCACCATCATTGGATTCATGCGCACCAAGCATAGTTAACAAGAGTGATGAAAATCAGCAAAAAATTTCCAGAGATTTTTCTAATTTCAAGAATCCTCAAACTTTTGGACCGTATTTACCACCTACCAGAACACAAAGCTCAAACTCGTATACTGAACTACAACCAGTAAGAAATACTTCTTCCTTTCAAATGCCAAATATTGAAAACAAATTTTTCACTAATTCCTGTTCGACATCTCCACATTATTTTCAACGCTTTCCTGCTTCTTCACCATCGCAGACTAATATTTCTATAGAATCAGCTGTTTCTCAAGATATAATGCCAGCTTCTAATGGTGTTGTATCTCACGATCAGCGTAATTTTTATGAGAAATTGTACTCATTAGAAAATTTTAAAATATCTCAAGGAAGAAATCAATCTCAACAAAATCCCACCAATACTTCATCACACTTGCCTCCTGCTACTAACTCTACTTCTGCTTCTATCTATTTGAAATCATCAGTCTCTCCATTGAACTACGTTCCTGAAAGGGTTTCTACAGAATGTAGTTCACATTTTTTAAACTCTGAAGACATGGCGGGCACATCAAATAGCAGTATTGGATCGTATGAAGAAAATAGGGACGAAATTATTTCTTCAAACAACATGCCAGAAGGTAATATATTTAATGAATTTATGTAATGTCTTAATAACTTAAAAACAAAAATGCAATACTGTGTAATATAAAATTATATATAAATATTTTTAGTAATGGATGCGGAGTACTTCTTTTTCAAAAGACTTTTCATACAGATAGAAAATGCTTATTTTGATCAAAAGAAGAGAAATGAAGAAAGAAAAGAGTTTCTAGAGGTATATATATTCCATTCTGATTAAAATGAAATATTTTTTTGGGGCATTCACTGGAAGAAAAACACCCGAAAACATTTTTTTTCGTTAATGATACATATCATAATATACATAAATACAAATATAAAAACTAGGGTGTTAGGTCAGTGTAATGCGTGGTTGCCATATTATCAGGGGTTAAATTTTAAGGTAGCATAATTTTCATCTACCAATAACTTTTTTCCTCATCATTGACTTTAAAAATCTTATGAATTTTTTTTATGTAGAATTTTCCATACTTTTAAATTATATGACTAAAAATTATGAAAAGTTAAGTTTTGACAAGAAAAATGCAGAAATTATTTTATATTGCAATTTTTAACACTCGTGCCCCCCTAGGATTTTTTCTAGCATTATCCAGTAATGTTCCTTATTTAATAAGCTTTTTACCCATTAAATGGCATTTCGGGACAGCAAGGTGTATACGTGCTACAATTGGATTTTCACTCGAAACAACCCACTAATTCGCATCTAATGTTTTCAGCAGTCGCAAAAACGGTTAGAAATCATTTCAAAATAATTCTGGAACAGTTTTAAACATTTGGGGAACTATTGTAGGTCGCCCGAGAACATAGTTACAAATTAGTGAGTTGCGCAAAGTGAAAATTCAATTATAGCTCGCATACACCTTCCTGTCCCAAAATGCCATTTAAGGAGTAAAAAGCTTATTAAATAAGGAACATTTCTGGACAATGCTAGAAAAAATCCTAGGGGCGCACGAGTGTTAAAAATTACATTAAAAAATAATTTCTGCATTTTTCTTGTCAAAACTAAATTGTTCAAAATTGATAGTTACATAATTTAAAACTTTGGAAAATTCTACATAAAAAACATTCATAAGATTTTCAAATGCAATGATTAGGAAAAAAGTTATTAGCAGATGAAAATTATGCTACCATAAAATTTAACCCCTGATAATATGGCAACCACGCATTACACTGACCTAACACCCTACTTTTTATATTTGTATTTATGTATATTATGACATGTATTATTAACGAAAAAAAAACTTTTTCGGGTGGCATTTTTCCACAGAATGGCCCTTTTTTAAAATTAAATTATGTACTATTCTTGCAAATACAAATTACTTGTCAAACACTTTACAACTAAATGCCCAATTGATGTTTCAGTTGTCACCACATTATTTTAAAGCGGGTGAAGATAAGGTAAAAACAAATTTGTCGTATCCAGAAATTTTAATTATTAACAACCAAATTCAATTTACAACTTATTGAAACAAACTTACTTTTTACAGATAGAGATCTTCGAAGGTTGCAAATTTTACTTGCATAGTAATATTTACAACTTGATCACATTGAATAATCCGCCAAAAGATGATTGGAAACAATTTACAAAAGAAATTTTATTAGAAGTGTATGGTAACTCTTTAGAGAAATACACAGCCCGTGGATCAGGAGGAAAACTGAAAATAGATCAAAAATTACTTAGAGGATTGTTACGTAAGACTTTTAAAATTTTTTATTGTTATGGGTCAATCCACAGACTTTTGTCTGAGAGCTGTTGCGACCATATTTTTAAGCCTATTAATTTTATAATTATTTTAGGACTAATAAATCAGGAAAGAAATAAAACAGATTTTGTACAGAGAAAAGATTTTACTAAATATATTAACATGATTACCTGCAATAAAAGAGGCTATGTACAAAGAAAGTTAAAAAAAAATAACAAGGACAAATAAAATGAATATGTAAGTCTACAATTTTAAAACCTAAAGAGTAATTTTCCTTTAAAAGTTATTAATTTCTATCCTTATTTTTTCAGAAAAATTCATTCCTAAAAGAATAAGAAGAAGAAGAAGAAGAAGAAGAAAAAGAAGATTTACTGTGTTAAAAATAAATTTTTCCAAAAAAATCCTACATAACCACTAAAAATAGCCTTATACATCGTTTAGGACTCGCTTTCTTCGCCATTCCATAGGTATTTGTTTTTTAGTAAGACAAAAACATTCATTTTTATATTTTTATATATTTTAACAGACATAATTTTTTTAATTTTGATTAGATTTTAGAAAAAAAATGTTAATTTTTATAGTTTCAAAGAGTACGTTTTTGAAAACGTTAAAGAGAAAAAATGTTAATTTTTATACTTTAAAGGATTTATAGCAATAAGAAATTTTAATATTTTAGATTTAACATTTATTTGTCTGTAGATTTAACGTATAGTTGAAGCAATTTTAGAAACATTAGGACAATCTTAAACATTTGATTTAAGTTTTGACCAAAGGGTATTGATTAAGATTTTGTTACTTAAGTGTTCATTTTAATCGTCTGTAGGACTCTTATATTTTTTTAAAACAAAATCATCTTTGTTATTTATGGTTTTTGTCGCAATATTATATATTATATTTTATCAGTTATAAAAATGAAAATAGTTTTAATACTAAAATTAAATTTTATTATAGCCATATATTTTTCTTTGTAGTCTTTGAATAATAAAAATATTTATTGATAACCTACATTTTGACTTATTAACTATTTTGAAAATTCCCGCCCCAGACTACGTCATCTACCTACCTAAAACTAGGTGGGAGAAAGTACTGAAAAAGGTTTAAAAGTCATTAAAAGGTTTTGAAAAAAAATATTAAAGTGACCTGAAAAAGTTGTTAATGTACTGAAAAGTGAAATTTTAAGGCATTTCAAGTCTTTTTCACAACTTTTTCTGATACATTGCTGCGCATGCGCAGTATGCACTTGTACATACTTTTTCACAACTTTTTCAAACCCAATATTTCGACTAGGGAAAGCATGAGAAAGAGAAAAGAAACTTCCGGAAATCGGCAAAAATCATCAGATGCCCCCACAGCACCTAAATTTGCCTCCAATTTTCAGGCTTCGCACTCCTCAACTATTTACTACTTTTTGCTAGTTTTTTCATGAAAGGCTACTTTTTTGATACTTTTTTCGGCCTAAAGCTACTAAAAGCCACTTTTTTAAAAATTATGAGAAGATGGACTTAAAACCCTCGTAAATAATATCATATTAATATAAGTGGTTTTTGAGGTTATGATGCACTCGTTGTCAAGTTTGACAATAAATTTGAGTTATTTTCAATTTTCTGACAAAAAACCAAAGCCCAGAAACCTTTTTTACTTTTTTAATAAAACGAATTTTCATAAAATAATTAAAATGGTTTTGTACCAGAATAGCCCCACTATGTGCTGAACTTTTAGTTTTTATAACCATTTTTTTCTATAATTCTTTATAAAAAGTTAGCCCATCACGTGAATATAGTCCCAACTAAATTCTCAACACGTACCTTAAGTATCTTTTACATTGAATTTGTCAATATTAGGATCGAATCAGATTTTTAAAGAACTTCCAATTTTTTTAATGAAATTTGTATGTATATATGAATTTTTTCCCGATTTTTGACAAAGAATTTATTAGAAACAATACTGTTATTTTGTTTGCGAAATATCACACTATATTTACAAATAAAAATTAGCGTTTTTCATAGCGTTTTTCAAGCAAAAAAAAAAATGCTTTTTTTTAAAAAATGTTTTTTTTTTAAAAATGCTAAAAAATGGTTATCCCCCCCCCCCCCTGAACTTCCATACTATTGGACTTAAAGAGTTCAAATTTGGTACACAAATGTATTTTTACGTATAAATTACAGGAAAATTATAGAGAACATGATTGTATGTGTTGAACATAGCGTTGTCAAGGAAATAAAAATATTTATGAGCATTTTTTTAACATATGGGACATAATTTAGTGTTATAACTTTAACAGCGCTATAATCATCACTTTCTCTATAATTTTCTTGTAATCTACACGTAAATCTACATACGTGTACCAAATTTCAGCATCCTAAGTCAAATAGTTTGGAAGATAAGGGGGGGGGGGAACGGTCATTTTTTTTATCAAAAATGCATTAAAACTGTATAATGCCACCTCCATATCTGCCAAACTAATGTACTTAGAGTGCTGAAATTTGGTATACATATATAGTTTGCCATAGAGATTACAGAAAAACTGGAGAGAACTTTGTTGCAGATCGTTATCATAGTGTTTTTAAGCAAAAACCAACGATTTAAAAAAAAATGCTAAAAAATGACCGTATCCCCCCTCCCATAACTTCCAAACAATTTGACTTAGAGAGTTCAAATTTGGTACACAAATGTATTTTCACGTGTAGATTACAAAAAAATTGTAGAGAATATGATTGTAGAAGTTGATCATAGCGTTGTTAAGGAAATAAAATGATTTTTGAGTATTTTTTATGGATATTTGCTAAAATCTCTGGATTTTTCGTTAACAGCGCAATCACCATCACGTTCTCTCTAATTTTTATGTAATTTACATCTGACAATACATTCCTGTACAAAATTTGAACTCTCTAAGTAAAATAATTTGGAAGATAAGGGAGGGGGTGGTCCATTTTTTATAAATAATTTATTATATATTATATTTTATATATTATATGTATAATCTATAATATATTTATATATTATATGTATAATCTATAATATATTTATATATTATATATTTAATAGTATCAAATATATTAAAAATTATTTTGTTTTGTGTACGGAACCCTTGGTTTTAGTGCTAGTGTAACTCGAACTTGCCCGATTTTTTAAGATTCTTGAATGCATTGTGTTTAAATGTGATTGTTTTTCACAATATTGTCAAGCGCGTAGGGGCGAATTTTTTTCTGGGAGGGGGGCAGAAAGCTAACACAGTGGTCTTGAAGGACCAAAAAATGGGATGAAAATGGATCCAAAATCGGATTGTATGGGGTGTTTCTAGGTCTCTTATAGGTTCAGAATCTGGAAAATTTAAAATCCTAGCTGCTTCCTTTTTTGAGATATCGATATTTTTGTGTATTTGACTCATTAACGTCTAAAATCCAAAAGTTTGTTTTCTATTTTCAAGCTACGTTTTTATAAACATAAAAAGTAAATCTTCACCGGAGGTACATTTTCTTTATGTTTTAAGTGTGCTCTTTTCGAATCTGAAATAAACTTTTTTTTTTTTTTAACTGAAATTAAATATGGCGGTTTTAATGTGAAAAGACACACAAGAATGGGCTTGAAGATCTTAATGGGTTAAAATGAATTTTTTTTCATCCCCTATCCGGAAGTACACTGAGAAAAAATATTGCTATGATAGCAAACTGAATTGTTAATATAGCGCCTGCAACTTTTTTTGTTATTGCAACAAAAAAATTTGCTAAGGCAGCAAATGGGTTGCTAAAACAGCAAAACAAATTAGTTTCTCAGTGTACTTTTGGAAAGGGGATAAAGAAAATTTTTTTTTAACCCATTAAGATCATCAGGCGCATTCTGAAACCTTTTGCACACTTTTTTTATTTCTCCCAAGTCTCTTTAAAAAAAAAAAAATCCCCTAAATTAAAAAAAAATTAATTTGTTTATAAAAAATTGTCATTTTTTGAAAAAAATTAAAAATTTTTTTTTTGTTTATTAAAATTATTTAAAAGTTGAGGAAAAACTAAACTTTTTCTCTTTTGGCAAAATTGTTCTATAGTGTATAGTTTCAGAGATATATGTGTTTAAAAATAGGTAGGGGAGAGTGGCCATCAATGTACCAGTTTTTTCAATGAACCATTTCAATTTTCTCAGAAACAATTAAATAAAAATTCTCCTAATTTTAAATATAAATGAAGTTTGCGTAAACACACTATGTCCATAAATTTGAGACGTGTGGATTTATTCTTTACACAGAAAACTGGAAAAAACTGTTTTTGATGTACTGAAGAAAAAATTTACCTAAAATACGAACACGTTTTTTAATTGAAATAAGGCCATTTAAAAATAAATGTACTTACGATTTATTTTGTTTTGGGCCTTAACTACAATATTCTAATGAGATAAAGATTTTGAAATATTGGATTAAGTTATAAAAAACCATTTTTGTTGCAAATGTCATGTTGATTCAATGTACCGGGGAACAATGAACCACCTGGAATTTCAGTGTATTTTCGATTTCCAGAATGGTATGCTTGATTATAAAACTAGGCATGCATACAGCATGTTACAGCGATTGTTATCAGTACTTTTCTCAACATAGCAAAACTAAAATGCCATTTTAGCTAGTTAACTTAAATTTGAGGTATATTTATGTTATACATTATCAATTAAAAAGTGTTAAGTAACAATTTTTTATAGTATTTGATAGAAAACAAGTTTTTTTACAAAGTGAAAATTGCAATATTATTATTGTTGAACATTTTTAGTATTTTTATAGAGGTGGTTCATTGTGTACCCAGGTTGTTGAAAATGAAAATAGCTTGTTAGTTTAGAAAAATCCTAAATTTTATTATTTAGTCAAAATAAATCGTGTATAACATGTGTGCATTACCTAGAGAAGTGTTGTAGTTTTATATTGATGCAAAGAAGTGCTTGAAATTGGTGAAATTCAATAAGTACTATGACCTTGAAAAAATCCCGGTACATTGATAGCCACTCTCCCCTATACTTTTAAAAACAACAAATTTTAAAAATTCATAACTCGAAAACTAAGCTACCAAAACCAATATAAAAAAATTACGTATTTTTTTCAATAAAGAATGAAAAAAATATGTTTGGCCGAAATTAAAATCTGCATGTAAATCTCACGTGGAATCGCCCATATATATATGTCCTAGGCAAATAGAAAAATCCGTTATTTAGCTATCTGACTAGGCATTTAGCTAACCGGCGCCGAATAGACGAACGAGCTTCATTTTTACTCTCATTCGTCTATTCGCTTGAAAGGACCAGGCAATTAGCTAATTGGCTAGGCAGTTAGCTATTCGACAAATGCAGTTTAGGCCAATAGAAGAAAATGATATATTCAATGAAATCGTCATGATCTGAAATATTGGAACGTTTTATTCACAGTTAATTCTGTTACCATCTTTAGTTCCTACTTGATACACTCCGTTTTCAAAATTAGTTATGACTCCATAAATGTTAGCGAAATCAAGAGGACCTCGATCGACTTCCGGAACGGACAATGTTATATGTATAGTCCCCTACATTTAAAACTGTAAAAAATATTTTAGTACATGACGATTTCATTGAATATATCATGTCCTTCTATTGGCCTAAACTGCATTTGTCGAATAGCTAACTGCCTAGCCAGTTAGCTAATTGCCTGGTTCTTTCAGGCGAATAGACGAATGAGAGTAAAAATGAAGCTCGTTCGTCTATTCGGCGCCGGTTAGCTAACTGCCTAGGCAGATAGCTAAATGACGGATTCCTCTATTTGCCTACGACATATATATTTATATATATTAAATGTACATGTGTAGATACTAAAGTGATTTTTTTTTTCGACAAAATTTTTTTTCTTAGTCCTCACTCGAAAATTGGTTGCATATGTCGTAAGAAAAATTGCCTAAAAGTTACAGTCCTTAATATTAATTTTAAGTACTCGCCCAAAGCATTAAAAGATTTTCCATGCAAAATACACGAAGTCGACGTACTTTTTTTTAAATTTCTATAACTTTGGCGCATTTTATTCTAATCCATTGTTCTTGGTCTTGATTTCCTCGGATCAATTAAACAATCTCCAAAAGTGCCCATTGCATTGGCGCGAAATATTGAAGACGAATAATTTCAAACTTTTGACTCAATGAACCTTAAAAATTGTATATATTTCATAAGTTAAAGTCTAATATCTCAAAAAATATTAATCTAATCAATTTTGTCTACAGCACTTTTTTGTAGGAAATTCAATTTTGAACAAATTTGTCATGTATTTTTTTTTTTGGCAAACTAATTTTTTCTGAGATAACAGCAAGAAACGCGAGTTATGGAAAAAAATCATATTTAGTGACCCGTATCAACTAACCAGCACATCTTACACTTTTGCAACAATGGGCACTTTTGTAGAGCGTTTAATTCTAAGTAAATCAAGACCAAGAACAATGGAATATCATAAAATGCACCAAAGTTATAGAAATTTGAAAAAAAAGTACGTCAACTTACGTGTATTTTACATGGAAAATCTTTTAATACTTTGGGCGAGTACTTAAAATTAATATTAGAGGCTGTAACTTTCAGGCAATTTTTCTTACGACATATCCAACCAAATTTCGAGTGAGGACTGAAAAAAAATTTTGTCGAAAAAAAAATCACCCTAGTAGATATATATATATCAGTACATTTAACGTGAAATTTCTGGGAGGGCGAAACATGACATTTGCCCCCCACTGTTCAGACTAGGGGTCAACTGTCCCCTCTGCCCCACCGGTTCCTACGCCACTGAACAATTGTACGCTTACAATTGTAAATAGTAAGTAATATATTCTTTATGAACCAAAAAAAAGCTTAATTTCATTTTTCAAGCTTTCTACATTTTTATTTTACTTAGATACATGTTTGTTTAATTAACAACTATGGGGTAGATTTTTGTTTTTTGTTTTATTTGTTTTTTAATGTTAATGCAAACAGCTGAAAAAATGTCAACTTTTCCGTTTTTTTTTTCTACAAAAAATTTTTTTAATGCCTGCCAATACCTTGATTTCATATAAGTAACAAAATAGAATAAACAAAAATTTTGAAAGCGCTAATTTAATTGTTATTTACCCCCTATTACCCCTAAGAGGGGTTGGAATTTTGAATTTCAAGACAAGTTGAATTCTGTGTCTATTCCTATATTTTATGGGCTGCTGCAACCGAAAAAGACCCTCGAAAACAAATTTCTCCCCCTCCCTTCACCCCCTATTACCTCTGGGAGGGGGTTTGAATATTAAATTTCAGAAAAAGTCGAGTTTGGTTTCTATTTTAATATTTTTTGGGAAGCAAAAACCAAAGAAGTCTTCCAAAAAAAAATGTTCTCTCTCCTTTACCTCTTAATGATAGAACGTCCAAGGCTGCGTACTGCCGGTAGGACGCGCTTTCACACAGTAAACGTCCTTCCGGAAGGACAATTCATTTTTGTGAAGAAATATTTTAATTTCATATATAATCATCATCATCATCATCATCACCATCATCATTATCATCATAATTCATCATCTTTATCATCAAAGGAATTGAGTTTAATATTACTTTTGTAAATATTGTT
Organism: Ganaspis brasiliensis; assembly: GCA_037103525.1. NCBI lineage: Eukaryota > Metazoa > Arthropoda > Insecta > Hymenoptera > Figitidae > Ganaspis > Ganaspis brasiliensis. The sequence goes on from JAZKLR010000298.1 coordinate 872,750, forward strand.
ATAACTAACGTAATGGCGGCCGGTGGTAAATGGCTCAGGCGCGAGTCCCTCAGAAATCGCTCTATAAAATCAATATGGAAGCAGATAAGTATAAAAATGAATATATGGTTTTTTAGGTAATGAAACAAGCTTTCAGATGACGTAAATATCGATTTTTTAAATTTATATACAAGGGCTAGGTAGTCTTTTTAAAAAAACGAAAACGTCCTGCCGGCAGTACCGCGCGTCTTCTTTTTTGACTAAAAATTATGTGAATTTTTGGAAAATTTAACTTCTTTTCGCTACCAAGCTTCGGGGTTTGAATTTACAAGTTCCATGTTTACATGCGCTGAAAGCTTGATTCTTTACCTTTCCAACGATATATACTACTTTTTGTTTATCTGAATCCAAGTTAATTTTATAACGCGATTTCGTACGTACTCGCGGAAGGCTTTTTTGTCCTGCCGGAAGGACGTTGGACGTTCTATCATTAAGAAGGGATTGGAATTTCGAATTTCATGAATAGTTGAGATTCGTGTTTGTCCCTATGTTTTTTGGAGCACTTACACCGAAAAAAAGGCGATACACTTTGTACGCCTAGATTGAAGCATTATAATCAAAAGTGTAATTGAAAAAAAAAATTTTTTTCAAACATGAAAATGAAAGAACAACTGAAAAACTATCTTTTAGCAAAAAAAAATGAAAATTGATTTTTTCCGCGATAGGTCCCTTTTTTCGCGGAGCGTAACATATGTTCAAAATTGTTTTCTTGAAGGCAATTGAATGTCATTTAATTTAATATATTATCAGAAAGCATTTAATAGCATTTGAATCTAATTTGTGGTGTTTCGCTTGAAGGTAAAGAAAGGCATTCAATTCTTATCCTTATATTTGTGAGCGTTCAAAATGATTAAAATAAAGCAAATATTAAACAAGAAAACGCGTTAAATGGCATTGAGAACAAAAACGGAATTAGTAGGCATCTGTCTGATTCAATTGACTGTTTTTTTATATGCCAATTTATGCGTTTTAATCAGCCTCCTTTTAGCAGGTACTGAAAGCCGTATATATTTATGAACAACTTTTAGTTGTTCATTATTAAATACACAAATATTATATAAAATATTAATATATAATTATTATATTTATTTTTTATAAATAGTTATAAATAAAATTCACACGTATATAAATGTATATCGGCGATTCTTACGTAACTGCCTTACTTGGCGGCGTTGAAAAAATACACCTAAATTAAAAATATATTCTGAAGTGTATTAGTGAATTTTAAAGGTATATATGAGAGAAACTGAAAACCAAATATACATAAATATATATATTATAACTTCTATTATATTGCACTATAACTGCTGAAATTTCAGCTCCGTGGCGTGTCCCTTTTGCAAAATGTTACCCAGGCGCGCAGGGACGATGATTTGAGGCTTTATAAAGCTTGACTGAGGACTGGTCAATATTGATTGAGGATTGGTGAGTCGGAGGAAGCAAGACTCGTCCAAGCTAGAATGTAACAGCGATTCAAGCCTGACGCTCCAAGCTTGGTTGAAGATTGGAGTCCAAGACTCAATCAATGTTCGGAAGTCCGATTATAGCTTCGTCAAGCCTGATTCCACTGTCGCTTACAGAAGACAGAACGTTAAATAATAATTAATATAATAATATTCTTGTTGTATTATGTTGTTAATAATGATAATTCTTATAATTATAATAATAATAATAATAATAATAATAATAATATTATATTATTATATTATTTATAATTATAAATACAATAATAATAAATACAATAATAATATTAATATTATCATTTTTTCTTAATTACTGTACTGCTGCAGATTATCATAAAATTAATAAAATAAAAAAATTTTTTTAATGTTCATCTATAATTATTTAAATTGATATTCTTCAGATTGTTTTTTTTTATAATTAAAGATTAATTGCACATTTACACACTTAATTATTATCGACTTAAGATTAATTAACAATTTTAATAAATATAAACACTTAACCTATGAAATAAAATTTCGCACGCTCAAGGGGGGATCGAACCCACGACCCTATAAACGAATTCGCTCGCGGTGAACGCACGCTATTAGTACCACTCGGCTACGACGGGTAGCTGAGAGTCAACAGAAATAACTTTGTGAGGTTCAGACCTGGATTATGTGCTATTTACATTTTAATAGTTCTAGAACATATTCATTATCAAAAATAAATGAATAGAATTTATTTATCCTTCGTTTATACTGATATACAGTTTATACAATCCAATCTCCTAACTTGTTAATATTTTATAAATAAATATTCTTATACAATATTTGCAAAATATGTAAACAAAATTAACTAATAATTTATCATTTTTATTTATAACTTTAATTTAATAATATTATTTAAATAATTAATTTCAATAATATATAATACAAAAGTAAATTATAAAAATTGTTTATATATAATGTATTGAAGGGCACTTTTATTTAAATAAAGAAATTTATTCAATTTGTATAATTAAAGTTTTTTTGAAATGAATGATTTTACAAAATTACGCTATCGAGCACGTAATCATATCTTCAATATTTTTCAAATTTGAAGATTGTCTTTAAATTATTTCGTTTGGTTATGATTCTTTGAAATTTCTTTTTTTAAAATAAGAAAATAATTGTTTACAAATTTAATTTACTTCTAATATATCTTACAATTAAGTAAAATTACATAATTTTTGTTTGTTTATTTATAGTTTATTTTATACAAAATTAATAGTAAATATTCATAAAATTACTAAATCTGCAGCAGTTGTAATATTTATTATTTAATTAATAATAATTTTTATATGTATATTGGAGAGAGAGAAGGATAAAATGGCTGCTTGAGCAAAAAGCGTGGGTGGAAAGAAGAAACGGAAGAGTGGTGAAAGTGAATAGAGAAAGTGTTTGGGTGGATGGAGTGGAATGGCTGGTGAAAGAGGATACACAAGGGGTTATCAAAGTGGGACCGGAAATAGGTTTAGAAGAGGGAGGGAGAAGGTAAAAAGAGCAATTGAAAAGAAGTAACTGGGTTAGTGGATGAATGGAAATGTTGGGAGGATTGGAAGAGGAATATATGAAAATGATGAGTGAATGGGTATGTTTAGAATGTGAGATAAGAATGATAAAGGAAAGAGTGAGAAATAGGGTTTTAGTAAAAGGGTGGCCGAAGAGGTAGATTAACCCTGAAAAGGAAAAAAAAAGGAACAGGAAACGGAAGCCCAGGCACTTGGCAGTTAGTTAAGTAAAATATTAGAAGAGCGGCGATTAGGTTAAGTTGATTATGTATTAAAAGTTAAGTTTAAGGAAGGATAAATGTAAGCGTTGTTGTACTTAATTTGTATTTGAATGTAAAGGGAGCGGAGGCCCTCGAACCCGTAAGGGATGAGTAAATAAATTATATACTTTTTATATGTAGATACTTTAATATATAAAAAAATATGTAATATGATAAGTTGAGCAATTGTGTCACAGTTGATTCAAGCTTGAATCTAGATTGGATGTTCAAGCTTCGCGCATGAGGATTCAAGCAGTCTTGAATCAAGCATTGAACGAGCATTGGTGTCCAATCTTCAACCAATATTGAACGACAGTGATTTAAAGACTGTTCCCAGTCTCGGTTACCCACTCTGGGTGTCAAAGCTAGAATCAAGCCTCCACCCAGCGTCAGCATTGGTTTCTCGCGCCTGGGATAACTTTAATTTAATAATTTTCGGTGAAAACATCATTATTATAATTCAGCCTTTTTCAACAATAAAATGTCTATATTTATGAACAATTTAGGTTTATTTTGAACTTCATAATACCTTTTTCATACTTAGAATCTATAAAAAATTTTTGTCCCTCAATTTTTCCAATTTTTGAACGCAATCTGTAGACTTATATAACTCAGTTGTCATGTGTTTAGTTATTACGCCTTCTAATAAGTTAAATCTCAATTTTGATCCATTAGCACTAAATCACATGTGAAAAAAGTTTTAAAAAAGAAAAATTTTTACTAAAAAAAAAATTATTTTTGTGAAAATCGCATGTGTACAAAAAAAAAGCGTTCAGTTCCATGTCATTACTATTATATTACTGTAACAACTATTTGACAGTATTGTTACCATTTTCTTTAAGTTTTCATGTGAAACAAGCGATCTGCAGAAGGAATAGATTTATTTTGCAATATTGTAGAAGTGAGGTTAGAATAAATGTCAAATTTCAGCTCCATGGTATCACGTAAAATTTCAGCTCCATGGCCTATATGAAGTGTTCAGTGTGCTTCATGCAGAGAAACTTTTTTATCTGTGGTGATTATTTTAAAATATTATTCTATAAAGTAGTTTAGCAATGCCGGATTACACTGCTCGATCTCGATTTCAAATTATCTAAAAAATAAAACGAAATATTCATTATTAAATATTGTATTTGCTGTTCTTTTATAAAATTTTATATATGTTAACTAATATCTAAAATACTGTTAGAATATTAAATAATTTATGAATTTATTATTTATTTTCGTTTTAGCAAAATATCAAAAAGAAATTTTTATTTTGTACAATATATTTGGAATAAAAGGATGCGGTTCAGCTCCACATGGCAGCCAATTTTAAAAAATTTGCTATTATTTTCGTATAAATATAGAGGCATTCTCTGAAAAAAAAGCCACCATAAAAATTTTTTTTAACAACTTTCTTGTAAATGGAATATGTTATAGTATGAACCAAACCAAATATTTAGAGTAGGGTTTTAGGTCCGTGTAAATGCGTGGTTGACATATTATCAGGGGCTCAATTTTTATGCAGCGTAATTTTCAAATTCCAATAACTTTTAACTGGATGGATGGATTTGAAAAAATTACTAAAATTTTTTGTGCAGAATTTCCTAAACTTTCAAATAAAATTAGCTAATAATTTCAAAAATAAAAATTTTATTACAAAAAATTAAAAAAAAAATTTTTTTTTAATTTTGAACCCCCGCCCCCCCCCCTACGATTTTTTTCGAAAGTACCCCAAAATGTTCCGTATTTAGTCAGCTTTTCACCCACCAAAGGGAATTTTGACACAGCAACATTTGGACGAGCTACAAATGAATATACACCACAACGCAACCTATTAACTATCATCTATTGTTAACCTGAGGCATATTACTTCCTCATAAAAGAGGTATTGTAATCTTGCTGGTTCTTGATTTTCTAAAAATAGATTATATGCACTCATTTTCATCAAAAAAGTGTATACAGTCGAATTTATAGAATATATGACTATTTTTTTTTATTACATTTAAAATTCCATTTTTTAACCATAATTTTTAAAATTATCATTTTCTAATTATTGTTCCTTCGCAAAAAATATTCTAACTGAAAAACTCATCATCCAAGCGACCTAGAGTTAATATTTAACCCAAAATTAAAAAAATTGAATGCTAGTTTTCGTTTCTTACAAAATTAAAATTTTTTATATAACTACTGCATTTTCCTAATAAACATTTTTTCTTTATATGGAAGAAATAATGTTTATGAAATAAACGCCTAGTAAGATTTTGTAATAGTATATATTTATTATCAAAATACTAAGGAGATAGAAAATGTAATTTAAATATCATCTGCTATAACAAAAGGTCTGGTAGTAGTTATAAAGTTCTGCTAGGTGGCGCTGCTAACTGTCATCTCATAAACGAGTTTGTATATTTTTCATATAAGTAAGAACACTCTAACACGAAAAAAATTGCTTAAGGTTTGTTGTATTTGACACGGTAAGTATAAATATTACCTTTATTATTATTATTATTTGTTTTTTAACGCAATGTCTGCTGATAAATGTTTGAATCCTTTCAAATTCAAAAAGCATGGAAAGCCGCAAACTCGTCAAATCGATAGAGCAAATAGAAACGTAGTTGTTACTTTCTTTGTTACTTTTTGAGTCATTCTCTGAAGCCGTTTGCATTACATCTAAATTTTCTGGAACAGTAAAATTTTAAACAACATACTCATCAGGCCAACCTTCCTTAGAAACCTTCTTACGACATTTATCACACAAATATATTTTGTTAGGTAAGTTTCTGCCATTAATTTTTCTCTATCGATTTGACGAGTTTGCGGCTTTCCATGCTTTTTGAATTTGAAAGGATTCAAACATTTATCAGCAGACATTGCGTTAAAAAACAAATAATAATAATAATAAAGGTAATATTTATACTTACCGTGTCAAATACAACAAACCTTCAGCAACTTTTTTCGTGTTAGAGTGTTTTTACTTATATGAAAAATATACAAACTCGTTTATGAGATGACAGTTAGCAGCGCCACCTAGCAGAACTTTATAACTACTACCAGACCTTTTGTTTTAGCAGATGATATTTAAATTACATTTTCTAACTCCTTCGTATTTTGATAATAAATATATACTATTACAAAATCTTACTAGGCGTTTATTTCATAAACATTATTTCTTCCATATAAAGAAAAAATGTTTATTAGGAAAATGCAGTAGTTATATAAAAAATTTTAATTTTGTAAGAAACGAAAACTAGCATTCAATTTTTTTAATTTTGGGTTAAATATTAACTCTAGGTCGCTTGGATGATAAGTTTTTCAGTTAGAATATTTTTTGCGAAGGAACAATAATTAGAAAATGATAATTTTAAAAATTATGGTTAAAAAATGGAATTTTAAATGTAAAAAAAAAAATAGTCATATATTCTATAAATTCGACTGTATACACTTTTTTGATGAAAATGAGTGCATATAATCTATTTTTAGAAAATCAAGAACCAGCAAGATTACAATACCTCTTTTATGAGGAAGTAATATGCCTCAGGTTAACATTAGATGATAGTTAATAGGTTGCGTTGTGGTGTATATTCATTTGTAGCTCGTCCAAATGTTGCTGTGTCAAAATTCCCTTTGGTGGGTGAAAAGCTGACTAAATACGGAACATTTTGGGGTACTTTCGAAAAAAATCGTAGGGGGGGGGGGCGGGGGTTCAAAATTTAAAAAAAATTTTTTTTAATTTTTTTTAATGAAATTGTTATTTTTGAAATTAATAGCTAATTTTATTTGAAAGTTTAGGAAATTCTGCACAAAAAATCCTAGTAATTTTTTCAAATCCATCCATCCAGTTAAAAGTTATTGGAATTTGAAAATTACGCTGCATAAAAATTGAGCCCCTGATAATATGGCAACCACGCATTTACACGGACCTAAAACCCTACTCTAAATATTTGGTTTGGTTTATACTATAACATATTCCATTTACAAGAAAGTTGTCAAAAAAATTTTTTAGGGTGGCTTTTTTTTAGAGAATGCCTCTATAGTTGTAGTAAAATCGTTTAAAATATAATTATATTATACCCTAATGAGAAAGGGTAATTGAGTTTATATAGGACAAAGTAAACAATAATTTAAAAGTAGAATCAAAAAAAGTACATACATACGCAAAAATTCACAATGAATAAAATACAGCTGTTAGCAAACATACCACAGAGTTTATAACCACAAAGTAAATTACAATAGCAAAACTGTTCACATTCTTGATAAGGAGAGTGATAAGAGAAAAAAGAATATACTTGAAATGTTCTACATTGTAAAAAATGAAAATCTCGTGAACTTTAGATCTGACACTGAAAACGAGTCAATTTTTTATCATGATCTTATGAAGTTCAACGCAAAATAATCCTCTTTTTTGCCCCTGAAAGTATACTATTTAACTCACTCTAATGAATGAGCCGCGAAAAAATAGTTCTGTTCTATAAAATAACCTACCATTTCTTAGAAATTTCGAGATTAAGAAAATAAAAATGTGATCGCACAAACACGTGCTTCCACAAATTTTAAATCAAAATTCTTATTTAAAAAAATTGTTAGATACATTTAAAAAATAAAAATGATAACCATCATATTGGAAATATATTTTATTTAAAACTGGTAAGTTATTTTTGATATAAAGAAGTACTATGTAGCCTTAACTTATAATAGTACTATAATTTATAACTTTACAGATTAATTAATTGTTAATAACTGAAAATATGTCATCATAAATTCTTTATATTGTGTAAATTTATTGAGGTACGTATTTAACATATTTTTAAACTTAAAAAATTCTTGATTAATAGAAATTGATAAATTTTAATTTGTTAAAGTCCTGAAGAGACATGTTCATGGCGAAATGCATAGAAAATTTAGAAACAATAAGATTATTTAACCTAAATTGAATTTTTTTTTTTTTGAATTGTAAAGTCCATGAAAGGGGACATATTTTATTTATAAGCAAATTAATCAATAAATTAATTAAATCATTTTACTTCGACTCAGGGGCGGTGAAAGAGGTTCAGATGTTTGTTGATGGGTGGGGGTGGAGGGGGGGGGTCAAAACTGAAGCTTTTGATGTGACTATTACCTTAATTAATTTTATTATTATTTAGGGGTCGTCCATAAACTACGTAGCACTTCAAGGGGGAGGGGGGGGGGGTGAAGCTATGGCCTACGATAAGAGGAAAAAATTGCGCTAATACATGTAACAGCGTCTACGCGGGGGAGTGGGGGGGGGGGGGGGGGTTAAATTTTCCAAAAAATGAGGCTACGTAGTTTATGGACGACCCCTTACAAGAAAATTTCTGATTTTTTTACATTTTTGCGCATTATGCAACTATGAGCACTACTAATAATAATAGAAAAATTAAAAAAAAAAACTTAAATCCATAATTTGGTGTGTGGACTACTCCACACTATCCACACAACTGGCGCCGCCCCCTGCTTCGACTACAAATTAAAAGTAGACACACAGTAGACTCACAACATGCAAAATTGTCAAACGCATTTGTTTTAAATGCGAGTGACTTCGCCCTCGACTGTCACTCGTACACAAACATCAGCGTAAACAAATGGCTGCCTTTAACCCCTTGTTGCTTAATGCTTAATATACTATTTCTTCTACTTTGTTTGGTTTATTTACGTATCAGGACATTATTATCTTCAAAACATAACGATTTAAATTGTTTCATTAATTTGTTTATAAAAATACAGAAAATTGTTGATAGAAATTCTTTAAACAGCAATTAGTGTTTGAATCTTAATAGTAAAGAACATAAATAAAAAATTAAATTAAGTTCAGATTAAAAAAACAATGGAAACAAATTTGTTAATTTATTTTTTTATAGATTCCCTATGGATTGTTTATGGACTTACAAAATATTGTTTATAGGTATTAATGTTTAACAAAATGTATTTCGTCTTCGTGCTACCCTAATCTTATTAAAAAAATTTTTTTTTTTTGGAATAACGAAAGTTTTTAATATAAAAACTTGAAACATTAGTTAGTATTTCGGTCTTACTTGCAAAAAAACTAAAAGAAAGAATGACTTTTTCTTTGTAAAAAGACAAAGAAAACGAATTTGTTTATTCATTTGTTTATAAATTGTTTAAAAACATTTTTCTTAATTGAAAAAACGGAGATTTTTTAATTTGTTTATTAATTTGTTTATAAGAATTAAGAAAATTGTTTATGCGAATCTAGTAGCTATTTTGGAGTGTTTTAAGGAACGATTTTTAATCTTAAAAATTGGGAAATTTAGGAGGTTTTTACGAAGTAATAGAAAATAATTTTTTTCTCCCAAGAAACAAAAAAATACCAATTGAAATTTTTGTGGTGATTAGTACACTTAAGTAGCTATAAACCCTAAAAATTTCAAGAAAAAAAGTGGCCTTTTTGAGATAAAATTGGTTTAGTTTTTTCAAAAAATCAAAGTATTGTTTTTGTTTATCAATATTTTTTACTTATCTTGATGAATTTTTAGAAAGCATAAAAAATAGAAAAGAATGAGCCAAAGAGCAACTAAAAAGCTTGGAAATTGTGAAAATTACGAGATTTTAAAGAAAAAATGTATGAAAAACTTATTTTTTTGTTAAAATCTGAAAAAAATCGTAAAAATTCAAAAAAAAAATGTTATGAAAATTTAAAAAAATACGTGTCTCTTTATTTTTCGAGCAGAAGAACATACTTTCATATCAAGTTAATTCTCTATATGTACCATCGGACTGCCTGCATGATTTGAAATGGATTCGGTCTTAAATCTTTTAGATTTGATTTAAAGGCCTGGTTTTTTGTAATTTGGTTCGAATTCGTAAACAATTAAAGAAAAAACAGACTAGTCGTTTTTCATGTTAGAAGAATATACTTTTTCGCCGATTAATTTTTTTAGATCTAATTTAAAAAATTTTAATTTTTTTGTAGTTTGGTTCGAATTCATAAACAATTAAAGAAAAAACAGTCAGGTAAGGTCAACAAAATTTAGAAATATTTTTCGTCTTTGAAAAGTTATGTTAGAAACTAGATGTTTTTCATGTTTGAAAAAAACACTTTTTGGCCGATTAAATCTTCTAGATTTAATATAAACTCCCGGTTTTTTGTAAATTGGTTCCAATTCATAAGCAATTAAAGAAAAAACAGTCAGCCTAATTAACAAATTTTAGAAACATTTTTCCTCTACCAAAAGTGTTGATAGAAACTAATGAAATTATAGAAACTAGTATTGTTAAAGACTGATTGCTTTTCATGCTGCAATAATACTTCTTTTGTGTGACCACATCTGCTACATTTGATATAAAGGCTAGTTTATTGTAATTTGGTTTTTATTTGTGTTCGAAAAAGAAAAAGTAGTTAGGTGTTGCTAAACAATTTTATAAATTGATAATTTGAATTTTTCACTTGGTGAAAATTTTCATAAGTAGGATGAATTAATCAATCACTCCAAGTCAATAAAAAAACCACTTTTTTAACGTTTCGACAGTTTATACTGTCCTCTTCAGAAACTAGAAATTTATTAACAATTTTGTACATTAAATTTATAACAAAAACTTTTTGAAATTTACAAAACAATTTATACAAATAAACAATAAAAATATATTTACCGAAAAAAACATGTCAATATTAAAATTTATTAGGGGAGAGTGGGGCAAAACCGCTAGGTTTATATTTATTGATGCACAAAATTTTAACTATACGTTCAATTGGAGTAATTTTTGTTTGTTACACTGCTGAAACTAACCAGTAACAGATTTTAATAGTCATTGTTACATTTATCATAATCACAATTACATTATTTAGTTGTTTTTAAAAAGATTCAAACTAGCGGCTTTGCCCCAACTGTTGGGGCAAAGACGTTTTTGCTAATATTATTATTCCAAATATAATAAATGGTCTAAAATATATACTAGATAACATTTATTAGTGCAATAATTATAAAACATAAACATTTTACAGATTTTTAAAGAGATTTAATCCATTTTATTGAAAATAATGACGACTTGTATTTTTAACCTCATATTTTCAATTTAATTGTTTTTTATTTTGTTTCAAAATCTACTTTATCAACTCTACAAAAATAGAGTGTTATTTAAATAACCGCGCGAAAATATGATTAAATAATAAAGCTTATTTCAAAATGCATAATTTTTTTTCAAACTAGTAGTAAATGCTAATAAACAATTTAAAAATTAAATAATAATAATAATAACAATAAATTTGATAGAGAAAAATACTTATTTATTTTGATGAAAAAATGCAGGTTGACAGTTGATTAACATGAAGTTTCCATCATTTAAAATAACATGATAAGGCAGTTTTTAATATTCAATTGTTTTTTATGAAATATTTTTCAAACGTCTTTGCCCCAAACGACAAACCTTTTTTTAATTTAAAATTTTATATATTTAGATTAAAAATTAAACCTAGATTTCAAAGAGATTGTGTAGATAAATCATTACTCTACTAGAACGTGAAAATTTTAATTTTAAATGCTCACAATTAACATTCAAAATTTACCAGTTTTGATCAGTATAAATTTCATCTCAGACTTGTAAAATCGATTTTTTCCGTATATTTCTTAATACATTTTATATTTTCGATATTTTTTTTTCCAAACAATAGTTCCAGTTATAATTATGATAATCTTTAAACATAAGTTGAAACGGTCTAGAAATAAGGGAGATATTTTGAAAAACGTCTTTGCCCCGCTTAGCGGTTTTGCCCCACTCTCCCCTAGAATGTCATTTTCATGTGAAAACGAAAAGTCAATGAGTAAAATTGTTAGACACGTCAAATAACACAGCTCAATTCAAACGGGGCGCATGCCTGAGTCCTAATCGTCATATGCAGAATGCTTATTCTCATGAATTTCATATTTCGAAATCATGAAAGTTCGAAATTGCCTTTATTAGAATTTTTTTCTACAGAATTTTTATTATTTGGAATAAACATTTATCTGAATTATTTATATAGGAAATGTTATTCAACGGATTTTTTATTTAACGGAAAAGTCAAAAGATAGAATTTTTAAAATTAGAATTTCCATTAATAGAAATTTTTTAAATCAGAAATTTTATTTTCTAGAATTTTTTTTTTAGTGAATTATCATTTACTCGAATTTTTAATTTTCTGAAATATTATTTCATAGAAATTTATAATTTAGAAATTTCATTTCACGTAATTTTCATTATTGAGAATTATTATTTACCAGAATAATTATTTTTAGAATTCCTAATTTGCGAAATTGTTATTTTGTAGAATAGTAATTATTTAGAATTACCTTTTATGGGAATTAGCATAAACAGGAATCTCTAATTTAGGAACTTTCGTTTTTCCGAAATTGTATTTTATGGAATAGTCATTCCGTAGAACTGTCATATTTTGGAATTGACATGACTAAGAATCCCCAATTTACGAATCACCTTTTGTCGGAAACGGCATTTCTATGAAAAGTCAATATATAGAACTGTCATATGTGTGAATCGCCATCTGTAAGAATCGTCTGCGCTGAGAACCTTCACAATTCAGAATCGGCATTTTTCGGAAAAATCAATCCATAGAATTGTCATACTTGAGAATTACCACGATTAAGAATCTCCAATCTACGAACTTTCATTTCTACAAGGCTTGTTGGCTATATGAGTTTCCAATCTACCTATACTTATTCATGCCGGTAAAGTAGAACTAGGAGGCGCCACAGAGTCTTTCTTAATATAAATAGCGCGAATATTTAAAATTTAAAATAAAAAGATATATCTTTTTATTTTAAATTTTAAATATGCGCGCTATTTATATAAATAAAAAGATATATCTTTTTATTTTAAATTTTAAATATGCGCGCTATTTATATTAAGAAAGACTCTGTGGCGCCTCCTAGTTCTACTTTACCGGCATGAATAAGTATAGGTAGATTGGAAACTCATATAGCCAACAAGCCTTGTAGAAATGAAAGTTCGTAGATTGGAGATTCTTAATCGTGGTAATTCTCAAGTATGACAATTCTATGGATTGATTTTTCCGAAAAATGCCGATTCTGAATTGTGAAGGTTCTCAGCGCAGACGATTCTTACAGATGGCGATTCACACATATGACAGTTCTATATATTGACTTTTCATAGAAATGCCGTTTCCGACAAAAGGTGATTCGTAAATTGGGGATTCTTAGTCATGTCAATTCCAAAATATGACAGTTCTACGGAATGACTATTCCATAAAATACAATTTCGGAAAAACGAAAGTTCCTAAATTAGAGATTCCTGTTTATGCTAATTCCCATAAAAGGTAATTCTAAATAATTACTATTCTACAAAATAACAATTTCGCAAATTAGGAATTCTAAAAATAATTATTCTGGTAAATAATAATTCTCAATAATGAAAATTACGTGAAATGAAATTTCTAAATTATAAATTTCTATGAAATAATATTTCAGAAAATTAAAAATTCGAGTAAATGATAATTCACTAAAAAAAAAATTCTAGAAAATAAAATTTCTGATTTAAAAAATTTCTATTAATGGAAATTCTAATTTTAAAAATTCTATCTTTTGACTTTTCCGTTAAATAAAAAATCCGTTGAATAACATTTCCTATATAAATAATTCAGATAAATGTTTATTCCAAATAATAAAAATTCTGTAGAAAAAAATTCTAATAAAGGCAATTTCGAACTTTCATGATTTCGAAATATGAAATTCATGAGAATAAGCATTCTGCATATGACGATTAGGACTCAGGCATGCGCCCCATTCAAACTAAACAGAAAGTCAAAAATTTTAAAAAAACCGCTGCAAAGTTCTACGTCGGGTATTTACTTTCGTAGATTATTTTTTTCATTTGTGTTCATTTTTTGAACACATTGCTTCCTCATAGAGAAATAATAAATCTCTCTTTTTCAAAACTGGATAACAAAATGGTCTAAAAAAAAATAAATTATTAGACAAAATGGATAAAAAGTACTTTCTTTTAATATTTTTATGTTATTATGTTAATATAAGTTGTAAATAAAATATTTTTTACAAGACTACGCTATTAAGTGAGCAAACGGTTTATTGATTTACGTAAAATTTGATGAAAATATATTAATTAAAACTTACAATTGCAAATATAATGTAAAAAAGTAAAAAATTATTAAAATATTCAAAAACAAAAATCATTACTTCATCTATAAGGAAGCAATATTTATATTTTAACTTTTTTTTTAAACATCAATTCTCCCATTTTTTAATATATATTAAATTCACTTAAATGTACTAAAAAGTTTTAATAAATTTCAATTGGAAAAAAAACATGGAAAAATTAACAAAAACACAAAATATTAGAGCTGTGCAAAATTATAAAATTCGATCCTCTCCATGAGAATTTACATGGGCTCGGTTCGGTTCGAATTTCGATCCCATGCAAAATTCGAGTTTCTGCACAGCTCTACAGAATATGCAATTAAAAAAAAATCGGGCAAGTTCGAGTTACACTCGCACTAAAATCGAGGGTTCCGTACACAAAACAAAAAAATTTTCAATATATTTGATACTATTAAATATATAAATATATTATACATATTATATATAATATAATATATAAAATATAATATATAATGAAATTTTTATACAAAATGGACCACCCCCCCCCCCTATCTTCCAAAATATTTTACTTAGAGAGTTTAAATTTTGTACAGGAATGTATTTTCAGGTGTAAATTACATAAAAATTATAGAGAACGTGATGGTGATTGCGCTGTCAACGAAAAATCCAGAGATTTTAGCAAATACAGTAGGACGTCTCTTAAGTTAAATCCTCTTATGTTAAATCTCAGGGCTGTCAGTTTAAACAAAATTATGGGTGACTTGTCTTTTTTTCTTTTGTTTACAAAAATTTGAAAAATAATAACCTAGTATAAAAAGTTATTCTTATATTTTTTAATTTGCCACTTGTTAAGAGTAATGATTTTCTTAAAACTAATATAAAAGAATAAAAGTATTATATTCCTTAATACTATTTTACTTTATATTTACAGGGTATAAAACTTTATTTTAAAAACCAGTAGAGAAGAAAATCTCCAAGACTGCAAAAATATAAACATAAATATGTCATTAAATATACTGCACTTAACTTCATGCAGAAGAAAACAAAAACAAATTTCAAATAAGATTTTTCACAATAACCATAACAAAATTTGCACTGACATTTAAATTATTCGCCCCTGAATCATATGACATATGACGATTTTGATTGGTTGTTCTCTTAAGTTAAAAATTGTACCACCGTTTAACTTAAGAGACGTCCTACTGTATCCATAAAAAATACTCAAAAATCATTTTATTTCCTTAACAACGCTATAATCAACTTCTACAATCATGTTCTCTACCATTTTTCTGTAATCTACACGTGAAAATACATTTGTGTACCAAATTTGAACTCTCTAAGTCAAATTGTTTAGAAGTTATGGGAGGGGGGATACGGTCATTTTTTAACATTTTTTTTAATCGTTGGTTTTTGCTTAAAAGCACTATGATAACGATCTGCAACAAAGTTCTCTACAGTTTTTCTGTAATCTATATGGCAAACTACATATGTATACCAAATTTCAGCACTCTAAGTACAATAGTTTGGCAGATATGGAGGTGGCATCAGTAGCGTATCTAGAAGAGGGCAGAGGGGGCAGTCGCCCCGGGCGCCAACCTCGAGCCCAATGCAATTGGGGGCGGCAAATCGATAAAATAATTTTCAATAAGGGGCGGCAAAAATACCTTTTGCCCCGGGCGTCAACAATGCTCGGTACGCCACTGGGTGGCATTGTACACTTTTAGTGCATTTTTGCTAAAAAAATGACCGTATCCCCCCCCCCCCCTTATCTTCCAAACTATTTGACATAGGATGCTGAAATTTGGTACACGTATGTAGATTTACGTGTAGATTACAGGAAAATTATAGAGAAAGTGATGATTATAGCGCTGTCAAAGTTATAACACTAAACTATGGCCCATATGTTAAAAAAATGCTCAAAAATATTGTTATTTCCTTGACAACGCTATGTTCAACACATACAATCATATTCTCTATAATTTTCCTGTAATCTATACGTGAAAATACATTTGTGTACCAAATTTGAATTCTTTAAGTCTAATAGTTTGGAAGTTCAGGGGGGGGGGGGATACGACCATTTTTTAGCATTTTTAAAAAAAAATCGTTTTTTTTTTTGCTAAAAAACGCTATGATAACAGCCTGCAACAAGGTTTTCTATAGTTTTTCTGTAATCTACACGTCAAACTACATATGTGTACCAAATTTCAGCACTCTAAGTACAATAATTTGTCAGATAAAGGGCAGGAATGGTACAAATTAAAGGCATTTTTTCGAAAAAATGACCGTATTCCCCTCTTATCTGCCATAATATTTGACTTAGAGAGTTCAAATTTGGTACAAAAATGTAGTATCATATGTAGATTACAGAAAAATTATAGAGATTTTTGTGGTGATAGCGCTGTCAAAGAAATGGCAAAAGTTATCATCAAAAAAATATCAAAATTTCTCAAAAATCTTGTTATTTTCTTGACAACGCTATGATCAACCCTTAGAATCATGTTCTCTATAATTTTCCTTTCATCTACACGTGAAAATACATATGTGGGCCAAATTTGAACTTTCTAAGTCAAATAGTTTGGCGGCTAGGGGGGCATCCAACAATTTCATGTCGGCCGCATAAGAACATCGGCGGCAATGGACATGAAGACCCAAAGAACAGAATGCTGAAACTGTACAGAGTAAAAAAAAAAGAAACTTTTGCTTACCTTCCAGGACGGAAGGAGCAAAAGTTGATAAGAGTATGTAAAGCAAGAATTGGGAGAGGTTGTTTTAGTGCGGTATTGCCACAGGATGTGGTCGAGTCCCACACGAACAAGTGCGTAAATGCATTTTTTCCTCTCCTAAACTTGTTTTGTAAAAAAAAAAAAAAAAAAAAAAAAAAAAAAATTCAATTGTTCCTAGATTTTTTTGCTACAAACTTATACGCCATTACAAAAAAGCCTTCCACATTTGTAACCAAGGAAACAATCTGATCGACAAGTATAAAAACTATAAAATAAAGAAATTTCAACACAGATGACAATATTAAATATAAAATTGAAAAAGTGTGAAAAAATATGGTCCTCAACTACCCTGGGGATAATTTTTCTAAGTAAATATATAAAATAAGCTTAAAGCTAATATGTAACACAACGGTAAATAAATTAATAATAGACAGTAAGAAAATATGAACAATGACCCTGCGCGGCTCAACATTAAAGGATTCATATGGCATAAAAAAATCTTCTACAAAATAAATTTTTTCTATTTCTAAAAATAAGCGTAAATATCCTAAAAACTCCTATACTAAACAGTTTTCTTATAAAAGGACAGAACTAAAATGTCTAAGACCAGTAGCGGCTTTAGGGAGGGGGGGGGGCGAACCCGGGCGACCGCCCGGGGCGCACAGCTAAAGGGGGCGCATCCAGGGATGTAGACGTAATATATTACATGTATATATACATAGAAGAAATTTTTTGAACTGTCAAGGTCAAAAGATAACATTTTTTTAATTTAACTTAAACTTTGCTAGAGTGTTTTGACTGTTAGTGGAAGTGTAAACACTAAAATTTTTCAAAATTCATAAAATAGTTTTTGAGTTACACAGTTTTAAGATTTTGAATTTTTTTAAAATGTAGTTTTTTAAATTTATTATATTTCTAAGCAGATTGCCTATTATAGTGGGGGGGGGCGGAAAAATTTACGTTCGCCTGGGGCGCAAAAAGTGCTAAAGCCGGCCCTGTCTAAGACGCATGTAGGACTTAAAAAAAAAAATTGTACTTTAAGGTTCGTAAATAGCTCAATCGATGCGTTTTTAAAAAATAAAAAGGATAAAAAGCTTACATATTAACTTTCTTAAATTTTTTTTTATATTTTTGCCAAAAAACAATTTTTTGAAAATTTTAAAATCTAAAAAAAATATATCTGGAACTGATCGATCGGATTCAAACATATGGCAGAATTTGTCCCCCTGAGAGACCTATTATTTGGTAAAAAAAGATGCTTCTAACAATAACGGTTTTCGAGATATTGGGCCAAACGTAATGTTAACATACACACACACACACACCCGGACATTTTTTCTAAACATCATTTTTGACATCCTGGGGTCGAATTATGTCGAGAAATGTCAAAAAATTGCAATTGAGGATTTGAGGGTAAAACAATACTTCGTCGCTTGAGGGCAGCAACATGTCAAATCAGCTGTATGGTAAAAAAGATGCCCTTTCCAATAAAAAGCGAAAAACATGCCGTTTCAGGAAAATTGTGAAAACTATGCCTTTTCATGTTAGCGGTGAAAAACATACCTTTTCAGACAAACGGTGAAAAACATGCCTTTTCAAATAATGAAATTTTTTTCTTCTATTTAATAGAAAAAAATTATTCTATTATTTTTTTATTTATATATTATATTAATATTTATTATTTATATTATTTATAAATATATTAATTTTTTTATTTTTATATTATTGCAATTTTTAGCTTTTTAATAAGGAAGAACTGTTTGATAATTTGAAAAGGCATGTTCTTCACCGTTCGTCTGAAAAGGTATGTTTTTCACCGCTAACACGAAAAAGCATAGTGTTCACAATTTTCCTGAAATGGCATGTTTTTCGCTTTTTATCTAAAAAGGCATCTTTTTTACCATTCAGGTGATTTGACATGTTGCTGCCCCCAAGCGACGACTTCCTCTATGAGGAAGCAAAAATTGATTATTAACATTTTCCATTTTTAAAAGCTTGATAACTCCATACGAAAAGGTGCTAGAGGGTTCGTAAATGACTCAATCGATGCGTTTTTAAAAAATGAAAAGGATAAAAAGCTTACATTTTAACTTTCTTAAATTTTTTTTTATAATTTTGCCAAAAACGATTTTTTGAAAATTTTAAAATCTAAAAAAATTATATGTGGAACTGATCGATCGGATTCAAACATATGGCAGAATTTGTCCCCCTGAGAGACCTATTATTTGGTAAAAAAAGATGCTTCTAACAATAACGGTTCTCGAGATATTGGGCCAAACGTAATGTTAACATACACACACACACACACACACCCGGACATTTTTTCTAAACATCATTTTTGACATCCTGGGGTCGAATTATGTCGAGAAATGTCAAAAAATTGCAATTGAGGATTTGAGGGTAAAACAATACTTTCTCTATGAGGAAGCAAAAATTGATTATTAACATTTTCCATTTTTTAAAGCTTGATAACTCCATACGAAAAGGAGCTAGAGGGTTCGTAAATAACTCAATCGATGCGTTTTAAAAAAATAAAAAGGATAAAAAGCTTACATTTTAACTTTCTTAATTTTTTTTTTATAATTTTGACAAAAAACTATTTATTGAAAATTTTAAAATCTAAAAAAATTATATCTGGAACTGATCGATCGGATTCAAACATATGGCAGAATTTGTCCCCCTGAGAGACCTATTATTTGGTAAAAAAAAGATGCTTCTAACTATAACGGTTCTCGAGATATAAAATGAGAAAATTGTAAAAATTGTAAAAAATTATTTTAAAAATTGTAAACTTTATTTAAAATCATAAATTTATCAAAGCAAGTAGAATTTTTACAATTTTCCTTTATGCGCTGTTAAGAACTGAAAGTAAATATTACTCAAATTTCTGACATCATCTTTCCTATTGATAGGGTTCTTTTGTAAGTTGATATGGACCATTTCAGAAGTCAAACGTTTATTAAGATTTGGTTCTCTATCGAGTATTGAGAAATTACCCCAATCAAAATCATGATTAAAAACATCTTTATGATTAGCAAAAACATTAGTTTTTGACTTTTTGTGTTTGTTAACTCGAACACGAACCATCCTTTTAGTTTCACCTACATAAGTCACTAAACAATTCTTACAGTTAATTTTGTAAACAGTGTTTGTAATCTCAGTGTGCTTATTTTTGTCTTTATACTTTTTTATAATATTAGTTTCATTATTTTTGTTCTTAGTAGGAATCGATAAAATATTGTAATTTTTTAAGGTAGAAGACCTTTTTTCAAATAATTGGTTGTGATAAGGAAGAAATATTTTAGGCATTCTCTGATAAAGAAAACTATTGTTGTTGCGGTTGTTATTGTTAGAGTTGATAGAATGAATCCGTTTCTTAATATATTTATCAATAAGAAATGAAGGATAATTGTTTTCAAGTAGAAGTTTTTTTATGAATTTTATGTTTTCAGTATGGAAACTGTTATGTGAAAGTTTTATAGCACGGTTAGTTAAGTATATTTCTTTATATAATTAATAATTATTAATATTAATTAATTAATAATTAATTAGCTTTGATACTTATAATGACTTGCAAACTAATTTGTATTTATTTTAAAATTTTTGACTTTCTGTTTAGTTTGAATTGAGCTGTGTTATTTGACGTGTCTAACAATTTTACTCATTGACTTTTCGGTTTCACATGAAAATGACATCCTAATAAATTTTAATATTGACATGTTTTTTTCGGTAAATATATTTTTATTGTTTATTTGTATAAATTGTTTTG
Organism: Ganaspis brasiliensis; assembly: GCA_037103525.1. Lineage (NCBI taxonomy): Eukaryota > Metazoa > Arthropoda > Insecta > Hymenoptera > Figitidae > Ganaspis > Ganaspis brasiliensis. Next base: position 893,620 of record JAZKLR010000298.1, read on the forward strand.
TAAATTTCAAAAAGTTTTTGTTATAAATTTAATGTACGAAATTGTTAATAAATTTCTAGTTTCTGAAGAGGACAGTATAAACTGTCGAAACGTTAAAAAAAGTGGTTTTTTTATTGACTTGGAGTGATTGATTAATTCATCCTACTTATGTGAATTTTATAAATTGTTTTCGAAAAAGGTTTTGTTCAAAAAAAAGTCTGTTTACAGGGGCTAGAATAATGCAATTTTTCTTTGAGCTTATCCTTGTAACTTTTGATAAATCGATTATTAGTTTTTTTCTGTTTGGTTTGATTTGGTCAGGAAATAAAAAAAACAGGTAGAAGATACTGAAAATATTAGAAATATGCATTTCATTTCAAATTTTATATTTATTTTAATAGTATAGAATACTCATATTTATCATTTTATAATTTAAAATTTATAAAGTATGTAATATATTGCGTCAAAATCTAATTTTCAGTAACAGTAGTTTATATAATACTACTATTTTATAAGTAAAGAAGTGCTTGCGTTAAAAAATTTGCGTGTTTTGTATAATTTAACCTCAAACTTTTAAAAGAACAGCTTTGCGAAGGCGCAGACTGCTCGTAGAGCAGGACCAATTGAATCAGCTGTTCTGTCCAACACAATTGGATGGCAAAACCATCTAAAGGGATGTAACAACCAATAGGTGGTATCATTTTTAAATTGTTGCTGTGTCTAACAGCGTTAGTTCAATTATCATTTTAGATAGTTGTTACAACAATTTTGCGCTCATCCAATAAAAAGTGGATGCTGTAGCCAACCATTTTTCTGCGTGTAGCGCTGGCACTAAAGAGAAATCGTGTAGCAATTACAGAAGAATTTATATCCTGAAGTGAAGTAACTATTTAAAACTAATGAAACTAGTCAGTCATGGATTGGTTCACTTGAAATTAAAGGATTATTTGTGTAGGGTGTTGTGGGGTAATGTGCAACACCGCCGATTTCTGATCTACACTGAGAAAATTATATCTGTAACGATTACAGAACTGCTATGGTACTGCTCGGACGAAAGGCCACCTTCAGTAAATAGTAAATAAAATGATCTTATAAAAAAACGAGATTGTCTGATACTATTTAATGTTACAGAAACACAGAAATTAACGTACGTAGTGATAAAATTACAGGACAAAATATACTTAACGAGTATTAAAGAGTCTAAGAAAGACTTATGTTATAACTTGGAAAAAAATATAAACTCACCGTAAAACGTTACAAAACAGTTCTGTAATTTAACCTGTTTACATATAAAAAATTTCTCTTCGAGTTTTTCAGTTGTTCTCTTTCAGTCAATTTATGTACGCAACTCGCACGTAACCCACACTTATTTACTGATATACCCTCCCTCCTGTTGCTTACAAATGTATTTTTTTATCTATTTGAAAACAAATTCGCATGGTGAAAGATTCGAACTCGCGCGACGCGACCCTATCACGAACGCCTTAACGACCACAGCTATCACGGCACATGTCAGTTAGTTTTGACCCGTCTATATGAACTACAACATCGTGTGTAGCGTCGTCTGTTGCCGAGTGAAGCCGTAAGATGCCGGAAGAAGCCGAAAGCTGCCGAATGTTACCTTCTTTAATGTTGCGTACGTAATGCTTACAAAGCAGTTCTGTAAAATTATCTTGCCTATACTGCACTCTGTGCCTAAAGGAACCTTACAGCTTTATATAATGAGTTTTGTAATAATTTAACTTTCTTTTATGACAGACCACTGTATTTAAAAGTTAATTTTTTCCTCCTAATCCTGTAATAATAACAGAACAAAAATTTGATGCGAAGTATAGTACAGCTTATGACAGATTACAGAACGTTTTGTAAAATTAGCAGACATATTCTTAAGAACAACAAGGTAAATACGTAAATAAAACAGAAATGGTCATTTCGTCCGAGCAGTACAGGTTAGTTCTGTAATCATCACAGATAGAATTTTCTCAGTGTACATTTTGATATTGAGCAGAATCGTATACCAAAGCAGGTCTACTAAATGTGGCAATGAGAAAACAGTTTCTTATGGGAAATATGCTTTTCTCTTTATTTCAGAGTGAGACCCCTCAATACCTTTTTAGTTTTTTTGAATTTATCAACTTTAATGACACAATCCATAGCAGGCTACGACAAAGAACTTCTATTTTAAAAATAAACGCTCATCGAACCTGTAAATATCAGAAATCTTTTTCTATTATAAGCGCTCGTCTTTGGAGCAAACTGTCGGCGTCGCTCACAGATGTAAGCAGAATAGAACAATTTAGGAAACTTTTTTTTATTTTTCTATTTAACCCATTGACGCCCAAATGCACAGATTTTTTAGTGCAAATTTGAGGCCAGTTCTTTCCCAAATGAGAAAGGAAATTTTTATCGGAAGTACCATTTCTTATGTATTTGAATTCGCTCTTTCGAAATACGCTATCGAAAATTTGTTTAAAAAATTATTTTTATCTTTTTTTGCACTTTTTTGCAAAAAATCACGATTTTTTAACGCTTTTATAGCGATAAAACATGAGTTTCATAACGAAAAAATCTGTTTTGACATCCAGGAAGTACAAAAAACGTGCACTCGATAGTTGTACTTTAAAAATATGTAAACACATTTTCACTCCCACCCCTGTTTTTTTAAAATGGCGTCTTGAATTTTTAAAACCTGGCATTATTCACTCTTTGCTCCAAACTTTATTTTTCCATCAAATCATAAGGAATAGTTATTTGTATGGCAAGGGCGCAAAAATAGGGGGATCGAGAGTCGTGTGAAGTTTGCCGCACGAGCGAAGCGAGTGTGGTAATCACACGGCTCGAGATTCCCCTAGTTGCGCCCATGCTACACACTATTTTCTCTAACACCTCGTGTTAAAAACTCGTGTTTTTTATGCACATGCATGCAAGAAAAGAGCAGAGGACTCTTTCCACGCGCACTTTACCCCATGAACACTACTCTTTAACAGTGCTGTCAAGTTCAGATACACAATATTATATTAGAGTTAGAAAATATTGGGTTTTCGAAGTTGGTAGCACTGTTCAAGAACAGCGTTCACGAGGTAAGGTGTGCGTGGAAAGTAGTCGTCTGCTCTTTTCCCGCATGCGTGTGCGTGGAAACACGAGTTTTTAACGCGAGATGTTAGAGAAAAAGACTTTTCTTGTCTTTTTTTACTTGAGTGAACTCAATTATTCCATAAATAATAAAAAATTTAAAATGGCGGATTTAAGTTGGCTGACATAATTTTTTAAAATTCTCTAAATTAGCTGAAAATGTTTACTCGGGGTTTTTTGGGGTCTCTGAGTACGAATATGTTTGTTAAATTTAAAAATTCAAAATGGCGAATTCAAGATGGCGGACAAAATTTTTTAAAATTCTCTGAATTGGCTGATAATGGTTACTTGGGAGTTTTTGGGGTCTCTGAGTACGAATATGTTTGTTAAATTTAAAAATTCAAAATGGCGGATTTAAGATGGCGGACAAAATTTTTTAAAATTCTCTAAATTACTTCTTTGCTTTCTTTGGTACTCAGATACAAAAAATGTAAAGTTATAATTGGATCATAATTAAATTATTTATATTTATAGCGTTGAAATAAGAACAATGTAAAATGTTAAGTGTTATGTTCATAGCCAATAAAAGCTGAGAATTTGTATGTCAATTCATCGTCAAGATCTATTATTTCACCGAAAAAAAATAGTTTTAGAATGAGAGGATCCTCTGACTTTAATGCTAATTCCTCTCAATAAATAAGCGGAATCATCTTAAACTAAGAGGATCCTCTCATTCTAAAACTGCACTTTTATGAGGTTCTACATTTCATATCTCAGAATTTAGTGTTATAAAGTACATACAAGCATTTTCAGCTATTGCCAAATCATAGCATTTACCTAATGCTGCTACTGAAAAAGAAAGCTGCATCTTTAAAAGATTCTTTTTCGATGATGTCTCAAAACTAAAGACGTTCAAAACAATCTTTAATTTATGTAAGCTAATGAATGTGTTAAGGCAACAACAATTCCTAACATATATGATTTAGATGTAAATCTAAAAGTAACAATTTTCAGCTAATTTAGAGAATTTTAAAAAATTTTGTTCGCCATCGTGAATCCGCCATTTTGAATTTTTAAATTTAACAAACATATTCGTACTCAGAGACCCCAAAAGCCCCCAAGTAACCATTATTAGCCAATTTAGAGAATTTTAAAAAATTTTGTCTGCAATCTTAAATCCGCCATTTTAAATTTTTATTATTTATGGAATAATTGAGTTCACTCAAGTAAAAAAAGACAAGAAAAGTCTTTTTCCTTATGATTTGATGGAAAAATAAAGTTTGGAGCAAAGAAGAGTGAATAATGCCAGGTTTTAAAAATTCAAGACGTCATTTTGAAAAAACAGGGGTGGGAGTGAAAATGTGTTTACATATTTTTAAAGTACAACTATCGAGTGCACGTTTTTTGTACTTCCTGGATGTCAAAACAGATTTTTTCGTTATGAAACTCATGTTTTATCGCTATAAAAGCGTTAAAAAATCGTGATTTTTTGAAAAAAGTGCAAAAAAAAGATAAAAATAATTTTTTAAACAAATTTTCGATGGCATATTTCGAAAGAGCGCATTCAAATACATAAGAAATGGTACTTCTGATAAAAATCTTTTTTCTCATTTGGGAAAGAACTGGCCTCGAATTTGCAGTAAAAAATCTGTGCATTTGGATGTTAATGAGTTAAAATTAATAATAGCTTCCTTGATACTACCTTTTGGTGGATCTCTTTTACTACTTTTCTTCATTTTTAGGGTTCCCCTGTCGAAAATCTAGTCAACAATTGTATGTTTTATAAATGCTTTAAAATAGTTTTATTTTGCTTAAACATGGATATCAGTGCTTCCAAATACCATCAAACACGCTTCTATAATTGAACGCAATATGAACACGGCTTTTACGTAGAATATTTTGTTTGGTGTATGATTCACAAAACACTATGAAAACTATTTTTCTACAGATAGAAAAAACACTCATGAAACATTTTTTAAAACAGACTTCAGAGTTCGTACAATGTTGAAAAACTACAATTTCACAAACTATTAGATCTTTCACAAAGTACATAAATGTAACTATTTTATGACACACTTATGTATGTTGTTACAATGTAACAAAACACGATGTCAACAGCTTTTAATAAGCAATAAATCAGTTACGGCTGCCTGTGAACTTCATGTTTCAAGAACACATTTTAAACAGGAAATTAAAAGTGTTATCTGTGTTCTGCAACATTAGACACACACTTTGTCAAGAAGTAAACGAAATACTTTAAACTTTATACCAACATGCATTGGATGTTTGTATAATATTAAAGAAACATCATGTTACAACTTCATGTTGTCATTCAAACTTTACATGTCAACATCGTGTTTTGAGAACATGGTTTTAACAGATAGTTGAAGTTTTATTTGTGTACTGTATAACATTAATCATACACTTTATTATGAAGTAAATGAAATTCACAATAAACTATGTACCGACACATATTTAAATGTTTGTATAAGGTTATAGAAACATCAAGTTCACAACTTTTGTTATTCAAAATTATATGTATGTGAACATCGTGTTTTGGAACTTCTTCTTTTTCAATAAGAAGAAGAAAAAGAAGTTCCAAAACACGATATTCACATGAACAGTCAGCTTCTATTAAAAATATATAAAATTTCTTTAACCAGCGATACCAAATTAGGAATGGCCATACCCCACGCTCACAGAAGTTAAGCAAGGTCAAGCGTGGTTACTATTTAGAGATTCTATGGGTGACCATCTTCGTGATATCGCTACAGCCTAGGTGTTTTTCAATGAAATTTGAAATATTCTGAAATAAAAAGAAATATGAGGAAATATGAGGGAAAACTTGGTAGTGTACAACAGTTCTAGACCTTCAGACCTTCAAAGGGAGAAGTTGAACCGATGAAAAATAAAAGTGAATAAGAAAATTTTATTTATTTTTTTTTATTTTATAATTATCTTTTGTTTTTGGTTCAATAAATTAATTTTCTTAAATGATTTATCTATTTTTGTGCATAAAATAAACGTTTAATTGTTTTAACGATCTTAGAACTTTCAGTTCTAGTCACGAGAACATTCCTAAAACGATAATAGAACATGCATCTTTGGAAAAAGTAAACATTCTATTTACGATCATACGACACACATTAGACACTGTAATAGTAGAGAATCAATGTGAAGAAAGTGTTAAATGTGTGTTAACATTATAAAATAAGTGTTCAAAGACTGCTTCTACAATGTTTCACAACTACTATTCAACATACTTTTCGTGTATCTGGAACACATTTCTCACAAACAACTGAAATGTAAGAAAGTGTTTATGAAACACTAAAGCGTTCCAATATACATGGATGAAACACACTCAATTGGGTTTCTCAACACCCAACTTACACCAAGTAAACACTGAACAGAACACTCTTTAAACATGGTTCTCACATTGTATTTTTGACAGGGTCCGTACACCACAAGTGTACGCACGGAACCCTATTGGCAAGACTTTGTCGAAAATCGTATCCCCCCCCCCCCTAGCCGCCAAACTATTTGACTTAGAAAGTTCAAATTTGGCCCACATGTGTATTTTCACGTGTAGATGAAAGCAAAATTATAGAGAACATGATTCTAGGGGTTGATCATAGCGTTGTCAAGAAAATAACAAGATTTTTGAGAAATTTTGATATTTTTTGGCTAATAACTTTTGCCATTTCTTTGACAGCGCTATCACCACAACAATCTCTATAATTTTTCTGTAATCTACACATCATACTACATTTTTGTACCAAATTTGAACTCTCTAAGTCAAATATTTTGGCAGATAAGAGGGGAATACGGTCATTTTTTCGAAAAAATGCCTTTAATTTGTACCATTCCTGCCCTTTATCTGCCAAATTATTGTACTTAGAGTGCTGAAATTTGGTACACATATGTAGTTTGACGTGTAGATTACAGAAAAACTATAGAAAACCTTGTTGCAGGCTGTTATCATAGCGTTTTTCAGCAAAAAAAACGATTTTTTTAAAAAAATGCTAAAAAATGGTCGTATCCCCCCCCCCCTAAACTTCCAAACTATTAGACTTAAAGAATTCAAATTTAGTACACAAATGTATTTTCACGTATAGATTACAGGAAAATTATAGAGAACGAGATTGTATGTGTTGAACATAGCGTTGTCAAGGAAATAACAATATTTTTGAGCATTTTTTTAACATATGGGCCATAGTTTAGTGTTATAACTTTGACAGCGCTATAAGCATCACTTTCTCTATAATTTTCCTGTAATCTACACGTAAATCTACATACGTGTACCAAATTTCAGCATCCTAAGTCAAATAGTTTGGAAGATAAGGGGGGGGGGGGATACGGTCATTTTTTTAGCAAAAATGCACTAAAAGTGTACAATGCCACCTCCATATCTGCCAAACTATTGTACTTAGAGTGCTTAATTTGGTATACATATGTAGTTTGCCATATAGGTTTTAGAAAAACTATAGAGAACTTTGTTGCAGATCGTTATCATAGTGTTTTTAAGCAAAAACCAACGATTTAAAAAAAATGCTAAAAAATTACCGTATCCCCCCTCCCATAACTTCTAAACAATTTGACTTAGAGAGTTCAAATTTGGTACACAAATGTATTTTCACGTGTAGATTACAGAAAAATGGTAGAGAACATGATTGTAGAAGTTGATCATAGCGTTGTTAAGGAAATAAAATGATTTTTGAGTATTTTTTAAGGATATTTGCTAAAATCTTTGGATTTTTCGTTGACAGCGCAATCACCATCACGTTCTCTATAATTTTTATGTAATTTTCACCTGAAAATACATTCCTGTACAAAATTTGTACTCTCTAAGTAAAATATTTTGGAAGATAGGGGGGGGCGGGTGGTCCATTTTGTACAAAAAATTCATTATATATTATATTATATATAATATGTATAATATATTTATATATTTAATAGTATCAAATATATTGAAAATTATTTTGTTTTGTGTACGGAACCCTCGATTTTAGTGCGAGTGTAACTCGAACTTGCCCGATTTTTATTTTTTGTTATACTAATATTCAGTCCCTTTCATAGTTTGCTAGCTTTCGTGCACGGTTGCTTAGAAATTGTTATAATGCAGGTGTTTGTTTTTAAGTTAAATTACTTTTTAAAACCAAGATCGATATATTTTTATTGCTACACTCACATGAACCTATTTTTGTATTTGTATATTACTTCACTTTCACAGCCGCCATGTTAACTGTTTTTCATCCTAATTGAAGATTTAATTACTCAGTCTCTATTTAAATTACTGTAGATCTTTTATTATTATTTTTTTTTTATAAGTCAGTATTAAAAATGTCGTGATTCGGTTCTCTGTACATAAAAAAAAAATTGCAGATTTAAGAACGATTCACTATGTGACGTCAGAGCCAGGGCCTTGTATAGCCAGGGCCGTGTCTAGGGAAATTTTCACCCGGGGCAAAATTTTCATTCAGCGCCCCCCTCATCTATTTTCACAATCCGAATAAAATTTTGTTTTTAATCAAGAGAATTTATCAAGAAAATATGAGAATTTGACATTTTTAAATATTTAATGAAAATTTATAAGTGTGACGCGTTCTGAAGAAAGGGACCTAAGAACGAAATTGGTTATTTTACAGGAGAATGAAAACAAAAGTCGAGCGCGTATGGTAATCTGTACAAATCGAGAGATTTGAATTATTATAACTTGAAAAATATTCAATAAAAACCTTTTTTGCCTTTAGATAATGAAAAAGGAACCTGTAATTAAATTAGAACACCAATAAACCGAAAAATGATTTTTTGCTTCTTAGGTCCCTTTCTTCAGAATGCGTCACAAGTATTTTCGATAAGTAGATAATATATTATGCGAAAATAGTAAATTATAATAATAGGTTATGTAATAAAAAACAAAGGATAATTAGAAACAAAATATATTTATTTAAAAATTGTTAATAAATTATTCTATGACGATGCAATAAATGTCCTTTTTTGATTTTATTAGAAAAAAATAATACATATAGTCATTCAAAGTATAAAAACTATATAGCGACCTCAATAGATATCTGAATTAGGAAACTAAGTTTTAAGTCTAAAAACATTGCAGCTTTTAATGATAAATCTGTTAAAGCTTTTAATTTTTAATCAGACGATAAATTTCATGGTCTTTCAAGAGTTACGATTTTTAAACATTGAATTAGTTTTGCTTTAATTTTGAGTGAAATCCTTCATTTTAAAGTTATTAAGTGATGTAGATTTTTTACTTTTTTTCGCGTCGCTAATTAAAACAGTGCAAAACATTGAGAAAGATAGTAAAATTTGGCTTACAATGTCTCAAAAACTATACGCTAAAATTATCTCAGATTCAGCAATAATGAGTATTAATATACATATGTTATTTCATTTTGCTGAAAATTTTCTAAAGATTATCGATTATTAAAGATTTGCACCTAACCACCTTAAATTTGCCTATCCTTCTAACTCAAAATGTATCAAATACTAATATATACTATACTTTCGTTGCTTATTATTTTTTATATCTGCCTTTCGTAAGGCCTTTTGTGGGGTTTCCTCACAAAGAATATTATGCCTGAAAACCGGGAGAAAACCGGGAGACGAAAATCCTAAAAATAGTGGCCACCCTGAAACTTAACCTCAAATTGTATGTTTTAAAAGGATTGTTGACAATTTGACAAGGAATCATGTATTTACCACTATAAAAACATTATATTTTAAGGTTCCAAAATTGACATTTTTTTTCAAAAATTGTGTACATTTAAATTTGGCGTCCCTGAAATTATAGCGCCCGGGGCGGTCGACCCCTTGGCCCCCCCTCGAAACGGCCCTGAGTATAGCTTCAAAATCTAACCTGACCGTATCACCGGCGCGGCGTGTTGACAAGTAAAAAAGTGCACGGAAAAAACTTTTACACAGCTGCTGCGCCATAGAATGCGCAACTGCTGTCTGTTTACTATGTAAAACTGCTGCCCAACTTCGGGGCGTCTGCTATCTAACTTTGGGACCTAGTGGCCAGTAGAGGCGCACGAGCTGTCCAAGCATCGTCTGCCTATGTTTATTGGGTAGAAACTACCCAAAAAATGGGCTGCTGGAGTCCAGAAAGATTTTAAGAATGCGGTTTGAAGAATTTTTGATCCGATTCACAATTGTCAAAAAAGATTCAGAAAATTTCTTATCAATAGGACAGCCCTAGGTAAGGGCTGTCATCAAGAAATTTAGCAATAAGTTTTTATTTACCGGGTGACATCTCCTTGTGTACACAATAACTTGTTTTTGATATATAAAGCATCAAACAGCACGCACCCTGGTTTGCTGTACGTATAGCGAGCTTAATTTCTTGAGTTCAAAGTATTTTTAGATTTTGATATTTATAGTTATTTCGTGAATTATTTAGAATTATTTGATAGGTGAGTTTGTTAATATTGTTTGTTTTTTAAGTGCCTTTTATTATCCAAAGGGATTTTAAGATTTCCGTACATTGTATTGCTGTATGCGCGTGTTCAGGAAGGAGAGGTCACGGGGGTTATGATCCCTCTAAAAGGATTAGATTTATATAAGAGTAAGAGAGATAGCGTTGTAGTATTATCTCTTTCTCTCTTATATATAACCTCTCCGAAGAACCTTGTCTAGACATGCCCCTGTATAGCTGTCACACCTGCTTGCGTAAAATATCGTATTTGTGGTGACGTGCAACAATTTACTTTTTTTTTTGTTTACAAAACAAGTTTGGAAGAAGAAAAAATGCATTTACGCACTTGTTCGTGTGGAACTCGACCACGTGCTGTGGTAATACCTCACTAAAACAACCTCTCCCATTCTTACATTACGTTCTCTTATCCGCTTTTGCTCGTTTCGTTCTGAAAGGTAAGGAAGAGCGCGATTCTTTTGCTCGAGGTGTTTTTAGTTCACTGTTCTGTAGGTGTTCCTGTCCCTTGCCGCTGTTGTTCCTACCCGGTGGCCAGGAACGTTATTGGATGCTTTTTAGAGCTACCTTTGTGATATTATATTCTGAAGAACAGTGCTGTTCGCAATTTCGTATTTTTTTCAATTGGGTTACAAATAAAGCTTTAATCCCTCCCAAACAGCCTAGTATAAAAACAATTAATCGGATTTTACAACCTGGATACATTCGACTCAGTTCGAACATAAGATCTTGATATTTCGTCCGTTTCTCATCCTCCTTTTGAATGATATTGCCCTCAGCAGGAGCCGAAAACTCTATCACACAAATGATCTTACTTTTATGATCCTGGAGTACAATAACAGGCTTAGTAGCACTGATACAATGAGTTGTAGGAAAAGAAAAATTCCAGTAGATCTTACACTGTTCATTTTCCACAACGGATTTCTGATCCCCTTGGTCATACAGCAAGATGGGTTCCTTATCAATAGCATACTGGTGTCGAAGGTGACAATACAGCACCTTAAGAGCAGCATTGTGTCTTTCTATATACTTATAACATGCATACTTCGGACACGAACTTAGAAGGTGACCAAGTATTTTCGGGTATTGCTTACATGCTCGACCATTGTTATTCTCGACAGGCATATGCATCACGCGACTGCGGTACACCAGAGTATTAATTACACCATCCTGACAAGCGAACAAAAATCCCTCAGTCTCCGATCTCAAACCAGCAGATTTAAGGAAAGCATAGGTCAAGCCTTGAGACAATCCTATTTCACTTATGAGATTATATAATTGCCCGTGAACAGGTTTGCTTTTATATTCCTGTAACAAAAGCGCTTGTTCTGCTTCCTTAGCACACTTTTTAAGCATCAATGGTGTTAACGATGCTAACCCGTGCTCCATATCACTGGTTTTAAATGGGAGACTAAGTTCGCTTACAGCTCTTTCTGCCGCACGATATAAAAACGCCCCAACATTTTCAATTTCATGATGGTGGACAAATTGCATAAGGGGATCTCTACTGTTCATCACCGAACATGCTGCAGCCAGTACAATTCTTCGATGAAGACACTCTAAATTTAATAGACCTCTTCCTCCCCGGTCTCTTGGAAGGTAAATTCGTTGCACGGAAGACCTTGGATGATGACTACGATGGATTGACATCATCTTGCGGGTTTCTCTATCTAGTATTTTCAACTCATTCACATTCCACTTAACAGCTCCAAAGGTATAGAGAAGTAAAGGAATGGCTAATGTATTTGTGGCCTGTATTTTGTTCTTCCCAGACAATTCGGAAGACCAAATTTTTCTGAGAAGCCCACGATACTTTGTTTGGAGTCTATCTTTAAGCCCACACACATCTTGAGTCTCCGACTGTGGAATTCCAAGATATGTGTAAGTCTCTCCACCAGCAAGATGTTGAATGGTGTTGCCACCAATGAGTTGAATGTTTTCAGAGTCCCTCAGAATTTCAGATGTTTCATGTCTTCCTTTAATCAGATGGATGACGGCACATTTATCCAATCCAAAATCCGTTCCTATGGCTCTGGAATACTCGGCGACTGCAAACACCAAAATTCTAAGCGCATCCTTACTGGATGCATAGAGCTTAAGATCGTCCATATACATAGATGGTTGATCTTATAGACTCTACTTCTTGGTTTGCCACACATGTATCCAGAATATTTTTCTCGAAGTGCAATAGACAGAGGTAAGAGGGAGGTACAAAAAAAGTAGAGGACGAAGGGAGTCGCCTTAGAAAACTCCTCTTCTAAACAAGATGATGTTAGTCATCACCTGCTGTTTGTTAGATGTTATAACAAACCTTGTCCACCACTTAAGCATTAGATCATTTAAGCATCTCACGATGTTCGGATGTACCTTTAAACATTCAAGGAGCTTTATGGTTAGCTCGTGACTCGTCGAGTCGAATGCTTTGCGGTAATCAATCCAAGCAATTGACTCCAGACTGGTTCTATAGATGACAATATCCGCTCCTTGAGGATCCCAGTAAATAGCTTGTAGCAGATGTTAAGACAAGCAATTGGTCTGTAATTTTTTGGATTGGACAAATCTCCTGATTTTGGTAGAAATACCGTTCGTCCTTCCACCAACGCAACAATTTACTTTATTATTATAATTATTATTATTTTTATAATTATTATGCTACGAAAATAAACAAATAAATAAAAAATCAAATGCAAAAATCTTCAGATTGTACAAATTGCCACTTTTTAGAGGTCGAATATATCGTAGTGAAAATTTGGTTTTTTAGTGATTTCTATTAATTTACATTTATAGAGCATAAATTTAATACTTAAAGCGATTCACATCAATATTTTTAGATTTTTTCGCTGAACTTTACTTGTGTTGCACATCACCCAAACTTTTTTTAAAAATGCCAAAACGTCCATTTTTAAAAATGCGAAAATTTTTTTAGAAAGAATTTAAAATTTTTAAAATCTATAAATGCAAGAATGTAGTATTTTTCTTACTCTACATTATTCAATTATAAAATATTAAGGAATTTGATTATCGAACATGTTTTACGAACAACGGAGAAAAGTGTTGCACATCACCCCACAACACCCTATTGGTTGAAAATTGAAAAAGGAGATTGTGGTTTTTAAATACTGTCCATTATTAATATATTTTAATTTGATTCTAGATTGTCAATAATGTATATCGTCACCTTAACATGCAAACCTCATAACTTCAATTTTATCAAAAATGACTTTTTAATGAAATTCGTTGCATTTTCCATGAATGAATATATATTTAAAAAGACATAACTCTAATTTCAATAGATAATGTCAAAAAATCATACATAATTGAAAATCGCGAAATTTACAGGAATCAATGGTGCGTGTCAACAGTTTTCTTGCTCTCCTGTAAAGTTGCGTCAAATGGAGTTACGAGGTTTACATGTTAAGGTGACGATATTATTTTTTTAATTTTATATTATTATATTACATTATATTATAATATATAATTACTATAAAATATTTTTATGGACTTTGTAATATTTAAACAGGATGTCAAAGTAATCAAATCTTTTTTAAGCTGATTTTTATTCAAATGTAGTTTTTAATTTGTATATGTCATTTATAATTGGATTTATTTGTAGATTTAGAAAGGCAGTCGGCGAAAAAAAATTAATATTGGAAAAGATAAAAATCCTGCAAACTTTTCTGAGGTTACACAAACAGAAATAGAAAATTTATTTATAAATGTTAGAGCAGAAAAAGCCTTCTATAATTCAAATTTTAATTATAACTGATAAATCACCAGAAGCTATCCAGGCGAATGAAATCGTTGTCATCAAACAACATAATCCAACGATGTTAGAGAGCTTAAATGATGAAAATTTGTTTGAAATATCAATTGAGGAAGATTTATCATTGAATAAAGAAGAATCTGTTAATTCTGTAAGCAATTATGATTCTAAATTTTCTCAAGAATTAAAAAAAAAGTTCAAAGTTGATTGAATCTTCTAAATTTTTATTAAACCTTAATACAGATTATGGAATTAATAATAATAATAATATAATAATATTAATCAAAGAGAACCCGTTCAAATGTAGATAAGCATCACGCAAAATAAAAATAATGAAGGTAAGAATAATTTATGATAAGTACTTAAAAATTAAAATATAAATGTTTTGATAATTAAATATATAATTCATGTGAATATTTTTAGCTATATTAAATCTGCCTAAAAATGATTCTGTAGATCCACATAAAAATTCTCAATCCGTAAAGGTGGATACTAGATTTGTCAATGATGTTGATTTACAAACTGAAACTTCTGATCTCATGCAGGATGCATCAGTATGATTAAGGGGTCTACCCACTTTAGAAACCTAAAAAAGGCCTTCTAAAAATTTTCTTTTGATAAATTTACGTTATTAATTTTTATATATAAATTGTTACACTAATTAAATATACTCCCAAAGAACAAAAAAACATTTTTTTTTCAATTCATTTTAGTGAGTTTTTATTCATGAGAAGGTAGTTGCAGAAAAATCCCCAAAAAAGATGGGTCTGCGCTGTTGATAAAATCTGTGGGTTAGATTGTCAGAAACAAAAAATCAAATGGTTTTAGATTGAGTGTGTTAATACCTATAGCGCATATTATACGATTTTTTATTTTCGTAAAATTGACAAAATCGCGGACATTTTTCAAAAAAAAATTGTGATTTTTTTTATATTTTCAGAAAAAGAGTCCGCCAGTTTGTCAATTTTACGAAAATCAAAAATCGTATGATATGCGCTATAGCTATTAACACACTGAATCTAAAACCAAATGATTTTTTTGTTTTCGTCAATCTAACCAAGAGATTTTATCAATCGCGCAGACCCATCTTTTTTTGGGAATTCTTCAGCAACTACCATTCTCATGAATAAAAACTCACTAAAATAAATTGAAAGAAAAAAAATTATTTTGTACTTTGGGAGTATATTTATTAAGTGTAACAATTTATACATAAATATTTATAACGTAAGCCTATCAAAAAAAAATTTTTTTAAAGACCTTTTTTTAGCGTTTTTAAAGTGTGTAGACCTCTTAAACAAAAATGTTTAATCTAAAGATCTGGTGAATGAAATATCCGAAACCCTTCAAGAAGAAAATGATATGAGAAAGTTGATTATTTCTAAGTTTTTTAGGTAATAATATGTATTCATATATATTATTTATAAAAATAACACTTTTCAGATGCAACAAATTCTCAAGATTCTTTTATAACATTATTTTTTTGCAAAAAAGTACCTTAAAAAAAAAATAAAAGCCTAAAAAAACTATATGTTGTTACATGTGATGCCAGGTGGAATGAGATGAGTAAAGTGGAAGAAGAAAAGTATGATCAAGAAGAAAAGGCAAAAGAGAGGGGAAACTCAACTTTCTTCAAGAAATGTGCATTATTTGACCTTTATTATTAGTACATTACTAAACAGTAAGCAAATATCGAAAAAGAGCTAACATTTTCAAAATTAGAAATCTTCAGAATCTCAACAAAATACTAAAGAAAAAAAGAAACTTTTGGCTTTATTTGACAAGAATTCTTGAAGGTAAAGTAAATAAATATTGCAATTTTATATGGTTAAAAGATTCATAACTTTGTGCAGGTAATACTAATTTGCGATTAAGTATTTGAAATAGTTTATGGTCTAGAGTTTCCATAAAAAATAAATGTTTCAATTCAAAAAGAGAATCATATTTTTGAAGAATCAAGCAGGTAGTGTCGATTCAACTGAACTCGACGCTTTTCAACGCCTTGAATCAATACCCGCATTGCGCGTACCTTCCTCAGCCTTTCTACCTTTCTCTCTTCGTTACTTTGTTTTCTTCATTTAACTATCTTCTTTTACATACAGAAT
Organism: Ganaspis brasiliensis; assembly: GCA_037103525.1. Taxonomy (NCBI): domain Eukaryota; kingdom Metazoa; phylum Arthropoda; class Insecta; order Hymenoptera; family Figitidae; genus Ganaspis; species Ganaspis brasiliensis. Next base: position 909,983 of record JAZKLR010000298.1, read on the forward strand.
TTGTTAAAAACAATTTATCTTCCAAATTAAAAAAATAAACCTTCAAATGTACTCTATATAAGTACTAAATCTTATAAAATGCCTTAAAGAAAGACACCACTCTTACAATTTAAGTACCCTTTTTACAATGGTGTTTATCCTTAAGGGGAGGTTACCGTTCTCAATGGTGAAAAATCCATGAACTTTGGGAATTTTTTTTTCATAGACAGAAATATTTTTAAAATTTCGGTTTTTTTACTTAAATAGTACATAATTATACAATCTTTTTACATATTTATATTAAAAAAAAAATTTTAATGTCGGCTGAAGCTTAACTTGTAGAAGATAGAAGAAAATAGAAAAAAATAGAAAATTGCTTTTTAAGTCGTTAGTTAATCAGCTTATTAATTTCATTTCTAATTAATTATTGAATTCCTTAGAATTATTAAACTTCGAACTATTTAAATATATTAATTTTATACGTAAATTAAAGAGCTAGAATATTGTCTTCACTTACAGAAAGTAACATAAAACTCATTGTGGTTATAAATTTATCAAAGTTTAAAATTTTTTCTTAGAATTCATAAGTAATCGTAATAAAACAACTATACATTCGGTCCATTTCTGTACCTTGGTATTTTTCGTGAGTATTTGAGCTTGTATTAGACATGTCAATAATTATGATCAATAACACACCTATACTTGGACTTGTCATTGTCTCGCGCGAACCAGGTGCTATTTTTTCTAAGAGAGTGCATACTTCTTCAAAAGAATTTCTTCCGCTTTGTCGCTCGCGTTCGACCCTCTTGAAGTAAAAAAAAAACTTTAGTCTTAACGTCAATAACAGTATCTACCCGGTTGAAAAAACATGTACATGAAGATGTAGACAAATATGTACATGTTCATGCTCATAAGCACTACTTGGTCATGTACTTGTACACGTACAGGTTCACGCAAGTAAATTTATTTATTTATTTATAAATAAATAGGCTTCTAAGGCTAAGTAACACTTTAAGAAACCAAAATTAAATACATAGTATTTGTAAAAAAAGAAGTAATTTAAATTGTATATAAGTAGAATAGTAGATTATAACAAAAATTAAAATTAATTTAATTAGGCTTTTTGCCAAAAAGTGACCTAAAGAATACGCTATCTAGATTAGCGAAAAAATTACGAAATTGAAATTTAAACTTTTCTTGAGCAGAAACATTTTGGACCCTAGCAGGAACTTTATTCCACAATCGAGCGCCTCTAACTAGAAAAGATCTCTGCAAATTACATGTCCGATTTGCAGGAATTCTTAATACTACATTTAATTCACGTAGACCTTACTGGGAAGATGGATTAAATATCTTTAAATTCAAAGAAACAAAAAAGATATTCCATCTGTTTGATATTACAAATTGAATAGAGTAAATTTTCATTAAAGAATTGTCTACGTGTAGCTACGAGAAATAATTTTGCTTTTTCCTGTAAGAGGTAATATGCTTTCCCTTCGATAGGTCATAGATGAATCTAATGCAGGCATTAAGTTCTCTTTCAAGCTTTATATCAAGTTCCGCAGTAATGTTGTCATAATCAAAAAAATGAAGTGTAGTGCTTTTAACTAGTAATAGTAGGTAATGGTAGGTAAGTAATTGCTGTTCGTACCAAACTAATGCAGAGCCATATATACTTAGTGGGATATACAAAGTACATGCTTCTTCCAGGAAAGAATTTTATCGAGTATCAGAACAAGATCCTTAATAGTATTCTGAAAATATATAGTTTATCCTGCTACCTGAAGAGAGGAATTAGCTATTAATTCATCAACTGCTAGATAATTTGGTGGACAAAAAGTTACAGCCTGCGTCCTTCTAGTGTTAAGAGCAAGACTATTCTCACCAGCCCATGAAACAACAAAATCAATATCCGTCTGAATTTTGGCTAGTAATGTAGGCAAGTTTTCAAAGAGAAACAAAATATAAATCTTAAGGTCATAGACACATTTATGGTATTTGCAATATTTAATGTTACTACGTAGATCAGAGATGAACAGACTAAAAAGTAAGGGGGCAAGTAAGAAGCCTTAAGGTACCCCACTTTCAAACTCGCTCGATTCAAAAAACACCCTTTTGCAATTGCGTACTCGAAATGAACGTCCCTTAAGGTAAGAAATGAGCCAAGCAAGAACTGAATTAGAAAGATTAAAAGAGACAGGTTTACGAACCAGTAAGTTATGGTTCACCAGATCAAAGGCCTTAGTAAAATACAAAAAATGTAATTGTAACCTCTTTATTGTCCATCGCAATTTTAATATTAGTTATAAATTTAATGCGAGCTGTACTAATACTGTGATTAGGTTCCAAGCCTGATTGCATTGGTTCAAGCAAATTAGCAGTGATTAATTAGTTAGTCGCTTGTTCTGAAAGCGTTACACAGATATTGCGATCTAAACTATCTAACTGTTAATACGGAGAAAACCAAGATTGTGATTTTTGCCAACTCGAATGTTTCGTCTTCGAGAAGATTTAAATATCCTATATTATAATTTGCCAGTATCCCCTTTAGCTGAAAATTTTCGTTTCAAAATGGGCGGAGATTTGGCATTGTTCTCCTATTGTTCTCCTTTTGTCTGTAATTGTTTATGTCATTTTCCTATTAATTCAGCTAATAGTAGAATTCTAAATAACAATATACAAAATATAAAAAATGATTCTTGCTTAGACAATGAAACAAAAATAATTGAATATGTAAAACGTGAGGAAAAGGAAAAAAATATTAAAGACTTTGGAAAAGATAGAATGTTTTTAATTTAGATAATAATAAATTCTTTATTAGATACAATCGTCCATACAATGAGTTCCATTTTAGAATACAATATAAGTATATAATATAATAAGAAATAAAAAGTTTTTTAAAAATATAAATATAAAGGTATTTACACACACAAACTAGCACTCCCGCATCTTCAACATCTCAACAAACATAGAAATGAACTTTTTAGCATCCGCTGTATTCTGAGACGAAAGAATCACCAACCAAAACGACTCCTGGTCCAAATAGTCTTTCAGCTCCCCAAAGTATGCAACTTTAATTGAATTGTATTTGGGACAATTAACCAGGAAGTGATGCAAGTCCTCCCGCGAGGAGTCACAAAACAGGCAGTATTCCTGAGAAGGTAGAGATAATCTTTCCTTACCATGATATAGAAATTTTGTGAAATTATTAATAAGTCGGATTTGAGCAAAAAATCTTTTTAAATTTAAATCAAGACGATTAATAAGATAGTCCTGGGGCCCCGTCTTCAAGAGGAGGTGCGGCCATATCTGAAGACTTCCCGATTTTGCACGGTCACTAATATCTCTGTTAATGAGGAAATTCTTGTAAGTATTTAAAATCATATCTGCATCTATTGAGATACTTTCTAGCGATGAAGTAGACCACATAGTCTTCAGATCACACACCTCGAAGAAGTGTCTCAGTCTTTCAAACCAATTTAATGAAGAGCACCCGTCCTCCACTCTCGCCCTGTCCATTAGGCGAAGCAAACATTGCCTGGGGTACCGAGAATCAACCATATTAGACATTTTTTTAACCCAGTTCAATGCTCTCTCCAGCACCAAATATGACATCGAAAGCGAGCCAGTTTCAAGACGGACAGCATAAGCTGGTGTGCACTGCGGTAAAAGTAGCAAGTTCTTAAAAAAAGCCTGTGCGACCCTCTCAAGAAGATCGACATGACCAAGACCCCAGATTTGAATCCCATACATCAATGTACTTTTTACTAACCCTTTAAAAAGCTTCGAATACGTCAACCAGAAGTCTGCTTTAGTCCCGTACACAATTCGCATTGATGCTCCGATCGCAGAGTTAGCAGAACTAACAACATTTTGAGTCGCTTCCTTAAACGAACAGTAATTAGAGAAAGCTACTCCTAAGTATACATATTTTTTGACAACTTCTATGCTACAATTCTCCACCTTAAATGCTTTAAAACGCTTTACAGAGTTATTCCCACCTTTATGAAAGATAACAATCTTCCCCAATGGGAAATTTCTGTACTGCGCCAGTATTGACAAATGTCGTAGTACGGGGTCCGTACTGGCATGCCCGCACTGGTCACCCGTACAGGACCAATACTGGGCCCCCACTGTTAATAAAATATGATAGATTTGTTGATAATTAAGGTCATTTTATGAGGATTAAAATATATTTCAAGATTTCTTTGAGAAAATAAGAATATTACACCCCTAATGCTCAAACACATGCGCACTAGTGTTCTAGCGCACGAATCGATGCGCAGTAGTGTTCTTATGCTCAAATACATGCGCACTAGTGTTCTAGCACACGAATACATGCGTAGTAGTGTTCTAATGCTGAAGTACATGCGCACTAGTGTTTTAATGCTTAAATAAATGCGCACTAGTGTTCTAGTGCACAAATACATGCGCAGTAGTGTTTTAATGATTAAATGTATGCGCACTAGTGTTTTAGTTAACAAATAGAAGCGCAGTAGTGTCCTAATGCTTAAAAACATGCTCACTAGTGTTCTAGTGCACAAATACATGCGCAGTAGTGTTGTAGCGCACAAAAACATGCGCACTATTGTTCAGCTCACACATATATGCGCAGTAGTGATCTGAGCATTAAATTCATTCGCACTAGTGTTCCAGCGTACAAATATATGCACAGTAAAATTGTAATGGTCAAACTATGCGCAGTAGTGTTTTGCGCATTACATAAATGCGCAGTGCTGTTCTAAGCATCAAATAAATGCGCAGTAGTGTTCTAGGCCACAAATACTTGCGCAATAGTGTTCTAGTGCACAAATACATGCGCACTAGTGTTCTAGCTCACAAATACATGCGCAGTAGTGTTCTAGCGCACAAATATATGCGCAGTAGTGATGTGAGCATCAAATACATGCGCATTAGTCTTGAAATCATCTTTAATAAACGCAACAGGGTTTTAAACACTAAATACATGCGCAGTAGTGTTCGAGATAACAAATAATGCACAGTAGATTTCTAATCAACAGAAATATTTACAGTAGTATTCTAAGCACTAAATGCATGCTCAGTAGTGTCTTAATCAACATAAATATGTGCAGTGATATAAGAAGCAGTAATTTTAGACGCACTATTATTCTATTGAAGAAAATGCACATTATTTTACTATTTAACAAATAACTTTTCGAATATATATGTGTCTCTGTCTAAGAAAAAAAATCTAGATTAAACTAATAATAATATAAAATTTGGGATATACTTCCGAATAGAGCGTACCTCCGATTTTGATAAAACTGAGTATACTTACGTATTTCGATACGCTGATTTCGAAAATAGTAGTGAAAATTGGCGCAAATTCGATTATCATGGTGAAAACCATAAGAAACCTTGAAAATATGAGTTTTTTGCATATAATTCTTTAAATATTAGAAATATCGAAAAATGTTTTGTACAAAAGTTGTAGGTCTCGTTAAAATACATATTTTATGTACATAACAGTTTTTTCTAAAACTGATTAATTTACGAGAAAAACGCAAAAAACCGGAATTCCCCATAGAAGTGACCAAATTTTTTCGAAATGTGCATAGTTTTTAAGAAAAATGCAAAAAACTAGAAATCACCATAAATACGTTATTTATAACGTAATTTACCTATTTTTATGTAATCTTTTAAGTTGGCTTGTTATTATATATATTATGCTACTCCCTAACCCCCCATGTCTTGGACAGTCTAGGGAGGGGGGGGGTTGGGGTGCCATACTGAAAGTGGAATGTAGACAGCGGTGGGAAAACCTATAGTTGTGTTGGTTTTTAAAGTATTCATTATAAAAATGATCAAGTTTACAATTTTTTAAATATGATTTTCGTAATTACTGCATGGACATTAAGTAAATTACGTAATTTTACGTTATTACATAAGTGTACGTAATATTACGTAATAAACGTAATGTTACGTAATGTAATAACGTAATTACGACTGTAGATAATTTAATATTGATATAGTGTGGGAATTTGGTCACATTTATGGTGATTTATGTTTTTTGCAATTATTTCCTAAACTAATTTGTTTCAGTAAAAAATGCATTAAACATAAAATGTGTATTTTAATGAGATCTACATCTTTTATATAAATTTGTTGTTTATATTTGAAATATTTAAAGAGATAAATGCAAAAAACCAAAATTTTCATGATTCTTTATACATCTTTTTTACCATGAAAATCAATTTGCGCCAATTTTCACTATGATTTTCGTAATCAGCGCATCGAAATACGTAAGTATACCAAGTTTCATCAAAATCGGAGGTACGCTCTATTCGGAAGTACACCCAAAATTTGTCCACTGAATTTGAATTACTACCTTGGAATACTGAATAGCACATATTTAACGCTAAGAACACTACTGTGGATGTATTTGTGCTCTAGAACACTAGTGTGCATGGTTTTTAGCATTAGGACACTACTCTGCATGTATTTGTACACTAGAACGCTACTGTGCATGTATTTGTGCACTAGAACACTACTGCGCATGTATTTGTGACCTAGAACACTCGTGCGCATGTATTTGTACAGAAGAACACCACTGCGCATGTATTTGTGGGCTTGAACACTAGTGCGCATGCTTTTGAGCATTAGGACAATACTACGCATGTATTTGTGCACTAGAATTGTATTTGCGCATGTATTTGAGTATTATAACACTACTGCGCATGTTTTAATCATTAGGATACTACTGCGCATGTATTTGTGGACTAGAATACTAGTGCGCATACATTTAATCATTAAGACACTACTGCGCATGCATTTGTTCACTAGAACACTAGTACGCATGTATTTGAGTATTAGAACACTACTATGCATGTATTTGAGTATTATAATACTACTGCGCATGTTTTTAAGCATTAGGATACTACTGCGCATGTATTTGTGGACTAGAATACTAGTGCGCATACATTTAATCATTAAGACACTACTGCGCATGCATTTGTTCACTAGAACACTAGTACGCATGTATTTGAGTATTAGAACACTATTACGCATGTATTTGAGTATTATAATACTACTGCGCATGTTTTTAAGCATTAGGATACTACTGCGCATGTATTTGTGGACTAGAATACTAGTGCGCATACATTTAATCATTAAGACACTACTGCGCATGCATTTGTTCTCTAGAACACTAGTACGCATGTATTTGAGTATTAGAACACTACTACGCATGTATTTGAGTATTATAACACTACTGCGCATGTTTTTAAGCATTAGGATACTACTGCGCATGTATTTGTGGTCTAGAACACTAGTGCGCATACATTTAATTATTAAGACACTACTGCGCATGTTTTTGAGTATTAGAACACTACGGCACATGTATTTGAGTATTAGAACGCTACTGCGCATGTATTTGAGCGCTTGAACACTAGTGCGCATGTACTTCATCATTGGGACACTACTGCGCATGTATTTATGTATAAAATACTACTTGCGCTTGATATAATGACGATTGAATGACGATATTATCTGTGTTCGAACTAATATACTTGCTTGTCAGTGCAGAAGAGCACTATATGCCAGATATATCCCAGTACGGGCACCGTACTGACTGCCAGTACCGGGCCCGTACTGCCTGTACTGGGCCCGTACTACGCCGTATGTAAATTTCCCATTGGGTCGTCTTTTCTACATTTACAGACAACTGGTTTAATTTACAATATAGCCATAGCGCGTTTAATTTTCTGAGAAGTTCAACAGGTGTGTCCGATAGTAGGACCGAATCATCCGCATAAGCCAAGACTAAGATTTCCAAAAAACTATTAATTGAAAGTCCCCGGCATCCCTGTTCCACTAGAAACCGTTCAAGATCGCATATAAAAAAAGAAAAAAGAAGCGAACTCAAAACCTCACCCTGAAGAACGCCTCTAGTGACTTTAACAAAGTTAGTATACTCGCCATTACTTTTGATGCACCCAAATGCTTTACAATAAAAGTCTCTGATAATGTTGATTATCCTAGTGCTGACGCCTAATTTGTTTAATTTATTCCATAAAATATGGTGGTCGACAGATGGAAATGCGCTTTTAAAGTCAATGAATGCGGCGTAAACCCGTCTTCACGGTTGAGTAAGATGCAACTCAATCAAAGCTTCGAGAGTAAACAAGTTGTCTATACACCCCCTACCTCTCTAAAGCCCGCTTGAAATTCAGGGATTACACTGTATAGTTCTGCCCATTTAGTCAAGCGATTCGCTATAATTTGAGTAAAAATTTTCGCAATACAATTAATCAACGAAATAGGTCTATAATTTTCTACACAAATTGGGTCCCCTTTCTTAAGCAGCATGATGGTGGTCAATTTACCCCAATTCTTAGGAATTGATTCAGTTGTTAAAATTTTGTTAAAAAGTTCTTCAACATAGATTATCCAATTTTCTGGTAAATATTTATAAAAGCTAAAATCAACACTATCTATACCCGGGGCCTTTTATCTCTTACATTTACTCAAACTGCTTAAAATTTCCTCAACTGTAGTATACCCATCCAGCAAAGGGTGGGTTGAACTCGGCAACACCACATTCACTGGTGCGACACAAGGAAAACAACCGGAAAGATAGTCATACCAAGAGTTAATGTCTATAGCACAATCATTTGAGTATTTTTTTCGAAATTTATTTACAATGTTCCAAAAAACTCCAGAATTATTGGAAGCTGCCAACTCGTTTACAACACGCTTCTCAAATGAAAGTTTTTTGTTTTTTAAAAGTTTTTTATACAGATTATGGAGATTCTTATAAGATTCTTTATCCTTAGATTTAAAATTATTTAATTTCATTAAAAAATAAGATTCTTTGAGTCTTTTTTCGCATTATAACAATCAGTGTCCCACCATGGTTTCTTTTTGTCAACGATGCCCGATCTAAAAACAAATGTCTTTTCGAAACCCAAGGCATGTGTCACTTCCACGATTACCGATGTTAAATTATCATTTAAAATATTAATATCATCCTCATACAAAGCAATCTCGTCTCTCCACCTCATAACATTTTTAAATTTATCTATTTCATCAAAATTAAAATCAAGTTTTGAGTCAAAATTCGTTAAAATTTCCTTTGAAGTATTAAAAACATATTCGTGAATAGAAACATAAACTGGAAAGTGATCGGACAGCGTTGACATATGCAGCACTTCAAAATTCTCTATTAACTCAATACAGTCAAAAGTGCCCCATAGCAAGTCAATGACACTTCTCCCACTCTCCCTAGAGAACGTGAAATTTGCCGGGGAGTCAGACAATGATCTACCATTGCATACAAAAAATTCTTTTTGCTCCATAAAACTCACTAATTGCTCCCCTTTACTATTGCAAAATTCATCTCTTGAATATCTCAAATGTGATAGATTACAATTATTGCTAAAAATGTTTTTATCTAAATTATTCAGATTAGCAATACGGCAATTAAAATCACCCCCTAGGAAGAATGGGAGAGTAGAAAACGATCTGCGAGACGATGACAATAGAGGATCCAAAGATTGGAGGAACTGTGGCACATCGGCTGACGGAGAAAGGTAAACAGTACAGAGCAAGAATGATACAGATAGAGAATTTACCTTGACGATAATTAACTCATTCGTTCTTACAAGAAGAGTCGCAGAGTACAATTTCTTATTTAAAATTACCGCAAGACCTCCCTTCCATCTGCCTCTTGAAGCTTCCCTCACTCCTAAGGATTGGAAAATCAAGTAATCCTTGGAGAAAATATTCCTTATCAACTTCTCCGACGATGTCCACGTTTCGTATACACAAAGAATGTCCTTACCACTAAAATGATCTTTTAAATCCACTATGTTGGAATAGCCGTGGACATTCCAGAAAAATATTTTAATGTCTGAAGAAGAATTTGCTTGGCTTGATCCTGTGAACTCCTCTGTACAAAATATAGGACTGAGCGGAGCATATAGAGCCTTTAATAGGAACTGCTATTTTACTGGAGCACCCTGGGACTGCTGTGAGCGTGTTGAAACGTGGGGAGGTTCCCTCTTCTGCATGTACTGATCTAGGCGCTTGCTGACAACTTCTTTTATCTGGTTCTTAGGACGACCCCTCGTTTTAGCGTTTGGCGTTGCAAAAATCTCGTTTTCAACGTTTTGTGACAATTGAGCCGATTGGTTGTTGAGACGTGAGATGAAATTATCAATGTCGTTTAGTTGCAATGATTCATTGTTAACTATTAACGATACACCTTTTAGCTTAACTTCCATCCCTTTCTCCTTTAATATATTGTCGTAGCTCAAGAGTTTTTTTCTAATTACTCTTTCCTCCGGCGAGCGATCATTTGAAACCGACAAGCCTAAGCTATGAAAATCCTTTATTTTCGCAAATACTGTCTTGACCCATCGAGGGGCAATAAATTTAACAAGGACAGGTCGGTTATTATTAATTGATTTACTGAGTCTAAAGGCATCAGCAATGGCAATGTCAGGTATAATAATATTTATTTTTTGAAACTCAGCTGAAATAGTAGAGATTAAATCCATATCGTTCCGTTGATTTTCTTCCAAATTGAAAATTATAATATTATTAAGTCTCCCATTTCGTTTAAAAATACTCATTTCTGCATCAATATTAGAGATTTTTTTTGAGAGAGACTTCACCCCCGCCGATGCTTCCTCAGATGACTTGCAGGACGAATGCACTTCATTTTTCAGCTCGACGTGTGAATTAGTTAAGTCTTGATATCCTCAGAAATTTTATCAAGAGCTTTTTTTAGTTCAAGATCCATGATTACACAAAACTGATAACAGTAACCACACAAAACAACACCACTAATATAAGGCCAATTACGAATTCACAATATCAAGGAAAACCGTGAGCGAGCGAAAACTTCTATTAGGCAAGCAAAACAAACACACGTCCGATCGGCTCAACGTCTCAAACGGAACTCCAATTTTAATTTAAATGAGATAGATCAAAACATTTTTATTCAAGGAGAAATGCTTACTGATAATCACATTTACAAATTTCAAGAACTATTAGAAGTCGATTCTGGTGGTCATTTTCAAATGCAAAATGTTGGTTATTCACAAATGTTGGTGAAGTTAAACCCATTCGAAAAGATAAGAAACATATTCAAATCCTATTCAGTGGTTCAAAAAAAAAGGTCACTGGATTTGTACTTACTGTGATTCAAATACTCTCTTTGTTTATGACAGCATGAATAATAAATTTTTAAATAATGATCAATGTCAATATGTAGCTAGATTATATCCGTTTTTAGACCTAATGTAGTTTTTCCTACTGTTCAAAAACAACCCAATTATGTGGATTGTGGTGTTTAAGCAATTGCTTTTGCAACTTCTGTATATTGGAATGTTAAACCTGAAAGTGTAGTATATAATCATACAGTAATGAGAAAACATTTACAGACAATGTTTTTAAGTAATTGTTTATGTCATTTTCCTATTAAATCGGCTAATAGTAGAATTGTAAACAACAATATACAAAATATAAAAAATGATTCTTACTTAGACACTGAAACAAAAATAATTGAATATGTAAAACATGAGGAAAAGGAAAATAATATTAAAGACTTTGGAAAAGATAGAATGTATTTTAATTTAGATGAGATAGATCAAAACATTTTTATTCAAGGAGAAATACTTACTGATAATCACATTTACAAATTTCAAGAACTATTAGAAGTCGATTCTGGTGGTCATTTTCAAATGCAAAATGTGGGTTATTTACAAATGTTGGATGAAGTTAAACCCATTCGAAAAGATAAGAAACATATTCAAATCCTATTCAGTGGTTCAAAAAAAAAGGTCACTGGATTTGTTCTTACTATGATTCAAATACTGTCTTTGTTTATGACAGCATGACTAATAAATTTTTAAACAATGATCAATGTCAATATCTAGCTAGATTATATCCGTTTAGACCTAATGTAGTTTTTCCCACTGTTCACAAACAACCCAATTATGTGGATTGTGGTGTTTATGCAATTGCTTTTGTAACTTCTGTATATTGTAATGTTAAACCTGAAAGTGTAGTATATAATCATGCAATAATGAGAGAACATTTACATACAATGTTTTTAAGTAATTGTTTATGTCATTTTCCTATTAAATCGGCTAATAGTAGAATTGTAAACAACAATATACAAAATATAAAAAATGATTCTTACTTAGACACTGAAACAAAAATAATTGAATATGTAAAACATGAGGAAAAGGAAAATAATATTAAAGACTTTGGAAAAGATAGAATGTATTTTAATTTAGATGAGATAGATCAAAACATTTTTATTCAAGGAGAAATACTTACTGATAATCACATTTACAAATTTCAAGAACTATTAGAAGTCGATTCTGGTGGTCATTTTCAAATGCAAAATGTTGGTTATTTACAAATGTTGGTGAAGTTAAACCCATTAAAAAAGATAAGAAACATATTCAAATAATATTCAGTAGTTCAAAAAAAAAAAAGGTCACTGGATTTGTACTTACTATGATTCAAATACTCTCTTTGTTTATGACAGCATGAATAATAAATTTTTAAATAATGATCAATGTCAATATCTAGCTAGATTATATCCGTTTTTAGACCTAATGTAGTTTTTCCTACTGTTCAAAAACAACCCAATTATGTGGATTGTGGTGTTTAAGCAATTGCTTTTGCAACTTCTGTATATTGGAATGTTAAACCTGAAAGTGTAGTATATAATCATACAGTAATGAGAAAACATTTACAGACAATGTTTTTAAGTAATTGTTTATGTCATTTTCCTATTAAATCGGCTAATAGTAGAATTGTAAACAACAATATACAAAATATAAAAAATGATTCTTACTTAGACACTGAAACAAAAATAATTGAATATGTAAAACATGAGGAAAAGGAAAATAATATTAAAGACTTTGGAAAAGATAGAATGTATTTTAATTTAGATGAGATAGATCAAAACATTTTTATTCAAGGAGAAATACTTACTGATAATCACATTTACAAATTTCAAGAACTATTAGAAGTCGATTCTGGTGGTCATTTTCAAATGCAAAATGTGGGTTATTTACAAATGTTGGATGAAGTTAAACCCATTCGAAAAGATAAGAAACATATTCAAATCCTATTCAGTGGTTCAAAAAAAAAGGTCACTGGATTTGTTCTTACTATGATTCAAATACTGTCTTTGTTTATGACAGCATGACTAATAAATTTTTAAACAATGATCAATGTCAATATCTAGCTAGATTATATCCGTTTAGACCTAATGTAGTTTTTCCCACTGTTCACAAACAACCCAATTATGTGGATTGTGGTGTTTATGCAATTGCTTTTGTAACTTCTGTATATTGTAATGTTAAACCTGAAAGTGTAGTATATAATCATGCAATAATGAGAGAACATTTACATACAATGTTTTTAAGTAATTGTTTATGTCATTTCCCTCTTATTTCAGATAATAGTAAAATTGCAAAGAGTTATAAACAAAATGTTAATAGCGATTTTTACGTTGACAATGAAAAAAAATTAACTGAACTTATACAACATAAGGGAATACAAAACATATTCGAGGATATTGGAAAAGATAAACAATTTTTCAGTTTTAATAAGAATGATTTAGAACTTATTATTGCAGGAAAAATGGTAAGTTACATTCATATATATAAATTCCAAGAACTTTTAAAAATCGAGTCTAGGGGTTATTTGCAAATGCAAAATGCAGGTTATTTACAAATGTTGGATGAATCAATGTAAAATAAAAAATCTAAATGAACATATTTCTTTACAAATGTTAAATGTAAAATCAATACAAAACTTGCACGTAATATTACTGTGATATTGACGTGATATTACATTAATATTAACGTGATATTAAAATGTCTGTCACATGGTAATATTACAATAATATTGAGGTAAGTTTACAAGTAATATTGCAGTGATATTAAGGTAATATTACAATTATATTACTATCATATTGAAGTAATATTACAAATTTATTTAACATTAAATAAATTATTTTAAAAACTTTCGGCTCAGTCGGGGTTCGAACACTTATGATTCGAGACAGCGCAAATACGCCTTCTACCTCTCGACCATCTAGCTCTTCGAATGTATTTAAGAAAATGTTCTTATATTTTACCAAAGATTATTACAGGTAGTACATGAAAAATACTTTCCGAAATACATTCCAAGAGCTGGATGCCCAAGAGGTACAAGGCGTATTTGCGCCGTGTCGAACCTTCGGTGTTTGAACCACAACTGAGCCTAAAGTTTTTTTAATAATTTATTTAATGTAAAATAAATTTGTAATATTACCTCAATATCACTGTGATATTCATGTTATATTACGTGCTGTTTGGGCACCTATAAATATTTTCTCTTTTTACAAAACTGCACAGTATTTCTTTCATTATTCTTATTATCAAACTTTTCTATTGTCTTTGACAAAAATTTCAAACTTCATTTTACCACATTAAGAAGGAATCGGACAAACAATCGGAACAAAAGTTAGTCGAAATGAATAATTTTGATTTTTGATATAGAAGTCACGTAAGATAATGTAATTTTTTTCAGGGGAAGTGTTGACACTTGTAGTTTTTACAAAATGAGCCGTTAAAAATTGGAATTTGATAAAAATTAAAAAAAATTGACGTTGTAAACGATTATTCAATTTCGGTGATTTTAAAACTCAAATTGAAATATCGTTCCCAACGTCTATTTCTTTAAATTTTCATCAAATTGCAATTTTTAATGGCTCATTTTGTAAAAACTGCAAGTGTCAACACTTCCCCTGAAAAAAAATAAATTAACTTATGTGTCTTCTATATTAAAAATCAAAATTATTCATTTGGACTGACTTTTGTTCCAATTGTTCCAATATCTTGCTAGTTTTAAATATAGTGAGAGTTGCATCGAGGTAGTTAAGGAATACACTTATTTGGGTGTCACTTTCCATTGTTCGGGTTCTTTTTTATCTGCAGTGAAAAAAGAAAGTGGCGCTGCAAATATGTCTAGGCCTGTGCGGTATTGAAAATCCAAAACCGGTTTTCGGTTTTTGAAAAAAACCGGTTTGTGTCGGTTTTCGGTTTTAAAACCGATACCGGTATAAAAATAAAAACCGGTATAAAAAAAAATACCGGTATAAAAAAAATACCGGTATAAAAAAACTGGTATATAAAAAAATACCGGTTTAAAAAAAAACCTAAAACCGGGAGTTCATAACCAGAAACCGGTTTTCACAAATACCGTAAAAAAACCGGTATACCGGTTTACCGCACAGGCCTACATTCTCACAAGAAACACAACGCATGAAGGCGCCAAATATAATGGCGTTCTGTTATTACAGCGCATGCCCGTAAACAGGTTAGATGAGGTAGTGTTCGCAAAACCGGTATTTATTGAAAAACCGGTTTTAAAAAAATACCGGTTTTTAAAAAAATACGGGTTTAAAAAAAAATACCCGTTTTAAAAAAAATACAGGTTTAAAAAAAAATACCGGTATGGAAAGAAATACCGGTATGGAAAAAAATACCGGTTTAAAATAAAACCTAAAACCGGGAGTTCATAACCGGAAACCGGTTTTCACGAATACCGGAAAAAAAACCGGTATACCGGTTTACCGCACAGGCCTAAATATGTCAGTGACTTCTGTCCTTAATATAATTAAGACAGTCGGTATTCAGTCTTGGGACTAGAGATGGGATGTCGAGAACGTGACCGTCACCATGGTAATAGTTGGACAGATTGGACACGACCAAGATTTGACAGTTAATAAATGTTTAAGTGATAAAGTGAAATAATAAATGGTTTCAAAGGTGTTAAGAACTAGTTTTATAAAGAAATTTTGTGACAATTTTCGCCAAAAAATTGATAATTACAAAACACGTACTTTTGTGAATAATATAACCTAAATATGTTTATTATACATTATAGCCATTATATTTAGTATGGATAGTATTATTACTAGTAGTTATACAACGATAAATTTTTGAATATAGAAATGCATAAATTTAGCTACAGTTAAATAAATATAAATATAATCGATTTATCGAATTGAAAAAAATATAAAAATTCGTAAACTAAATTTTATATTGTATTTTAATATAAGGGATAAGGGTAAATAGGTTACACTGTCTATACAACTGTAATCAAAAGTTTGTGAAAATAATATAATATTTATAAATTAAATTCCTGTCACATTATTTTATTTAGAATATTTACTAAATTTCCCCTATTTTAATTCATGAAGATTCCAATAATTTAGATCCGTTCAGTAAAAATAAGTACCAGTAAGCAAGATTTTTAGCTATTCTTAAATTTTTTTTACTAATTTATGCCTTTTCTTAAAAAGTTTTTCAATTTTATAAATTGTTTATACAGAAAACTTCTTTTAAATTAATAATTATTTCTGAATATTAATTAGAAAATTATTAAAATCAAGATAGATAAATTATTACTTGTAATTAGAATGAAAAATTTAAATCTTCAAGATTTAGTATAAAATGATTTGTTATTAATTTTAAGCTTATTTAAAAAAAATTTTGTAAATTATAGAATGTTTTACATAAAATAGTTATTATCATAAATTATCAGATTCGTTGCAAATTAATTGGAGAAATATCACGAGTTAAATTAAGTATTTTTAATAATTAGGTTAATCAGACATCGTAATTTTCAATTTTATTTAATTGAAAACCAACTCTATAACATTCTTTTATTTTATGCAATTAGCAATTGGGATTATAATTAATTACTAACTTATAAATTATACTACATTTCTAATAAAATAATTATTTTTTATTAATCAAATAATACAATTTAAGGCTTCCGTTTCCGGTACCGAAATCGAGTTGACGCGTTTGTGTTTGCTTTGCAATTTTTAGGCCTAGGTGATGGTTTTTGTGGAGTGCTAGTGGTAAAAAGTGTCTGTGGGAAAGAAGTAAGTAGGGAAATAAGAGTGTGTAAATCGAATGTGTGTGGGAGTGAATGGAAAAAGAGCAAAGTGCGAATGTAGTGGTGTGAAAAAGTAAGGTTAGGAATTGTGCTTTGAGAAGTGAGGGAGAGAGGAAAGTGCGGAAAGGAGGGCTACGTAAAAAGGGCGGTAAAGTTGGGCTGCTGCATAAGGAACATTTGGTAGGTAAGGTAGAAAGCGATAATGACAAGGCAGGGTAAGCAGTCTGTGAATAAGTTAGAGGGGGAAAATAGTGATAGGCGGAGCGATATGGCAGGCCCATCAAGCGACAAGTGCGAAAGCGGAAGGGGGTAAGCGGAGAAAGAGAGATAGGTATAATGAGTAGGATAAGTGAATTAAGAGAGATAATAAAGCAAGTCGGTATAGTAAATGAAAGCGAAAAGGGAAATAGGGATAGCAAGGTAAGCGGAGAAAGAGAGGTAGGTAAAGGAAAGAGTAGTCTAAGTGAAGTAAAAGAGATAATAAAGCAAATCGGTGAAGTAAATGAAAAACAGCTTGATACGATGGGAAATAAAATACGCGGGGAAAAATTTGAGAAGGTAGTAAAGGGTAAAGAAAAAGAAGTGGAAACCGAACTGGAAGAAATAAGACGGATGTTGGAAAAGTTAGATGAGAACTGGAGAAGGGAAAAAGATAATATTTGTAAAAAGATAGAAGAATTGCAAAGCAAGCAGATAAGGGAGAAAGAAATAAGAATAGGAGAAATGGAAAAGCTAGAAAGTAGGGTTGATAGGGCTGAAGAGGGTTGGAAGGAGATTAGAGAAAAGGGGGAAGAGGATAGTGTAATGAAAAGGGTTAGAGAATTGGAGGAGAGGTGGGAAAAGGAGGAAAGAAGGAGAAGAAAAAATAACATAGTTGTTAAAGGGTTAAAAATGAGGAAAAGGGAAAGTAACGATGAAATAGAGAAACTGTTCAGAGAAGTTGGAGTGCAAGTTGAAGTTAAGAATGTAAAAGGGGTGGGAAAAGAGGAAAGAGAAGAATGCGCAACGTGGATAGTTAGGTTGGGAAATGAGGAGGAAAAGAGAGAGGTATTGAGAAAGAAGGGAAAGTTAAAGGGGAGAAAAGAATGGATTGAGGAGGACAGAACGTGGAATGAACGAAGAAGAGACTGGTTTGTGCGTCTGAGAGTTTGGGAGGAGAGGAAGAAAGGGAATTTAGTGGGAGTAGGAAAGAGGAGAATTTGGATAAATGGAGAAATGTGGATGTGGGATGAAAGGCAAATGAAGTTTGAAAAGGGAAGCTTGTGAAATGAGTAAAAGATAGTGAATGAGAGTTGGCAATAAGAAAGATATAGACGGGGAGTGAATGATATGTGTATGTATGATTTAAGGTTAGAATGGGAATATTTGTGGCAGAGTGAAGTGGTTGAGTAAGAAAGAGATAGGGAATGGCCATTAAGAAGTTAAAGGTAAAATAATATGAAATTTGGATACAATGGTAAAAGGAAACGGAAGCCCGGCTCTGGCGTAGGTTAAGGCGAAACTTATAGAACATAATTAAGTTATGGCAATTTAGTTAATAGGTTAAGAGAATTTGTAAAAATTTTGTAAAGGGAACGGAGGCCCTCGAACCCGTAAGGGAGAGTAAATAAACTATATATATATCAAATAATACAATTTAAACATAGATTTCGTATTAATAGGTAAAACAAGTCAACAATTGTATTAGACATTTATAATAATTTAATATAAATATTTTAAATATGTATATTTACAATACAAATATACAAATTCTAAAACTAATATTTTCTTAATATTGTACTTATTCAGTATTAAGAAAAAGAAAATTAAGAAAATAAATATTTAGAATTTGGTAAAATTTTTTAGTAGAAAAAGTATGGCCATACTGAAAATGTGCCTCGAAAATATGGATGATGAAATATAAAAAATTATTATTGTAAACCTCGAAAAGGGTGAAAAAACGTTCGGATAAAATGATTTATTGTTTAGATAATGGAGGGTTTGAATAATGGAATTTCTACTGCAAATAAAAATAATCACTTTTAATTGTTGAATAAGAAAAATTTAAGATTTGTAATAATTTCATCATCCATACTTATTTCGTTAGTGGTTTTTGGCATATTTGCTGGTAAGCTAAAAATTGCAGATGACACTTTACTCAATCTGGTTAAACCACAGAAAGAGTTCCACCACAGTTTCGGATTTTCCATGCTGCAGTTCCAAAGCTGGGAACAGTTCCAAAAACCTTCATTTACCCTGAATTTTGCCACTTCTTTCAGAATCTGTTCTATTGTTCCAACACTAATTGTTTTTGCAAAATCACTTATAAATACAACTGCAGATCGGTCTTCCGTTTGAGAAAGATCCTTTCCCTTATATCTGGGATCAAGTAAATTTGCCGCCAGATGAACTTCAGTTACAACCTGCTTCTTTCCATTCCATAATAAATCATTAATTCTTAAAGATTCATTTTTCTGCAAGATACTAGTGAAATGCGGTTCATTTAATACTGTGTGAATATTATTCATAATGTAAGGAATTTGGCTAATCTGAATAATGGTTTGGCATTTCAAAACATTAATCCAGTTGGTTACTTGGCGAATTGGAGCATAGCACGAAGTAATATTTTTCCAGAATGATTCATCTGTTAGGTGGCATTTTGTTTCTTGCAGTAAGAAATTTTGGCAAGTTGAAATTCCCAAGTGCTTCAAAGCCATTTTTCTATCAGAACCTAGTTCAAATAACAATACGCTTGATTTCAAGATTTCATTTAAATTCACTGTAGAATTAAATAAATTTTGTTGGATGTTATTGAACTCAAGACAGGTTTCACTTTGAGAATTTATGTCTTTAATTACTGACAACAAGATACTTTTGTGAACAACGTATGTTGGCATCGACAATATTTCTTCCAGCAAATTTTTCAAAATTTCTTCTACACATACATAGAAGGGTGTCAAACTAAAGTACAAACTATTATCTTCTTTAAGAAAAGTCCAGGATGATGTTTCCGCAAACCTTGAATTACAGCCTACTCCAGTGCAACTTTCGACATTTAATTTCTTCAATTCGTTCTTTATGTCAACATAATCTGATACCTCAATACACGCGTTTTTTTTTTATTATTCTATATAAAATTGGTTTTTCTAAATTTAAGAAAATGTTCAGTGTACAGTCTTCTCTGAAAAAATAAGGTTATTTTGTATTTTATTTATTTAATTATTAATTGACTTAAATCTATATTTTAAATTAATTAAAAAATGTGTCTTACTATAATTTTTTTAATGATAAGATATTTAAGGAGGAATCGGACAAACAATCTAAAAAAAAAGTTATAATTAAAAATAAAAATGTGGAAAAAATGGCCTAAAACTTAGTATTAATATTAAAAAAAGTTATAGTTCAAATTAATAATTCTGATTTTTTATATATAGAATACACATATGTAATTTAAAATGATCTTTTTATGAAAGTGGAAGTGTAGATAACTATATTTTTCACAATATTAGCTATTAAAAATTAAAAAAAAATAACAGTTGAAAACGATTTTGTAATTTGAGATATAATTAACCCAACTTGAATAATTGTTTCCAACTGTCAATTTCTGTTTAATTTTCATGAAATTGCAATTTTCAATAGCAAATTTTGTGAAAAACATAATTGTCCACACTTCCACTAGAAAAAAATTATATCAAATTATGGGTCTTCTATATCAAAAATTTAAATTATTCATACTAACTTTTGTTTCGATTGTTTGTCCGATTCCTCCTTAAAATAAATTAACATTTTTTAATATTGAATAGAGAAAACAGACATGTTTAAAAAGGAAGAATCTTACGTCTTTTCCAACAGAACAGAATACGCTGTAACTGATTTCACTTTTTGAGAAATTTCTGCTTGTAGTTGGTGTACTTCATCTCGTAATGATTCTTTTAAATCAGAACAAGATGCTACTATAAAAGTAGGTATTCCTGCATTAAGAAATTTTTTCCAATGCTCATTCTCAACAATACTGAAATCAGTCTTCGAAGAAAAAATAGCTCTTGAAAGTAGTTTTCGCAAATTATCCTAAAAACAGAAAGTTTAAAATAAGTATTCACGGTAAATAAAACAATTTTTGCTTCCTCATAGAGGAATAAATATCTAAATTATCTAAAATATCTAAATTTAGACACAGGGATTTTTAAAAATTTCCAGTCGAATTTTTTTAAGTACTATTCTCTATCTAAAAATATCGTTTTCTGTCAAGAAATTTTTGTACTAAAAATTCAACAAAATGAATAAAAAGTTCATATTACTTATATAAGGTATATGATTCATGAAAACTTAGTATTTCAAACTGATTTTTCAGTTTTTTTTATATTAAAAATTATTTTTCTCTATATACTTTTACCAATTTTTATTTTTTCACTTTTTTTCGCTTCCTCTATGAGGAAGCAAAATGTTCATTAAATATGTACATAATTTTCATCTACTTTATTATTGAAAAAATGTGTAATATAAAAAATATGAAATTTGTCATTCATGCACTTATTTAATATAATATTATACATAATAAGTAGTATTTACCTGATGCAAATTATTATTTTCATCAGTTAAACTATCTACACTTGTGTTGAGAGTAACATTTTCTTCCTAATTCTGATTCTGATTATTAATATTTTTCTTTGTGTAGGTATTGTACCATTCTTTTAAACTATTTCTTATAGGAAGAGGAGCATTTTGACAATTGTAGGTATGTACATTCATTCTAGTAGGGTGTTTAACAAAAGATTGTGTGCAATACCGACATTTGTACCTTTGGGGCAAAATTTCTGTACCGATCCAACTAAAAAAAAAATTTCCTCCGATTGGGCTAAAACTTGCCCTAAGTTTAGGTCTATGCATGAGTACATTAGCCACCAAGTAATACTAAATTTCATCATTAACTGCGTAGTGGGGAGGGGGGTCAAGTTTTTGATGAATGGTGGGTGGACTAGTTTTTCATCACTCGTAACTTTTATACGGTCAATCGCACAAATTTTTGACCTATATACTTTTGAAAGGGTTTATTCTGCTCTTTCAAACGGTAAAAAGAATTTTTTCAAAAATTAAAAATTTGACCCTTTTTTTTGAAAAACAAAAATATTTTTGACTTTTTTTTCAAAATCGACATTTTTTTTTCATTTTTTATTTTTTGAAAATGAAGTTTAAAATGTGTACTTTGAGTACACCAAGTATGAAAAGGTCCTTTTTTTTTGTTTTCGAGATATTAAATAATGAATTTTTAAAAATTAAATAAAAAAAATGTAATAATTCTTTAAAAAAGTAAATTTAGAATTAATATGAATTTTTTATTCTAAAGACAATAAAAATTTACATCCAACAAAACCCAAATATATAACATTTTGCATAAAAAGTATTAAATAAAAAAAATTTAAATAATTATTAATAAAAAGTTAATTATGACATTCTTAGCGTCCAAATAAAAAAAATCATAAGGTCAATTCTCTTTTTATTGTATGACTTATTTATTTGTTTATTTATTTATGTGGATGTTTTTTTATTTATATGTTTAAGAAAAATATCAAAAAGTACCTACCTATATTTTTACAATCGCTAGTAAAAAGAAATTAAGGAAAATAGCTATCCGTGTACTTTAAGTAGAATCACAGTTTATATCCCCTTTGTCCACAAAATTGTTTTCGTTTTTTTTTGTCTTTAAGAATATAGTAGAATATTGTAGTACTGCTATCTGCATTTTACAGGGTTTAGACTGTCATGTGAGTTATTTCAATGCCTGCATTACAGCTGTGTAATATGTAAATGTGTTAATATGTTAATTTTAACTTTTGTTAAAAATATGATTCGTATTTTATGTTGTAACTGTGTAATGAGTTGTATGATAATATTTTCCATATGTGTAATTAGATTTAAATGATTGAGCTTGTTTTACTTAGTTTTTTTATTGGTTTTGTTTGATTTCGTTGTTTCTGAAACCTTTGTATTAGATTTGACTGCTTTTGGATATTTCCTTCTTTTTCTTGGAGTTTTGTTCAACGTTTTCGGAAAAAAGTCACTTTCCATCGCAGATGAGAATTTTTTTAGTTGAATTCTACCATATTCTTGTGGTATATAGGAGTGGTATTGAGAACTACCAGTTATTGTTACTGCACTATCGAATCTGCATTTCAACATTTGGGTAGTTGAAGCAAGAGTCTCTTTACTGGTGGAAAAGAGTATCTACTTTGTACACTCCCAGCTACGGGACGTAATGCTCTATTTGGATGGCTTTTTCTTTTAAAGGGATTAAGGCATCTATTATAACAAACTTTTAATGGCTTACTAGGAGCCATGTTTCATTAAAATACCAATAAACAAATAAAAACTATTTTATTAAATAAAACGATTGTTAGAAAATATTAAATTTACTTACGCTATATGTTAGCAAACGATATAAAAAGAGAGATTCACAAACCTGCGTTTAATGTATTTAAAACTCGAATTGAAAAGATCTAATATCTGACAGAAAACTTATTCCAACAATACAAAAATAATATTAGTTTTTTAAAAGTATATAATACGAAAAAGAAACCAAGATAATTTGTACAAACCTGAAAACGTATCCTTATAGAATAAAAAACTTGAATATTAAACTCTTATATAAAATATAATACGCATCTGTACTGTGAGAAATAGAAAAGTTGGCCAAGTCAAGAAAATGGTTGTCAACAAGTTTGCTGGACAATGAGTTTAAGAAAGTGAAAGCTAAAGTTGAGTGTGCTGTACAGAGTGCAAAATCATTTTCTATACAGACAGATAGTTGGTCAAATATTAGGTATGCAATTATTTTCTTCTCCTATGTTAATTACAATATTATTTGGGGTTAATTTATAATGTTCAGAGTGTCTAATCGTCAAGGAAGTTAGAGAAAACTCTAAAAAGTTGATGAATAGTGCGAATTCAGTTATATATAATAATATATATATATATATATATATATATATTTTCTTTTAGAAAATAATAGTAAATAAATAATTCTTTAATAGAATTTAGAATGAAGACTTAAATTTACTTATTTGATTCTTATTAATTTAAATCCAGTTATTATCTTTATAATTTTGGGTAATTTGTTAAGGAATAAATTTTTTTTTCAAATGTTTGAGCAATAAGGTATTTTTATAAATACCTTTTATTACAAATTTAAAAAAATTAAAAATATTAAAAATATTGTAACTTATAATAGATTTTAAAAGTATGATTTTCATTAACTTTAAGACAGAATCTAATAACTTTCAAATTACTTTTTTCATTTTATAAAATTAACAAAACTTAGTTTTAACAGAATGATGAATTTTTTAGAGTTTTCCTGAAAAATGTCCTGACTTTAAATTTTTTTTTTTTTTAAAACAATTAGGTTAAATTTGTTACACAAAAAACTGAAAAATATTCGTGTTTTAGGGTTCCGTACACCTTCGGTGTTCGGCGGAACCCTTATAGCGAGACTCGTGCGTCCGTAGCCAAAAACCATTCCCCCCCTTAACTTCTAAACTATTTGACCTAGAGGTCTGAAATTTGGTACACATATGTATTTTCACATGTACATTACACGAAAAATATAGAGAACATGATCCGAATTGATGGCCATAGCGTTGTTAAGGAGAAACTGCAAATTTTCGAAAAAAAAGTTTTTTTCTATAACTTTGCCATTATTTGGTCGTGTATTTTTGCATGCAGATTATGGAAAAATTATGTTTAGAAATAAAATTGAATATTATGAGGTCACAAAAAAAAATTCAAAAAATCACCAAAAAGAGGTTTAGACCCCTATGCTAGAGCTCACCCTAATTGTCCTACAGTACCCCTCAAACCAATAAAATTTTTATTTGTATACTCAGAATTTAAATTAACGATATAAAACGCAATTGAAAATTGTTATCACTTTTTTTTTCAAAATAATTGAAAAATTATTAAAAAAACAAAAAAAAATGTTTAATCTTGTACCAGGCTTGATCAAGGCTGTTATAAGCCCTAAAACCCTATAAAAATTTCAGGGCCTCCCCCTAAAAAAAAAATTTATGATTTTTATGTTATTTATATGAAATACAAGCCTGTATCCTTAAGCAAAAGTTTCATGTACTTGAAGGTAGAAGTATTTCCATAATTTGTACGTTCTAATTAATTTTCATAATCTGTACATAAAAATATACAAATGTATCAAATTTTAGCCCTCTAGCTCAAATAGTTTCAAAGTTATGAGGAAAAAACTTTATTTTCGAAAATTTGCAGTTTTTCTTTTTTTGACAACGTTTTGACTGTCAATCCCTATAATTTTCCTGTAACCTACACGTGAAAATACATATGTGTACTGAATTAGAGCTCTCTGTTTGTTAATAAGGTACATCTTTGTTTCGTAAATGTACGGAACCCTAGATTTTGGTACGGGTGTAACTCGTACTTGCTCGATTTTTTATTATATGTAATTATTATTATATATTAAATATATGTAATTACACTAGGAAGAAAATAGATTCTTTTAAAAGGCCGTATCTCATACGTCTAATTTCTAATATGTCAGTCAGTTTGTTGAGCCACCTCATCAGTTGCAGAGGTCTTCTTTTTTTAAATTGCTCAGAATTTTATACGCTTTTTTGTTCTTTTGACTATTTTGATACTAAAATATGTTGAAGTGCAATAATTATAAATATTTCATAAATACGTGATTTCCATCTTCCGCCAGGAGATAGAATTAATAAACATCGGTACTTTAGTAGGTCCTATATAAATGAAGATTTTAAACTAATAATATTTTTTTGGAAGTTGCAACTTTAAACAATTCTAATTTAATACGACTCATACAAATTTATTTATAAAGATGAAAATTTAAAAGTAAAATTACATGAAGTGGGGAAAAAATTACGTTCTATATGCTTCAAAATATTGTTGAAAATTTGTTAAATATATCTTATGTTAATATAAATCAGGAAAAATCATAGAATTTTTTTTACACCGAGATGCCGTATCTGCAGCTATTGCTCTGTCTATTTTAATACTATTGAGTACTTTTACAATGCATTTTTTATATAAACTTTTTTTTTTAAGTTCCATATATTAACTCGAAATTGTTAGAAACAAATAAACTTTTGGGTATTTGGGCAACTTCCCAAATAGCACATGATTTCGCAGCGAGTTCGCAGGGAGTTCGCAGTGCGAAGTTCGCGAGTTCGCATTGCGAACTCCCTGCGAAGTTCCTGCGAAGTCTAAATGTCCTCCTGATGGCGAGTTTGCAACGCAAACTCGCTGCAAACTCGCAATGCAAACTCGCTGCAAATTCGCAATGCACACTCGCTGCAAATTTGCAATGTTAACTCGCTGCGAGTTCGCTGCGAGTTTGCTGCGAATTGGCTACGAATTAAAAAAGTAAATTTTAATTTTTTAAAAGTATTTTTGCATTGCGAACTCCCTGCGAAGTTCCTGCGAAGTTCCTGCGAAGTTCCTGGATAGTAATGTGGGATTTCTATCAATTATTACTGTTTTTATGAATTAACTATACCTCGACTTTTGATTAAACGCACGCTTATTTGTTTTTTCGCAGTTTTATAACCTATTTACATCCTAACTAACGAATAAAAATATCTACGATTGGGGGGACTCGATCCCTCGACCCTAAACTCGCAAGACGGATGCTCTAATTTTTTTTTTTTTTTTTTTTCATTTATTTTATACCAACAACATATATATACAATCATAGGCGTAACAAAACAATAAAAATTTACGCAGTAACAAAGGCAAGACTCTACTGAAGTCAAAAACGGGCCCGTACTGGCCATCTCGTCGACTAAATTTGACAATGTTTATATCGCTTATAATGTCTGAACTAAGTAAATCTTAATACGCATATATTTGCGTCGTCTCATAACCCACTCACCGCCAATCATTTTCGCCGAGAAAAATAACCCAAAGGCTTAAAACTCGTGTCTAGACCCTTACAATGCCAAGTCGAAACTATGGCTGCTTGACGGTGCAGAACAAACAAAATACTACCCCTCCCCTTATAACAATAATAATATTACACTATAACATTTTTCTTGTAAGACATATAAGTACACTCTAATGAAAAAAACAATTTCTCACATTTGGCACTAATAACGAAAGCAACAAAATTCAATTTTACGTTATATCAAACTCCTACGGCTCAACCTTCAGGTGAGCTATGGTTTTCAGTCCTCGGCTAACCACCAGTATTTGTATGCCTCTTCTCGATAATTACGTTTGTACATTTTTGTGCACCTGTCCGTCGAGTACCTGCGCACAATCGCCGGATCTCTCTCCAACATTGATGCGTTTACCAACACCTCTCTGTCCCACGAGTGCCTTAAGACATGCCACAGTATGGGTACATTTCCACCATCCTGGATGAAGCCACGTTTATCAAGGTACAAAAATGTTTCTGGCGTTAAGTGACCACTATCCACGATCTTTTTTAGCTCCATGTCTCGCCTTAAGAAGGGCAATGATATCAATGGGTTTACCTGATTCTTGCAGGCATTAGCAATATGATTTCTGATAATGCCGACAATGAAGCAGTCGACTCTTGGTATCTCCGTTGAATCATATAACTTCTGATTCGAGACATTTCGCCTAAAATCGTAGTCAGGGTCACGATACATTCTGGCACACGCCCTCAAACATGAACGCTCGAATACTCTTATCTTTTCCATCGTAGGAGGCGCCACTCCGTACCATATCTGGCACCCGTAGGACAGGATCGGTCTAATTAGCAGCATATAACAAATTACTTTTACTCTCTGATTAAGTCTTGCAGACAAAAACAACCCTTTATACTTAAAGTACGCCGCTTTCGCTTTTTTGACTGATTCATCTACATGAGTTAGGTATTTCAATCTATCGTCCAGGATTATGCCCAGGTACTTGACGGCTCTTTTGTGTTGAACGACCTCATCGCTATCGGCTCGCGCTTTCAGACTAAAGTCTCGCCACACTCTTTTAAATTTTTTATTTACATCCTTGATTAGTGGGCGAAACAAGATTGTTTCACATTTCTCCGTGTTTATGCTTAGTTTCCACGCGGCATAATACCCCCCTATATCGAAAAACAATTTTTGCAAGTCGGCCTGAGCCTCGAACATACATTTTCTAATAATATAGATGATGAGATCGTCCGCAAAGCCGACACCCTTCACCCCCCTTTTCGTGTTTAAGCCGTAGGATCTGAATAAATCGCTCGTATATATATTAAATAACAAGGGCGAATTGACGGCGCCCTGCTGCAGCCCGTTTTCCAGTGTAAATAGCTCACTATCCACCCCGTCGACGGAGGAGACGAACAGTTTCCTTTCCGAGATCATGGATTTTATTACTCTTACCAACCACGTTGGCATATTTTTTTTTATTAACTTAAATAAAAGACCATCAATCCAAACTGAATCGAAGGCCTTCTCGAGGTCGACGAGGCAGGCCGCAACAAAATTTCTGTTGCTGAGTGCCCCGCCGACATCCGAGACGACCCTCGTTATTGCGTGAATAGTAGAATTTTTCGCTCTAAAGCCAAATTGTTCAAAAGGGACCACCTTATTCGATTCCGCGAATTTAGTTATTCTCCGATTTATAATCACCTCATATAGCTTGCCCAAATTCGGAAGGAGGCTAATTGGCCTATAACTATTTACGAATCGTGGGTTTTTCCCTTTTTTTAATAAGGGTAATACTCTAGCTAACTTCCATTTTATTGGAAAATAACCGACATTTAGAAGATTATTAAAAATGATCACCAGGAAATTTACCCATTTATCAGGCAGCCTTTTAATTGCGAAATTGGGCAAACCGTCATGACCAAAGGACTTTTTATTATTTAGTTTTCTCAAAATCATTTTTAGTGTTGTAAAATCGCAAAAAAAATCCCGGTCCTCCGTGAACCTAGGCTTTGATGATTTATTATCATTGCTGAATTGTACCAGGGAGGGAGCCTGTACCCCGTTCAATTTATTTTCCACTGTAAACGCTTCAATCTTTTTGTCAACTATCCTCTGGAGTGCCTCGCTACTCGAAACTCTAGGCGTGTTATTAACGTCCGAAAAATATTTGGCGAATATGTTTACCACGTCCCTCGGTTTTGATATTAATGCTCTGTCTGTGTTTACGCCATAATTATTAAGATTTAACCCCATATGAGCGAATTGATTTATATTGTCCTTTGGAATCTCTAAAGTAGATGGAAAGGAATTGGCATTGTTCTGAAAAATAGATTTTAATTTTGGAAACATATTATCATTTCCATGCGGTTTTATATTTTTTAAGGTGTTAGACCAGTACTTATTTACAGAACTATTAAAAGCTTTTTTATATTCTTTTTTCGTAGTATTTAACAGATCTTTTAGGACTTTTAAATTCTCTTCGCTCGTATTACCCCGATATTTCAGCCTATGTATTTCAGACAGTAATCTGCTCTTTTTTTTATGTAGAGATTTTATTTTTTTATTTAGATACTTTTCAGTGGAATCTTTTATTTCAAATTTAGGCGTCGCTTTGTATAATTCGGAAACCACGGATCTACTAAATTCATCAATTATAGCATCTAATTCGGTAATATCCAAGTTGACATTATCTACCAAATTCAAATTATTTTTGACTAGATTTTTTTCAAACTTTTTCCAGTTGGTTTTTGCAAAATTAAATTTAAAATTTTTTGTGTTTATGTCAAATAAAAAGTTATCCATATTATCTTTCTTTACATTAAAATACAGAGCTTGATGATCACTATCATACGGCAAAATTCTTACTTTATCGCAATTATTATTGTCCAAATTTATCCTCGCATCCTTCAGAACAATATCCAGATACGATCCGCTGGACGGGAACGATGGCAACTCTGGTCCCATTAGAACTGTTTTAAACCGAACGCGTTTTTCCCAATACCATTTCAAAAGACCCTCCCCCCTGTTATTTGAGTCGTGGTCACCCCAGAATGGATGTCTTGCGTTTAAATCACCCGCACACACATAATAATTTCGATCGTCGTGCAGGCACAGCTCCTCAAATATTACCTCTAAATCATTTGAAAAATTTTCTCTTAAATTTCCTGGCGCATACACACTAATTAAAAATAGATTTTCGTCACCTTTTAAAGGCACTCGGATAATTGTAGTTTCCAGTGACTTAATTTCAGACAAACTACTCAATGAAATATGTTGGAATTTAATTTTTTTATCAATTAAAATAGCTGTGCCCCCACCGTTGCCATGTAGCCGATCATTTCTCACAACATTGAAATTTTCGCAAAAAAACTTATGTTTTATCTTCAATTTTGTTTCATTTAACATAGCTATATTTATTTTAAATTTTTTAATAAAAGCCAATAAACTGTGTCTCCGGCTGTTGGCCACGATCGAATTTACGTTTATTGCGGCAACTGTAAGCCCCTCCCCGGTCACACCAACTTTTGTGTTTCCACTATTCACATATTGTTTGCGGGACATTGTCAATTTCTAATTTTTTAAAAATATAATTAATTCTATGAGAGTTTTTACTAATTTCGGCCTTTACCTCTGCCAATTGAATGGACATAAAGTCCTTTAACTGTGACATAAAACCAGTAAGAATTTTGTCTAATTTGTCCGTCGACTCCGTCTCCGAGGTGCGGGTCTCGCACGAGTTGTCATCCCCCCTTATTACGCCTCTCCCCTCTCGCAACTGGGGAATTGCTTTAACGCTTGGTGCGGTGTTCCGCTTTATGTCACCCCTCGAACTACTCCCACTCTCAGGCTCCTTACTCTTTAACACATTTATTTCCGCGTTGGAAACTGGGACCAACATTGACACCTGCGGTACATTTTCACTTGTTAGTGCTGAACTTGCAATATTTTTATTAGTAATGACAGAGTGATCTTTTCCTTTCAGCAAATCCGAAAACGACACATTCTTTTTAATTTTATTTTCGTAAAATTTCGCTTTCCTTACTCTTTCCGCGATTATACTATTTATTCTGTCAGTTTTTTTGCTTTGATTTTCTAAAAGTTTTGGGCAGCCTCTAAAGGAGGCAGGATGCCCGTATTCTTTACAATTTACGCAAAAGATCTCTCTGTCATCATTTGCTTTGTCAGCATTCAATTTACATTCACCTGGCGAGTGTGTCTCCGCACACTTCACACAGCGATAACCCCTGTTACAATATTTTGCCGTGTGGCCAATTCTTTGGCAATTATAGCACTGTGTTTCTTGTCTATGAAAAACCCTTTCCCATGTGACAATTTGATTGGCCAATCTGGTGACGTTTGTTAACTCCCCGATACTGCTACCGCTAGCGACCTTGACGAGGAAAGCGTCGCCCCCCCTTTTTGCTTTGAAGAAGTCTTTTAAATTAATTTTAGTTACCTTTACAACTTTTACCTTTTTTAATTTTAAATTCTCAATTTCCTGAAAAATTCCCTTCTCGTCAAAATCGCTCGCGATTCCTCTTAAAATCCAAGAAAACAATCTTTCTTGGGCTGGAGCCCTTGAATGGAAATTAATTTTGTTGACCTTCAACGCGTCAAATACAATTTTAAACTCATTATATTCTCTGACAAATAGTGCTATTTTACTCGCTGATAAATTTTTAAAAATTATATTTTGAATAAAAATTACATTAGTTAAGATTTTCACAATATCCGCAATTTTTGAATTTTGAATAATAAACGGTGGAATTTTAGATTTAAATTTATTTTTATTTACCGTTGACTCGTTGACATCACCTTTTTCGTTGTCTGACTCACATTTATCGTCAGCTGTTTTTGATTTTGACGTGTGGCCATTGGAAGGCCCTTTAATCTCAGCTGCGTTGTCTCCGCTTTCTTTCTCTGCTTCGTTGTCTCTTTTTAATTTCTCTGCTGCGTTGTCTCCGCTTTTTTTATCGGCTGCGTTGTCTCTGCTCAAGTTTGAATTCTCAGCTGCGTTGTCTCCGCTTACCTTTGCTCCTGCGTTGTCTCTGCTAAACTTATGTTGTTGGTTCATTTTTCTTTTCTTAGTTATTTTATCCTCTACCCATTCGGGTCCCATTTCGTTTTTTAATGATTCGAACTCCTCCTCCACTTTTCCCAACTCTGCTTGATTTAGCGGTCTCTTTATTGTATTTGTTTCAATTAATACTGATTGTTCAATTATTTCGCTCTTTTCCTCCCATTCCATGTTGTTTTTTTGGGCTGAGAAGTTTTCGATTAGAGGGTTGTTCACAATCGTTGATTTTGACGAGTTTTCACTTTGTGTTGTTTTTGTCTCGACTGCGGTGGATACGTTTGGCAACGTCGCTTCCTTTGTTTGTTTGTTTTTCTCGACCTTTTCTCTTTCTGCTTTCTCGTTGAATAGCTCGTCTCCACTTATTTTTGTGATTACTGAAGGAATTACTAATTTGTTTTGGTGAATGCTCACCTCTGCGTCACTTATATTATTCACCGATTCAACGGTTTCGTTAATTTCTATTGAGCGGATATTTTTTTCAATCAAAGAATTTTTTGATTCGTCATTATTTAAACGTTGGTTGATATTTAATATGTTGTTTTTTAGCATTTTGGGTACATTTGGAGAGTGACCCTTTGCCTCTGTGAACTTCAGATTTTTTAACAGCTGATCAGCTGCTGCTGCTCCCGCTTCCGTGGACGCCAGTCCTTTGAGGTTCTTAACTGTTAAAGCTCTCTGCCTTCTGTCGTTGTTGTGTCTGCCTGAAGCTGTATTAAATGTGGGACGTCCTGTCCCTCTCTGTTTCGGAATCATTTCGTGTTTTAACTCAGAAATCTTTTGCACTGAATCGAAAACCACCACTTTTGCGCTCGCGTGCACGAGTTCTGTGCCACACTTATGCTCGTGCACTATAGCTACACTTAATGAATTTATAACGGGTGGGTAAACCCACAATAATATACAAATTAAAAACACTGCACAATACGGCCAGCTTATAAATGACAGCTTCTTTTTAAACATAGTCGGCACTTGCTTCACTTTGACTCTCGATATGGATGATGGCGGCCATCTTGTATAACCGGTCTCTCGCAGCACGAGCACGCTTGTTGCTTTTCCTCGACCACTTTTCTAATTAGTTTTCACAGGTAAAATCAATCGAAAGCGATAAAATAGGATAACAAACTACCGCGTCTTGGAATGCCATAAACTATCTCTATTAGTGAAAATAGGACGTTGGCTTGTGTGGAAAAAAGACGCGGCGCGACTACCGTTGTGATGTTACTCGAACGGCTGCTCAGCCGAGACTGACGGATGCTCTAACCACTACGCCATGTGGCCTTACGACTTTACTTTCGTATTACAATATTTATATTAAATATGAAGATATCACACTTTATGAGGACGATTTGCTTATACGAACGTAAAGTCGTAACACCACATGGCGTAGTGGTTAGTGCATCCGTCTTGCGAGTTTAGGGTCGAGGGATCGAGTCCCCCCAAGCGTAGATACTTTTATTCGTTAGTTAGGATGTAAATAGGTTATAAAACTGCGAAAAAACAAATAAGCGTGCGTTTAATAAAAAGTCGAGGGTATAGTTAATTCATAAAAACAGTAATAATTGATAGAAATCCCACATTACTATCCAGGAGCTTCGCAGGAACTTCGCAGGGAGTTCGCAATACAAAAATACTTTTAAAAAATTAAAATTTACTTTTTTAATTCGTAGCCAATTCGCAGCAAACTCGCAGCGAACTCGCAGCGAGTTAACATTGCAAATTTGCAGCGAGTGTGCATTGCGAATTTGCAGCGAGTTTGCATTGCGAGTTTGCAGCGAGTTTGCATTGCGAGTTTGCAGCGAGTTTGCATTGCGAGTTTGCAGCGAGTTTGCATTGTAAACTCGCCATCAGGAGGACATTTAGACTTCGCAGGAACTTCGCAGGGAGTTCGCAATGCGAACTCGCGAACTTCGCACTGCGAACTCCCTGCGAACTCGCTGCGAAATCATGTGCTATTTGGGTTACAATTAATTGGTCGTATGTTGCATGAAGGTTTTTAACAAATTACAATTTCTTCTTTTTTTGCAGACACGAGCCAATTGTCAATATAATTGCAACAATTCTAAAGCCTTTACTTCTTAAAACTATTTATACAGACACTACAAGACATACGGGTGAATTTTACGCTAATGAAATTAAAGATGCTTTTTTGATTTGTGGAAAAGAACGATGTATGTCAGTGTGTACTGACAATCAAGCTACAATGGTCAAAGCTAGAAAATTAATTACAAAAGATTCGGAATTCTGTCACTTGGCGATTGCTGACCGTGGATGTGGTGCTCACCTTCTAAATTTACTAATAGAAGACATTTTCAAAAAGCCTACTCCACAACAAATCAGGACAAAAATTATTAATATAATTGTCACTATAAATGGAAGTAGGGTTTTAAAAGAACAATTAAAAGTTTTTCAAAAAGAAGTTTATTTAAAATCTATTCCGTTTGCTTTACCTGTTGATACAAAGTGGGGATACATGATACCCTGTATTCAGAGTGTGCATAAAAACAGAAGCGCTCTTACAAAGCTTGTGAATTGTGAGGAACTTAAAGGTAGTTTATCGGAGAATTTGAAATCTGTGATATTAGACGATAATTTTTGGATTGAGTCAGAGCAGCTTGGGTTTCTATTAGAACCAATGAAAATTTGGATTTTAAATTTTGAGTAAGACACTTCTTGTCTTCACAATGTTTATTTCGCTCTGAACGAAATAAACGAACATTTGAAAGCAAATCTTCCTCTCCCTCCTTTGACAGGTAAAGAAGAAGCAGAAATTTTAAAAGTGCATCAAAAGCGAAGCAGTATGATTTTAAGGCCTATACACTTCGCGGGAAATATACTCAATCCACTGTATCAAGAAAAAATATTAAGTGAAAAGGACTTGAATCAAGGCGTTGAATATATTACGAAGCTATCAAAAAGTTTTTTTCCTAAAAATTTTGAAACGATCTTGACTGAATTCAATGATTACTTAAATCATAAAGGATTCTGGGATCATGATTTGCTTTGGAGTACCTTAGAAAAAACAGAAGTAACAAGTAGGATTTGGTGGAACAGCCTGTGCGGTTCAACGTCATTAAGCAAGCTTGCATCCGTCGTCCTAGCTGTTCCTATCACATCATCTGCCACAGAAAGGAGTTTTAGTGCCTATGGGCACATCCATACAAAAAAAAGAAATAAATTAACTACTGAGACCGCTGGAAAAGTTGTATATATTTCATACAACTTAAAAAGTTTACAGTAGTTGAAGTTTTTAGAGAAACTGGGCAATTTTCAAAAGAGCAAATGACTCATTCACAATTATTTTAATAAAAAATAATCCAGATTTTAAGAAATAATTTCCGCCATATTGTAATATTGTTCCTTCTCAAGTAGAAGGAAAACTCGACTTCATCTCCATGCAAATAACAAATCTTACATTACAATAAGAATTATTTATTTTAAGTTTAAATAAAATAATAAATATTTTTAATGATTATTAGAACTTTCATTTCTTTTAATGTAATCTTGCAAATTTTACCGATTAATATTGTTTTTTACTTTCATAGAAACAGAAACATATTTAAAAAATCTAAAACTCCATTCCACCAACAAATCTATACCATGTGTAAAAACAATTATTTTTTATCCCACAGGCACAAACATGGCGCTTTTAGATGCCTGTAGGCAGGGTCTAAACGCATTCATTTGTTCGACCGGGTAAAAATAGCTTTCATTTTTTCCCTAGGGAAAAAATGAACAGCTGATCCATGCATTTTTTCCACTACAGGGCAAAAATGGCCGCCATTTTTATACGGTCAAACAAGTGAATGCATTTAGACTCTAACCTACAAACATTTAAAAGCACCAAGTTTGTGCCTTTAGAATAAAAAGTATCGTAAGCAACACGGGTTATGACAGTTTTTTTATAACAAAAAAAGTAATTTTATATATTAATAACTAGAAAGACAAACTTTAAGTAAAAAATTTTAAAAAAATTATAAATTGCACTCATTTACATTTGTCAATTATATCTATGTTAAGTAATTCCGATAGTTTAATATATACAATTTGAATTAATCAAAATTTCAAAATTCAAAGAAGAAATTATTTGTTTGTAGCAGTTCGGAAAATGCCCATCTGCACAGAATGATCCATTTATATTTTGATTAACTTTAGGTATATTTTTCAGTCATTAATATTTTGATTCATACAAAATATAATTTAATTGATACGTATGTTTAAATAACTGAGTCTACTTTCAGGATTAGTTATTACAACATATCTTTAGAATAAGCAAAAAAAATTTGTAAAATAATTTTTTTATCATTTAATTTTTTAGTAATTATTTTAAAATTCATTTCTCTCTTCATTAATTTTTATCAAATTAAACTTCACTTCTTAACTCTTAAATTGTAAGCGAAATCATTGCTTGGTATAAAACATTTAATTTTTAAAATCAAATTGTACATTATATAAAAACATTTTAATAAAAAATAAGTTTTAGTAAGAAACAATATTCTTACTTATACTTTATAAATGCAGTATTTCTTATTCCAAAGGCACAAACTTGGTGCTTTTAAATGTTTGTAGGTTAGAGTCTGAATGCATTCACTTGTTTAACCATATAAAAATAGCGGCCATTTTTGCCCTGTGGTGAAAAAAATGCATGGATCAGCTGTTCATTTTTTCCCTAAGGAAAAAATGAAAGCCATTTTCACCCGGTCGAACAAATGAATGCGTTTAGACCCTGCCTACAGGCATCTAAAAGCGCCATGTTTGTACCTGTGGGATAAAAAATAATTGTTTTTACACATGGTATAGATTTGTTGGTGGAATGGAGTTTTAGATTTTTTAAATATATTTCTGTTTCTATGAAAGTAAAAAACAATATTGATCGGTAACATTTGCAAGATTACTTTTTCTATTATTTTCTTATATTTTACTAACATGCAATATAGTTATTACAAAACTAGACATATTTGATATTTCTGTATATTTTAAAAATATTTTTCTACATTTTTCTCCATTATACATAAAAATCCCTTTAATTATTTTTTTACAAAAGAAGCTGTTATAATTCATGTTAAAGTAACACTAATTATACTATTAAAGTACTTTTAGTTAAAGTTAATAAAAGGTATTAATGTCAAAAGACTAATGTACTCTATTTCTCACATTTTGAATTTCTTCTTCTTCTTCTTCTTCTTCTTATTTGTGGCCTTGGTGTGGCCAATTCAAACTCGTTTAGATTGGGCTGTAGAGGTAGTACTGAGCATTAAGGGTTTGAGGTTATGTAAAATGCAATTCTCAACAATTCACAGATTTTTGTAATTTAATATAAATTACTGTTAAAAAATACATTTCTTTTAGTATTTTATTGATTATTATGATTGAAAAAATAGAAAAAAAAATATATTTTGTGAAAAAAAAGCATTTGTCAAGTTTGTCAAGCCTGACGGACAAAGACAGAGAATTGTCCGTCGTGACCGACATTACTTGAGTCACACTCGACAGGTCCCATCTCTACTTGGGACTCTTATATTAAATTATTCCAAAGTCTTTTAATAAGTATTTTGTGTTATGGGTTTTAGGTATGGAGTATAAATTACTTAGATTACATAAACCTTTGGGTTATCTGCACGCCCAGTACTGGTGCGACAGAGCTACCACGAACTTGGTACAACTGCTTTCCCACTACTGGGTGTCTGGCAGCCCCACAATTTGGTTCATCTGTCGTCCCTTATTGGAGTGCGTCTGCAGTTCCAAGGAATTCGCGTGTTAACACTATATCCCCATAAAATTGAATTGACTGTTTTGTTTTATCGTTTACAATAATTATTTGCCTAGTTTTTTAAGATAGTTACGCATGCGGATTTATGTTCTTATGAAAATTCCGAATGCGGAATTATGTTTTAAGAAAATCCCGCAAGCGGAATGTGTTTTATGGGAATACCGCATACGGAATGATGCTTACCGAAAATTACGCATTCCGCATGAGGAATAGTGTTTTTCAAGAGTTCCGCATTCCGCATGCAGATTTTTTTTTTAAAATTCCATATTTCGCATGCGGAATAGCGTTTTTCAAAAATTTCGCATTCCGTATGCGGAATATTTTTTTTGTAAAAATTACGCATTTCGCATGCGGAATATTTTTTTTTGTAAAAATTACGCATTTCGCATGCGGAATAGCGTTTTTCCAAAATTCCGCATTCCGCATGCAGAATAGCGTTTTTCAAAAATTCCGC
This sequence comes from Ganaspis brasiliensis, assembly GCA_037103525.1. Taxonomy (NCBI): domain Eukaryota; kingdom Metazoa; phylum Arthropoda; class Insecta; order Hymenoptera; family Figitidae; genus Ganaspis; species Ganaspis brasiliensis. Next base: position 948,094 of record JAZKLR010000298.1, read on the forward strand.
ATTCCGCATGCGGAATATTTTTTTTTGTAAAAATTACGCATTCCGCATGTGAAATAGTGTTTTTCAAAAGTCCCGCATTCCGCATGTAGAATTCTGCATTTTATTTCTCATGCGTAAGTCATAAAACACAATTCCGCATGCGGAATTTTCATAAAACACAAATGCCGCATGCCTAATTGTCATAAGCACAATTCTGCATGCGATTTTTCCAAGCAAGATGGTATAAACTATTAAATAAATAAACCTTAACAGTCAATATGATAATTTACTTTATAATAATTATTTAATAATCATACGAAACACGTCACAAAAAAAATGTTATAACCAAAGCATGTTCAGCTCTCACAAAACGGGCGGACAGACGACCCAGTGCTTTGGTGCTGCTGTTATACCAGTACGGTGCAACCACACGCCCAGAGTGGGACGTCAGACTTCCCGAATTTCGGTCGCACAGTCGTCCCATGAATTTTCACCTACTGGGTGATCAAATAAGCGCGCAAATATATATAAAAGTAATATAAAGTATTAACCCGCATGTGCAAAGGTCCCGACAGAATAAAGAACTGTCGGAGATGCAGCAATACGTGTCACATGGCAAAGGATTGCACGTCAGAAGGTCAACGATGTCTGACGTGCCTGGATCTCCAAAAAGAGGACTGCGCACACCATACTTGGAGTAGCGCATGTCCTATTTACCGTGTAGAGCTGCAGAAACTGAAACAGGCAAGTGCCTGAAGTTTCTGCAGATCAATCTGCAGAAGTGCAAGGAGGCCCAAGACCTCCTAATGCAGACAGCCAGGGAGAAGAAGATCGATGTCTTGTTCTGCACTGAACAGAACAGAAAAAACGATCTCGCTCCTTGGTATCAGGATAAATCGGGAAGAGCAGCCATTCAGATCTGCAATTCCGAATTGCGAGCAGATAAGTTCCTGGAGACGAACAGTGGATTCGTGTGGGTGGAAATGGCAGCAATGCGCATGTATAGCTGCTATTTCTCGCCCAACGATAAACCGTCAGACTTCGAAGATCAAATATACGACCTCAAAATGAGCCTTAGAGAATTCAGGTTGGATACCATCATTACTGGTGACTATAATGCTAAGTCACCAGAATGGGGAGAGACAAGGCTCGATAAAAGAGGAATCTTGGTCGGAGAAATGATCTCCAGGAACAACCTGATGGTTGCGAACCAGAGTAGGTCTTGGACTTTTAGGAGAAACGGGAAGGGACCGCGTCCTGAAGGATTATACCTACAGTGACCACCAGTATATTGAGTCAAGGGGAGACACATCAAGGGCCAGGAACCACGGAGTTCTCCGTGAGAACGGCCCAAAGTGGAACATTAAGAAACTCGACAAGAAGAAGTTCGGCCGGTCCCTAGAAGAATCCTGCCTCATTGAGGAGCTGGGTTGGGTGAAGAGACCGAATAATATTGAAGGGGTAGTGCGGAAAGTGAAAAATATGATCGTCACCGCATGCGACGCGTCAATGCCGCACCGTAGAAGCACGTCCCCAAGAAGAAGGAATGTTTACTGGTGGTCAGAGGAATTGGCCTCTCTGCGAAAAGCATGCCTCAAAGCAAGAAGGAGATTTAACCATTCTAACGGAGCTTCTCTGCTGAAGGAGGCATATACAGAGGCTAAGAGAATCCTCAGGAAGAAGATACGCGCAGCGAAAAGGAAGTGCTGGAAACACCTAATCGGCGAAGTCGACAGTGATCCATGGGGTCTGGCTTACAAAATCGTTAGCAAGAAATTGTTAACGAGGCAAACGACCACCGGTCTGGACAATCCTGATTGGGTCCGGCAAATTATAAAGGATTTGTTTCCTCCGGCAGAACCATGGCCTAGGATAGACTGGGGTAACTGTCAATTCGGTGAGGATGAACTCTTCAATCTTACAGAATTACAGAATGCAGACAGAAGGTTGAAGCCAGGCAAGGCGCCTGAAATCGATGGTATAAGCAACGAGATCCTTAAACACGTGATCGCTGCTTCACCCCAGATTCTTTTGAAATGCTACAACAACTGCCTTATAAGAGGAGAATTCTTCCGCGACTGAAAAAGACAGAGGCTGGTCCTCCTAAGGAAAGGAGACAAACCTCTAGATAAAGTCTCATCCTACAGGCCTATTTTCCTGTTAGATACGATGGGCAAACTTCTAGAGGACATGGTTCTGCAGAGAATGCAGTCTCACCTGACCGGTGAGAATAGTCTATCTGAAAACCAATTTGGTTTCCGTAAAGGCCTGTCCAGAGTGGACGCTATCCAGAAGGCGGTGGACCTAGCCGGGAAAGGAAAAGACAAATTGGGACCAGGGAAGAAAAAGGGCTTCTGCGCGTTGGTAGCCATTGACATACGCAACGCGTTTAATACAGCGCGATGGAAAGATCTCATCCAGACGATGAGAAACAAAGGAATACCGCCCTACCTGTTGCGGATAATGGATAATTACCTTAGCGACAGGTTAGTTATATACGAAGGGGATACCTGCACTCTGAAGGAAGAGATGCAACGAGGTGCCCCTCAAGGCTGAAGGATAGGACCATTCGTACGGAATGTCTCTTACGATGACTTTTTGCAAAAGAGTCTACCTAAAGGCAGAAGCCCTGGTCGTATTGGTGAACGAATGTCTGAGACGGACAAAACGCTGGCTGGAGGACAGAGACCTCCAAATGGCCCTGGAAAAGACCGATGCGCTGCTAGTCACAGACAGACGTAGTTATACAGCCCCTGGTACCCAGGTAAATGTATTTGAGGTCCTGTGGAGGAAACATATAAAATACTTAGGATTGGAGCTGGATAAGTTCCTGAATTTCAAACACCATATAACGGTGGCATGCCAGGAGGCCGAACAATGTGCGGCAAAATTAGCTTGCCTTCTGAATCAAAAAGAAGACGTTGCGAGTGTTGCCCTGTCAAAGCTGCTATACGCAGCACCAGTGTGGGCTCTAACCCTGCGAAATCATAGAAGCAAGACCATCTGTAGAAGGGTACTGTCAGCGCAGAGAAATGTTACGAAACGTATCATTTCGGCCTATTGGACAGTGCCGACGTGTGCTACTCAGGTCCTTGCCAGCGTCCCGCCGGCAGATCTTTTGGCGCAAGAAAGAGAGGAGGTTTTCCTCCTTTTCAAGGAGAGAAATTCTTCTGTTTATACGGAAAATTATAGACCCAGCAAGGACCAAATTTGTCGGGATGCAAGAAGCAGACTCATTGACAAATTTCAAGATAGATGGAGCGGGGAGGAGGCAGGCCGATGGACGTATCGACTGAGACCCCAAATAAGGGTGTGTTTTTAGCGGGTCGGCAGAACATCACCACTCCCGCATAACCCTGTAGTACGGGCTACAGGGTACGTGGTAGCAGGTTTTTGCATCCTACACAAAAAATAAATAAATAAAATATAGTATTAACATAAAATTGTGTAGAATTCGATAAAAACAGACAAAAGAATTATTAGTTTTTGTTCTCTCTGAGATGTGGAAGTTGTTAAGATCCGGGTCGATCGTGTGGTCTGAAGAACTGCAGCACTTGGGACTTCTCCTTTAGAACGATAACCCTGGGTATAGTATTTAATTTTTTATTTGGTAATTATCCAGGCCTGGATTCTGCATTTATGACCGATAATAATCTTTTAATTAATTTTAATAAATTCAGCGAGCAAATGAGGCAGAGAACTATCAATCCGATCTTTTAGTAAATAGGATCGACATACCCAGGCGCGTGTTCAGGGGGTGGTCAAGGGGGTCATGACCCCCCCCAGAAGAGTTAAATTTATATCAGAGTAAGAGAGATCACGCTATAGTGTTATCTCTTTCTCTCTCATATATAACCTCCCCCAAAAATCTTGCCTGGACACGCGCCTGGTCATACCCCCTATTAGCCCTTTCCTAGACAACTTCCACATCTCATGAGTTATCACGCAACAATTTGACGAAATCACACGAATCCAAACTCGAGCGATAGAATTCGTCACCCGCAACACACTTTATTTAAATTCTAAATAAAACTTGTTCGTCTGCAATCTCTTGAACATAAATTCTTCGATCTTTTAAAAATACGCTAAAATCTATTTCTTTCTTTTATAAACGAAAAAATCTTTTCCGTCATCCTTGATGAATACTTTTTGCGACACTTGCGAACATGTAATGGGGAGAATATATCAAACACGTTAGTAAGAAAAGAATTTAGCTTAGCAATTTTACCATTTATCAACATCTAAATAAGGCCTGCACAAGCGAGCAGCTCCGGAGCACGCGTAAGGGTAAGTGGTCTTCTACCATGAGGACAGATAGGCATGTGCGGAGGTAAGAGAAGCAGTGCGAAGGGTGGAACGTACGCATGGTGGGAGAACGCTTCTCCTGACGCGTACTTCCAACCTGCTCTCTTGTGCAGGCCTGATCTAAATATATTTCCCCCAATTACATGCACTTAAATAGAACAAGAATTCGGCGGCAATCAACTTCTTAAAATTACGAATAGGGTTAGAAAGAAAATTATCAAAATCAATACAGTTAAACTGGTGTTTAATATTAATTATATCCTGATTTGATAAAACAAACTACGAGATGCTGTGAAAAATAAGAGATTTTCTCCAAGTCATCGACAACAATCATATCAATGCTCGTACTTGCATTACCAGCTTGATGAGAGGGGTTGTGTGGTACAATGGAAATAAATGCTGAGAGAAAAACTGAGCAAAGAACCTTGCGAGCTAGAAACATCCAATTTGGTATTAAAATCTCCTGCTGAAATTATTTTACTACTAGCAAGATATTGCGCGCGCGCATGCGCGCGTCTAATTTGTAACGGTAAAATGTAAGGCTAATATTATAATGTATTCCATTCTTTATTTTAAGAAGTAGCCAAGTTTAAAAAGTTGTTATCATACTTATTATTAAAGTAAAATAACACAGGCCGACAAAATTAATCTGAACTTCAGAACCAAGAACTTGGCTATGATTTTCTGCAGGTTTTTGACTCGCTGAATTCGAATCTGACCTCAGAATAGCCCCATCACCTCAGGTTTTAAAAATATCTTAATCTAAAAGTGTAAAAATCACGTTTTTTGCTAGATTGAAGGTCTTATAACATCATGAGAAAATTTCTTTTCAAAAGGATAGTAATTGTTTCTAAAACTACTACTCTTGACCTTTAAAATGCACTTTGGAAACTTAAAATATCTTAATTCGTCTCTGAGTAAAGGCCTGTTCAATTTACTAAGTTTGTCAAATTTCACGACATTGAGTAACTGAGAATTATAAAGAGTAAATTTGAAAATAGAGAAGAATATGAGTATATACACTTGAATTTCCAATAGCTTATTACATTTTAGGTGTTGGAGATTACGTACTTGAAAATAGAATTGCAAAATTCAAAATAGCGGATCTGCATCACGCCGATCTTGAAATAATTTAAATGGCTCTGACGCACACCTCTCCCAAATCTTGAAAAAAACGTTTCTGCAGTATTTACTGAGTTCATTTCAACTGAAATTCAAATCGCGCATTGTGCCGATTTTTTTAAAACTGTATTTTTTCTTTAATTAAAAAAAGATTGTGAAATTTTTTGGCGAAAAATAAAAAATTATTTCTCTTGTCGTTAAATTTTTCTCAAAATAGAATTTTAGAAAATTTATTCAGTTCGACGTTTCTAATCACAAAATGTCAACATTTTTTAGTAATTTTTATCAGTTATTGCCAACAAAAGCTGGAGTTCCCCCCTAAGTAGCTTGTCTTGACACCCCACAGGATTTGACTCATTCTAAATCATCGGTTTCAAACTCTCTCATCATTGTGTCAAATATTATATTTACTGTTCCAAGTAGCAAGTGCAACTCAGGAGGAGGTATGATGTTTTGATTTGCGCAATCATCAACATTTTTATTAAAAGCGTCTTGAAAAACAGGATAATTGACACAATTTTTATAGTTCTTGGCAAACTTTTTAACAAAACAATTTTGTTTAAAATTTTCGAAATTTCGCGAGATATTTGCTATGATACGATTACTACCTTTTTGTTCTAATTGCATTTTAGAAATCATCTGCCAAGAACTATAAAAAATGTGTTACTTGCTACTTGGAACAGTAAATTTAATATTTGACACAAAGATGGAGTTTGAAACCGATGCTTTAGATTGGGCCAAATCCGGTGGGTGTCAAGACAAGCTACTTATGGGAACTCCAGCTTTTGTTAGCAATAGCTGCTCAAAATTACTAAAAAATGTTGCCATTTTGCGAACAAAATGTAATTTGGGATGCCTAAAGTACGTAGAAAGTTTGTGAAAATTAAGATTGGTCGTGGATTCAATAATACATGGATTAAATACAAAGTTGAACATCAAGCTGAGACGTATTCCACATCCTTTTTCAACGCTGTTTGTGAATATAATAGTTTACATGTGTAATAAAAATCTTAAAATTCTTCAATTAATCTTCACGTAAAAATTATAATACAAGAAATTAAGTTATAGAATAAACTTATTTACTTTGGAAATATTGCGCACAATTTTTTCGTTTTTAAAATATTTTAATGGCTTTTATGATCATTTTTTGATCAATTAAAGAAAAAAGTAAATTCTATTGGAAATTTCTAATTGATTAAATTTGCTAACATTCTATTTTGAGCAAATTTAACGACAAAAGAAATAATTATTTTTTCGCGGAAAAATTTCCCAATCTTTTTTTAATTAAAAAAAATACAGTTTTAAAAAAATCGGCTCAATACGCGATTTTAATTCCAGTTGATATCAACTCAGTAGATACTGCAGAAACGTTTTTTCAAGATTTGGAAGAGGTGTGTGTTAAAGCCATTTAAATTATTTCAAGATCACCGTGGCATGGGATCCCACATGGGAATTCCACGAAAGATACTGGATATGGATACCCACATATCATGCCATATAGGTTTCTATGTAGGATCCTATGTAGGATACCATGTACTGCCTATATGTATTATCCTATATGAGATAATACGTAGGATCTCATATGGGATCTTGTATAGGGCTGCCCATATGGGAATTATCTATGCGACGCGGAACATGGTATCCTACATAGGATCCCATATAGGAACCTATGGGGGATGAGATGTAGGATAGTGCATAGGAAAATCCTAAATGAGCGGATATGTGGGATAATATGCAGGATCCTATATAAGGTCCTATATGAAAGCCGACATAGAATAATATTTTTTTATTTTTTTTATTTATTTATTATACACTCGTTTTAACGACCTTACTGGCCCAATGAGTGTCCCCCATAGGGAGTTCCTAGAATTGTACATTGTATATATTCTTTAAGTGTTTTTGCGTCTACAGAACGGCTTGAAATTAGGAGTACTCGAATTTGCCTGGACCACCCGGTATATTGGGTTTTCTCGCCAGTGGAGAGGTAAAACTGTAGAAAAACCTCACCTGAATACAACCGGTTTATCGACAGTCGAGTTCTAGTGATCTGCACAGGTCAATTACCGACAGTGCATATCATTACACCTCGACGTCTTTACCTTCCACTGAAGTTATCTCACAGCCGGAAAAAATCCCAGGCTCCCCGGGGCGCGTAGAGTCCAGGACCTCAACCAAATGAGCTAACATCGTGGTTATAGATTCATATATGTGATAATACGTTTAATCCCATATGGGATTCTGTATAGAGCTGCCCATATGCGAATTATCTATGCGAGGCGGTACATGGTATCCTACATAGGAACCTATGTGGAATGAGATGTAGGATAGTGCATAGGATCCTTTACGGGATCCTATATAGAATCCTATATAGGCGGTTATGTTGGATAATACGTAGGATACTATATGGGACCCGGTATAGGACTGCCCATATGGGAAATATCTATGCGAGGCAGTACATGATATCCTACATAGGATCCTACATAGAAACCTGTATGGGATGATATGACGAAGGATCCTGTACAGAATCCTTCGTGGGATTTTCCATGTGGGATGCCATAAAGGATCCCATATATTCGCCTACCTGGCAACAGATAGAAAAAATCCTATTTGTTGATATATAAGATTCTATATGGGATCCTATATGGAATACTGTGTAGGATTCTGCAATGGGATCCCACATGAGAATTTTCAATAGGGAAGTGCGTTGACACACTGGTTATTAGTGTGCACACTATATTTGATACGATATGATGTTAAGTTAACTTTTTGCAACCCAAAAAACCCCCAAATAACCGTTTTTTAGCAAATTGAATCGTTTTTTGTAAAAGACGACTGCCATATTGGATTTGACATTTTGAATTTTGTAATGTTGTGATAATGTAGTTTCAGAATCGTTTTCAGTGACTCTGAAAACCCTTAAATAACAAATTTTAAGCCAGTTGGGTTATTTTCTAAAGAAGTCACCCGCCATGTTAGATCCGCTATTTTGAATTTTGCAATTCTATTTTCAAGTACGTAATCTTCGACACCTAAAATCTAATAAGCCGTTGGAAATTCAAGTGTATGTACTTATATTCTTCTCTATTTTCGAATTTACTCTTTATAAGACTCAGTTACTCAATGTCGTGAAATTTGCCAAACTCAGTAAATTCAACAGGCCTTTACTCCGAGAGGAATTAAGATATTTTAAGTTTCCAAAGTGCATTTTAAAGGTCAAGAGAAGTACTTTGAGAACTTTTTTGCACTTTTAGGTTAAGATATCTCTAAAACCTGAGATGATGGGGCTATTCTGAGGTCAGATTCGAATTCTGCGCGTCAAAAACCTTCGGAAAATCATAGTGCTGTTCTTGGTTCAAAATGTTGTCGGCCTGTGTAATTTTTTAAATTATACATAACCGCATGATTGGTGTATCCTAGGCGTATTTTAGGCTATTATATTTAAAACGTAATAAATGAAAATGTGAATAAAAGAATTTTTTAAAATCTTTGAATTTTCTTTAAAAAATAAAAGTATTCTATTATATTTATTTTATACAATGGAAACAAAACCTTCTTTTATATTATTTTTAAAATATTTATTTAAAAATAGTTTCCACATTCGACTTCTAATAGTTTTTGAAAATTGTATATATGATTATAATTTAGGATTTCTCCTTTAATGAGAATTTCTAAATCTTTCTTATTCAAACTAAAAAATATTTTTTCTTTTGCAATACCCATCGTATTTTTTTATAGGTTAAATAAAGGAGAAATGGATCACGAGGAGAGATAAATCACTTTTTGACATGGCAAGAAGCTGCATCTTGTATCTTTTTAACAATCTGTTCTGGTTGTTTATCAGTTATTATGTTATGATACATAGACTAAAAGTTCAAAAAGTCTTATAATTATTAACTTTATTTTGGAAGCAATAAAACAATTCTTTTTTAAGTTCGCTCAAAAAATACTCCGAAATTTGTGTGGTGTGACAAAAATAATACGTTTCTTCTTTAATTTTTTTAATTCGTTACTAACTGAACACATTTGTCAAAGTGTAGCTGTTACCGCAAATGAATATATGTCAATAAAACATGATTCTAGAGCTTATTTTATTTAAATAAAAAAAAAGAAATCAATCTCTCTGAGTTATTTTGATTTGTCGCGCACATTCTGTTTTGTCGATGTTCGAGGAAGGATAGTTCATTATACTCTATAAATATAACCAAAAGCATATATGTATAAGCAAAACAGAAAGTAAATAGAAGCTTTAATATCAAAATGTAAATTCTATTAATAAATTAAGAAATTTAATTTTTACTAAGAAAATGGAAACATTTATTTGAAAACTTATATCGAAGGCTTCCTGATTTTGCTAATCCGCCATTTTGGATCCGCCATGCTATTTTGAATTGTTAAATATTGACTTTAAAATCTTCATCAGGAACCCAAAAAACCATTAAATGCAATATTTCATAAGAATAGAAAAGTTAACGGGATATTTTCCAATTTCTGATTAAGCATAGGGGTTGTTCTAAGATTAGAGTTAGGAGCTACAAACTGAAACTGGTGCACTTGAAAAAATTTATAATTGTACAACAATACTTGTATTAAAAAATATATTTTTTACTTTTCACGATAGTTTTACATAAAAAATAAAATAAATAGTATCTTCTTTTAGCTCTACTTTCCGAAAATGATTGACTCGTTTCTTAACATTTTGTTTATCACTACTTGCAATTTTACTATTATCTGAAATAAGAGGGAAATGACATAAGCAATTTCTTAAAAACATTGTCTGTAAATGTTCTCTCATTACTGTATGATTATATACTACACTTTCAGGTTTAACATTACAATATACAGAAGTTGCAAAAACAAATGCATGAACACCACAATCCACATAATTGGGTTGTTTTTGAACAGTGGGAAAAACTACATTAGGTCTAAACAGATATAATATAGGTAGATATTGATATTGATCATTATTTAAAAATTTACTCTCTAAATCTGAATTAGTCAAAAATGACTAATTCTCAGTCATTAATGACTAATTCAAATATAGTCCAGTCATCTGGTCAGAAAAAAGGGTGTTTGGCGGAAAAGTCCCTTACTTCTCGGTTTTTTTGCTTAAACCCTTTATTTTTGCACCCAAAAAAAGACTCTAAATTTGCTACATCAATTTCGCTCGGGAACCCCAAAAATTTTTTTCAAAAAGGTGTAAAATTTCAAAAAATTGGCTATACAAGTTTTTCAGTGCGTTTGATGAAAAAAATTGTTCAGAGTGAAAATAAAGTATATAAAATTTCCATTAATTTAAAAAAAAATTAAACGTCCTAAGTTAATTAGGTAAAAAGTTATAGCCGTTCAAAAAAACCCGATTTTTTTCGATTTTTCACTAAAAAAACGTACTTTTAAGTTTTTTACCAATTGTGCGGTTCCCAGTTATTTTAAGCAAAAGTGATTAACAGATGAGTTAAAGTAGGCTAAATTACCTTACATTTACGATGAAGGAGAACGTTATAACTTAATTAGGTTCAAAGTTATGATCTTCCAAATATACCCTGTTTTTGACTATTTTTGCCATTTTGACAGTTTTTTAAACATAACTTATTTTTTTGGGATTTTCTATCACACTAACACCAAAAGTTAGACTTTACATGTTGTTTGGAAGCCTTTAAAAGCGGATTTTTTTGCCTAGGCCGTAATGTAAATCTGATTTACTGATGTCGCAATCTGATTGGCTAACGCCGGTCTGCAGACCTCTACATTATGGTACAGCAGTCAGAGAATTACAGAGTTACCTATTTAAATGTTTCACACATATTTCTTTTTAAATATGGGTTTCTTTGGCTGAAAGGTTTAACAAAAATCCAGTTGTGGTTTATGGGGGTACGGGAGACATGCCCCCAGGTGATGGGGAGAGGAGGATAAAATTTAAACCAAAAAATTAAAAAAATTAGTTTTGTAGAAAAATACAGCGACTAAAAATGATCTACTAGAGCATGACAAGCACTTTAAGATTTTATGCCCCTGGGGGTAAAATATCTCTGGAGATGAAAAACCCTAGGGGGCAACTTGCTCCGAGGGGAAAAAAAACTAAAAAATTAATTATTTTAAACAGCAAACCTGCCTAAGGATAATGTTTAAATACCCTCATCAAATGGGGCGACTTTCCCCTCGACGAGAGGAGGGGGGTTAAAACAAAATTCATAAAATATTTTTGGTTGAAACAAAATGTGCCTAAGGATGACGCCTCCAGAAGGTTCTCACCATCCCTCCACCTGGGGCATAATCTTCCCCTCGTGGGGGGGGGGCTAAAATTGAAATTATATAGAAAGTTTTAATTTCTTACTCATTTTGACTTCATAAGGAATTAAGAATACTGTCGCCTAATTCTGTTCCATCTAATGTCTACTCATAAGATTCATAAACATTATAACTGATCTCATATTCAATTTAATCGCCCCCCCCCCCGTGGGAAAGGTTATACCCCAGGTGGAGGGATGGTGAGAACCTCCGGGGGGCGTCATCCTTAGGCGCATTATTTTACAACCAAAAAGATGTTATGAATTTTGTCCCCCCCCAGGGGCAAGTCACCCCATTTGATAAGGGTATTTAAACATTATCTTTAGGCAGGATAGTTGTTGAAAATAACTAATTTTTTAGTTTTATTTCCCCTCGGAGCAAGTTGCCCCCGGGGGTATTTCATCTCCAGAGGCATTTACCCCCAGGGGCATAAAATCTTAAAGTGCTTGTCATGCTCTCGTAGATCATTTTTAGTCGATGTATTTTTCTACAAAAATAATTTTTTTAATTTTTTGGTTTAAATTTTATCCTCCTCTCCCCCTCACCTGGGGGCATGTCTCCCGTACCCCCATAAACCACAACTGGATTTTTGTTAAACCTTTCAGCCAAAGAAACCCATATTTAAAAAGAAATATGTGTGAAACATTTAAATAGGTAACTCTGTAATTCTCTAACTGCTGTACCATAATGTAGAGGTCTGCAGACCGGCGTTAGCCAATCAGATTGCGACATCAGTAAATCAGATTTACATTACGGCCTAGGCAAAAAAATCCGCTTTTAAAGGCTTCCAAACAACATGTAAAGTCTAACTTTTGGTGTTAGTGTGATAGAAAATCCCAAAAAAATAAGTTATGTTTAAAAAACTGTCAAAATGGCAAAAATAGTCAAAAACAGGGTATATTTGGAAGATCATAACTTTGAACCTAATTAAGTTATAACGTTCTCCTTCATCGTAAATGTAAGGTAATTTAGCCTACTTTAACTCATCTGTTAATCACTTTTGCTTAAAATAACTGGGAACCGCACAATTGGTAAAAAACTTAAAAGTACGTTTTTTTAGTGAAAAATCGAAAAAAATCGGGTTTTTTTGAACGGCTATAACTTTTTACCTAATTAACTTAGGACGTTTAATTTTTTTTTAAATTAATGGAAATTTTATACACTTTATTTTCACTCTGAACAATTTTTTTCATCAAACGCACTGAAAAACTTGTATACCCAATTTTTTGAAATTTTACACCTTTTTGAAAAAAATTTTTGGGGTTCCCGAGCGAAATTGATGTAGCAAATTTAGAGTCTTTTTTTAGGTGCAAAAATAAAGGGTTTAAGCAAAAAAACCGAGAAGTAAGGGACTTTTCCGTCTAAAAGTACCAGATGACTGGACTAATAGGGTGGATTCGTTGACTGTGAATTAGTCAGCAGGTACTAATTCAATCACTAACAAATGTGTAACTAAATGAATTTGTAGACTATAAAATATTAATCATCTAAGACATCGTCGTGGAATTGCATCAAACTAATGTTGATAAACTATTCCCAAACTGTAATAAAAAAAAAATTTGGAAGCTTACAAACAGTATTAGTATTAGATTCCTTACCTAATTTTAACTAATAATCAACTAGATAACAGAAAAATTTCCTGTCGCTGGGGATTGAACGCACGACCCTAACACTAACAGTCCGTAGCCCTAAAAAACTACCCACGCAACGCACGTTGTAGGGTTTCATAAGAAATTTAAAGATATTCTTACAACAGACCATATATAAAGTAACACTGTCAATTACAGATAATTAGTTTCAATGTGTTTTACTAATAAATTGCAATTAGTAAAATAATCCAGTCTTTCATTTTTTAATTTTAAAATCGCTAATTTATTAATTAATGCAAATGTAAGGTTAAAAACAAAAGATAAAAATTAGGTAAGTTGATATGTTTATACTAAATTATGTGTACATATTAATTAATATTCTATTATTTAACAAGTTTTTATAAAAAAAAAGCTAAAAATAATAAGCTGTACAGCCAGACGCAATTATATAAAATAACAAATTTCAATTTCGTAATAAAAAAATAGGATATTTTAAATTAAATTCTGATAAATTTTAAAAAGAGTTAATTTACAAATTTTATCTTGAATTTATTATTGAGTTTTATTCTACATGTAATAGATTGTTTTATTTTAAATAATAATTAAATATTTAATTATCACATAAAGAAACGTACTGTGTTTCAAGATTACTTGAAGAAAGTAATCTCTATTATGTATTATAATGTAAAGTTATGTTTTATTATTTTGACTTATTCAATTTGTAATACATGACGACAAAATAAATCAGTAGAATATCATTTAGCAAAGGAATATGAATATTTTTTTCGTAAAAAGAGATGAAATAACTAATTCAACAGTCAAAACTGATGCTACTAATTCCATTAGCCAAATTTTGACGAATTAAAATTTAGAGAGTATTATTCATGCTGTCATAATCAAAAAGAGTATTTGAATCATAGTAAGTACAAATCCAGTTAACTTTTTTTTGAACCACTGAATAGGATTTGAATATGTTTCTTATCTTTTCTAATGGGTTTAACTTTATCCTACATTTGTAAATAACCCACATTTTGCATTTGAAAATGACCACCAGAATCGACTTCTAATAATTCTTGAACTTTGTATATATGATTATCATTGAGCATTTCTCCCTGAATAAGAATGTTTTGATCGTTTTCATTTAATATAAAGTATATTTCTTCATTTGTAGAATCCATTGTATTCTGTTTTACCAAAACATATTATATTTAATAAATTATGAAACTTTTGATGCAATTCGTAAGATTTCAGAATTTTGGAACATATGCAACAAATATAGTATAAATTTCTCTCCTCCAGTAGGACCTGAAAAAAAGTTGTTTACATAAAAATTTATTTCATCTTAATGCTATTCAAAAAACCCTGCTAGAAAAAGTAAATACGTTTTTTATAAACATGCTTTAATGTAATTTCAGTAATTTCAGAATACAAACGTTTCATATATATAAAATAAAGGGACCCAAGATGAACACCCTTTCGATTTATTGCTCTAGAATCCAAACCGAATAAAATATTATATATTACAAATTAATTTAATTTAATTTTTTTATCTATTAAGAAATAACATTCCTAAATACTTCAGTTTAAGCCGTCGATGAAAATAATACATACAGACATACACACACACAAATTAAAATTATATAAATAAGAAAATATATCCGAGGGAAATTAATTTTTGATGAGAAATCATGATATTCAAAAAGACATTAGATTATTAAAAAAGTTTTTGTAGATTTGGTTGAATTTTTTTATGTCTTCTTTTTTATTCAAAGGTTTTGTTTGTAAATTAATGTGGATCATCTCGGATATTATTCTTTTTCGCCATATTGGTTCATTGTCAAGAATCATAAAGATATTAAAATTAAATTCATGTTTATGAATTTGTTTGTGCCTAGCCATTACATTGGTTTTTGATTGTCTGTGTTCATTAATTCTTTTTTTGACCATTCTTTTAGTTTCACCAATATAAGAAGCTGAGCAATCTTTACAATTAAGTCTATATACACAATTAGTTTTGTCACCTTTGTTAGTTTGATATTTACCTTTTCTTATGTGATTGTTTTTGTTTACAATTCGTGGTATAGTTATAACATTATTTTGTTCGCTATGTTGATGACACTTTTACTTGTATACCTATCGACAAAGTTTCTGAAATTGTAAACTGCTTTAATTCTTACAATGATTGCTTACAATTTACTCATGAAATCGAAACTAACAATTCTATTAGTTTTTTGGATGTTCTTGTTATTAGACAAAACAATATTTTAATCACTGACTGGTACATGAAACCTACAAATTCGGGTAGATTTTTAAATTTTCATTCACAACATCCTAAATCTCAAAAAATTGCTATGGTTTTTAATTTGACAGATAGAGCTATAAAAGTCTCTAACAATATTTTTCACCAAAGAAACTTAAATATAGTTAAAGATTTATTATTAAAAAATGGCTATCCAGAAAGTTTTATAAAAAAATATGTGGAAAAAAGATTATATCACATCAATTCAAAACAAAATCAGCCAGACAATGAATTGTTGTATCGAAGAGTGAGCAAAATTTGCCTACCTTACATTGGGGATTTTTTCGAAAAAACATCATCTCTTTTTCGACAAAATAATGTTATAACTATACCACGAATTGTAAACAAAAACAATCACATAAGAAAAGGTAAAGATCAAACTAACAAAGGTGACAAAACTAATTGTGTATATAGACTTAATTGTAAAGATTGCTCAGCTTCTTATATTGGTGAAACTAAAAGAATGGTCAAAAAAAGAATTCATGAACACAGACAATCAAAAACCAATGTAATGGCCAGGCACAAACAAATTCATAAACATGAATTTGATTTTAATATCTTTATGATTCTTGACAATGAACCAATATGGCGAAAAAGAATAATATCCGAGATGATCCACATTAATTTACAAACAAAACCTTTGAATAAAAAAAAAGACATAAAAAAATTCAACCATATCTACAAAAACTTTTATAATAATCTAATGTCTTTTTGAATATAATGATTTCTCATCAAAAATTAATTTCCCTCGGATATATTTTCTTATTTATATAATTTCAATTTGTGTGTGTGTATGTCTGTATGTATTATTTTCATCGACGGCTTAATAAGCCCCACTTACGTCGAATATTACCTATAAATACACATTATTATTTAGTGTACTGAGAGCAACTGTGTTGATCACAATTCAAATTTTATTGACTCATTTTATATATTATCAATTTTAATAATTTTCGGTAATAGTGTATTTCTTATTATTTTTTATTTGTATTTTATTCATCCTTTTGTTATATATTTTGGTTCTCTTAATTAAAAATAATAAATTGTTTTACAGTTTCTGATGAGGATGGCTGAGCTATCGAAACGTAAACTTTAAAAAAAGTTTTTTTCTTGTGTTTTTTACCTTGACTTGGATAGATTGATATCTTCTCTAATTTATTTTGAAAAATATTTTTTTTAACATCAAAAGATATAGCCCACACAGCAGAATTCCTTGCCTGAAGTTTGAGCGAAGTTGGCACTGCAAACTTCGCAAGTTTGCATTTGACATTTATGAAAACTTGACCTAACCAACAAAATGTCCGCTTGTGCAGAAAGTTTGACGTTTGAAACTTGCTGGAAACTTTTACTACAAATTTCAACTTGAGGCCTTGCGCAGTTAATTTCTATGATAGCTAGGGCTGCGCAGTAGATTTTTTTAAACCTCCCATAGGGGTCGCAATGATGTGTTACAAATTCATTCAATCCACACAAAAAAATTTTTTTACCTTTAAATCGAACTTTTCTAGAACCTTTCCTGAAACTTGCGAGGAAAGTTTTCAATTACCAACCAGGTTATACTTGCCGCAAGTTGTCCCGTCAAGCTTTCTGCACAAGCGGACATTTTCTTGGTTAGGTCAACTTTTCATAAATGTCAAATGCAAACTTGCGAAGTTTGCAGTGCCAACTTCGCTCAAACTTCAGGCAAGGAATTGTGCTGTGTGGGAGAATTGTTGAAAATGACTCAAAATCTGCACTTTTCTAGGTTCTCCACATAGGACTCGTGAAATTTAATACATTCTATTTCACTTAAAACATACTTTTAAAATGTTTTTATCTATTCTAATCGACAGTTTACCTCAAAAACTTTGGTTTTGTTGTATTATCTTCCAGATTTTATTAATAAGTTTTGTGTAGATCATTTTTTAATACTTTCTCCACCTTTTCGTTATTTGGAACAGGAGTTTACATTTCCATTGTTTTTCATCGATTTTAATCATTTTTATAGTGAATTTTCACTAACTATTTATGTTAGTAAGATGAACACTTTGACGTATGGATATACTTACATGAAGAAATGGGATATTTAGTTTTAAAATTGAAAAATTATTATTAATTTACTGCGTATTTTAATGACATGTAAACTCCGGTTCGCCAAAAATGACTGAATTCTTTATATTTAAAATAAAATTAAAATAATAGTGATGTAAAGTAGGCAAATCTATGCAGTATTCTGCAAAGGTCTTCTTATTTTATTAAGTTTTACGGCTATAATAATTTATTTTCTTTGATTTGTAAACTCCAGTTTCTGTAAACTCCGGTTCATTATATTAAAAAAGCATGGGAATAGTGTTTTGTTTTCTATTCAAAATATCGTTAACCTGGATTATTAACAAAATATTGATTTTTTTATATATAATTATTTAATTAAATAAGTTTATTTTAATTTATAATTGAATAATCCAAGAAAATCCTTGGATACCTTAGCGCATCCTCCAACTAACAGAACATTCTTGGGATGTTCGCTTAAGGTAAAAAATTAAACATTTTAAATTAATATTTTTAACCTTTAAAATTTAAAACTTTAAATTTTCTATGTAAGACTAAAGACATGA
Source organism: Ganaspis brasiliensis (assembly GCA_037103525.1). Classification (NCBI taxonomy): domain Eukaryota; kingdom Metazoa; phylum Arthropoda; class Insecta; order Hymenoptera; family Figitidae; genus Ganaspis; species Ganaspis brasiliensis. Next base: position 966,267 of record JAZKLR010000298.1, read on the forward strand.
GTTTAAGCTCAAATTTTTATAAAATTATTTATTTTAGTAATTGTTAATAAGTACTACATAAATAATATTCAAGAAGAAAAATGTTTAATTTAAAAATTTAATGTTGTCCAAAGTAACCACTTTCTGAAGAATCACCCATATAACAGTTTCTTCTTAAGAACAAGTTGTCACAAGTATTTGGCATTTTTTTCAAAAAATATTTTTTTATCTCACAGACAAAATACAGAACGTTTAATAACAATTTATAATATTTCTTAAGTTCTAATTATCAAATTTTTAAAACTATTTTCTTAAAACACTTATTCTATCTCACTGACAAAATTGAGAAAGTGTAATAATGATAACGTTTTTAATAATTATAATAATTTTAAATAAAAATATTAAATACTTTGTAAAAAATTACACGATATTAATATTTTTTAGGAACTAGTTATTATGCTTTTGGCATTTTTTCCAAAGAATACTTCTTTTATCTCACAGTCAGAACACTAAACTTTTAATAATAATGTATCATATAATTTATAAGATTTCTTAAGTACTAGTTATCAAATCTTTTAAATTTTTTTCTTAAAACACTTATTCTATCTTACAGACAAAATTGAGAACGTTTAATAATGATAACGTTTTTAATAATAATAATAATTGATAATAAACGTATTAAATATTTTGTAAAAATTATATGATATTAATATTTCTGAAGAACTAGTCATTTTGTTTTTGGCACTTTTTTTAAAAAAAAAATACTTTTTTATCTCACAGCCAAAATACAGAATGTTTTATAAAAATAAAATTTAAAATTATTTTATTAAATAAAATAACACGAACGCATGTAAATAAAAAGAAAATTAACGCAACACATGTGATTTTAAGTGTTGTAAAGTTTGGCAGCTTTCTTCCTTAAAGCACTGTTTTTCTTAATATTAGCTTTAGGGTTTTTTATGAACTCCCTCATTCGAATTTGTAAGTAAAATTGAATAGTGTTACACAGTATTTCAACCGCTTCTTCAGTATGTTGTTTCCAAGGAAAATTTATTTTCTGACCAGAAGCAACAAACTCTCGCAAAATCTCCTTAAATGCATTTTTGGAGTCACAGTGCTTTTTAAACAAATCTTCTATGGTTGAAATTAATTTAAAAAGCGAAGCATCTGGATCCACAAATTTTGGAACCGTGTCCGCAAATTTCCCGTAGCTACGGGAAATCCTTCTAAAAGGATGCAGGGTTTGATGTGCTATAAAAATTGGAATCTGTTTTTAAATTCAATTACACAGGTAACAATTCACGGTGGTCTTGAAGCAACTTTGAATGAAGGGTTTTAGCACATCATTTTTTTTTTGCTGATTTGGGTTATTTACATCATAAATAGTGTGTAAAAAATTTATTGTCCATAACTTGCCGAGCCGTTTTTAAGAAAACTCATTTTTAAAAAAAATTACTCTTATTTATTAAATTTTTTTTCAAATGGTGACTAGATGACAAATTCTTTATATTTTTCCTGTATTGTAACTTGTATAATTTACATAAGTTGACAAAAATAAGTGTCTTGAGGGAGCATAGGCGGTCATAAAATTTAAAAAATCGAGTTTTTTCTATTTTTTTTGTATTAAAGTACAGTATCTTAGAAATGTTGTCTCAAAAATTTTAAATCGATACAAGAAAAATTCTCTAAAATTTCTAAAATCTCTCTAAAAGTTGATTTGAACATAAAATTCTAATTTAAAATCACTGCGGTAGCTCGAAGGTTGAACGCGATTTTCTCAAAACCACATTTTCAGAGTTGGTGGAGACCATATCTTAAAAAATAGCGCACCGATCATTTTGAAATTTTCTACACATATTTTATACATACTGAGTTTGAACTTGAACAGAAGACTTTTTCTTACAACGTATACAATTTGTTTTAAGAAAATAAAATGATTCATTTTTTAAACAAAAATCACGATTCTTACTTCAAAGCACTATTAAAGATTACAATTTTATTTTTAAATGTGCATCGTTCAAGTGCTACTAATCTACTAACAAATAATAATTTTTGGTTTTTTGATTTCGGATGATCTTAACGGGACTTATCATCTTCACTGGTAGGCTACTTTTTTCTCAGGAGCAACACTAAATTCGTTATAGCACTTATGATTTTTATTTTTCAACAAAAGAATTCCGAAATGTTCTTCCAATGTTAATAAATAGTATGCGAAAATTTAAAACAGAAAAGAATTATTTCTTTCCTTACAAAAAAATCGAGTAAAACCTTTTGTTTAGGCGTTACCGACTTCCTATGCTCCTTTAACATGTGGACGTTAGTATTATACACAACATGCAAGCATACGCACAAAACAGGTGTTGCAGAGTAAAAAAATTAAATTTAATTAAATTCAATCCTTAAATTCATTACACTCTATTTATGATGCAAATAACCCAAATCAGCAAAAAAAATGATGTGCTAAGAAACTTCATTCAAAGTTGCTTCAAGACCACTGTGATCTATTCGTCCAATAGATTGAGACAATTGAATCGCTTTAAAATCATCTATTTCGTCTATATTATGTCGTGCCTATGTCATTTAAAATTGTTTGGCTATTTGCATCTGCCGCAAATGCAACTTCAAGAGAATCAACTGATGCACTAGGTAGAAACAACTGTGGGCACTTCTAATTTATCAGATGATGCTTCAGTAACAATTTTGTCATCAACCTCAATTGTTGACTCAGTGGAGACATCAACCAAGGAAGCCGCTGCAGAATCACAATTTACAGAGTCAACGATGTTCACTTTCCTTTTCTTTTCTTTATTTCCAATCGTTCCTAATTCCATAGTTCTTTTCTTGGGAGATTTTCGTTTAGTTTTTTTTCTAGTCGAATATGCAGAACAATTTGGAAAAATCGTAGGCAATGCACCTTTTTTTAAATGAGTCACTTTATAATTTTCCTGTAATGAACGAAAAAAAAGTTTAGTGAATATTATAAAAATACAATTGTGTAGAATAATATAAAAATAATTTGCATAAAAAGAAGATAATTAAAGAAAATTTTAAAAATAAAAAAACAAACACAATAAAAAATATCAAAAGGAAAAGATGGAACAATTTTTTAATTTTAAAAAAGTAAGAAATTATTGTGAGGTAGTCAGGTACATAAAAATTGGAAAATTCTGAAAAGTGAAATCTTTTAGAAATCTTATAATAAATAAGAATAAAGGATTATTATTTTGATCAATGCAGTTACCTAAATTTTCTTGATTTGTTTTATTAAATATTTCTGTTAAGTTTTGGAATAACCGGAATAACAAAAAAGCCGGTGTAATAGGTTATGTCGTGCAAAACAACTTTTTGTTAGATATACATATAAATATGATAATAGCAAAAACTGTTTTTCCCTAATGCATTTATTTGATTTCGCACAAATTATAATAACTTTTATTTTTAAATTGTTATATTAATTGTTACTTACGAAGGACATTTCTTTAAATTTTCTCTACCTGAAGGCACAGAGAAACAATGCACTTTTTGTTCATTTGCCTTTCGTTTGTAATAACCAGATTTGCAATTCGGAATTATGCACGAATGTCCTTTAACCGAAGGTTCTTTTGGTTCTTTCGGATCCTGCATTTTAGCAGCTACTTCAATCTGATCAAACTTAACACTTCGAAAGTAACATCTTTATATTATTAAACTATTTTTTAATCTAAATATCTGGTAAAACATAAACAACACAAGGCTTTAATATTGCGTGACGCGGACAGCGACACCTCGCGCTGGGTTTTCGAACATAGTACGTATCATAAATAACTGTAACAAGGCTTACATTGAAATAGCGAGTAGTCGGATAGGGCTGGTAGTTTCCTACTACTTGACCCAACCTCTCACAGGGCACGGGTGTTTTGGCTCATATCTTGAGCGATTTAAAGAGATAAAAAGCTCAGAGTGTGTATACTGCAAGTTTCCTGTGGACGACCCAGAACACACACTTTTCAGTTGTAAGCGTTGGGACGCGGAGAGGCAGGTTAAAAGAAAAAGTCGCTTTGGCGACAGAGTAGAGGATATAGGACCACTTCTGATGGTGATACGTGCTGAATGTGCTAGCCGGGAGTGGTTTTAAGGTCCCCAAAAAGGATTTGTTTTTAGCGAGTCGGTGAGTCGACACCTCCGCATATCCCTGTAGAACGGGCTATAGGGTACCTGAGAGTAGGTTTTCATATCCTATGCAAAAAAAACATTATTGTTTTAATATATGTGTAATAGTAATTTCCATTTAAATTTTTATGACTTACATTTTAAACTTATTTACAGACATCATTTTTTTACAAAATTTTGACCATTACATTTTTTTTACAGATAGTAGAGAGTGAAACAAATTTACAGACACATTTAAATTCATTAAAAGAAAAACAAGGAGTAAAAAGAATGTTTAATGAATCTGTTTCGGTAAGCATTTATTTTATATATATTTTTTATTCCTTTTTTCCAAAATCGAAGGAAAGTGTTGACAATTGATAAACAGTTAAATTTTGAACCAGTGAAATAAATATAACAATATAGAAATATAAATTTAGCCTTGATGTACATACGATACGACCTTAAGGAATAGTCACATAAACAATCTGAAAACCCAGCTAATTTTCGGAAATTATTTTACCTTAAGGATGTTGCAAGGTGATGATTCACAGTTGCTTTGACATTAACTTCTGGTGATTCGTTTTATTAAGAATCTAACTTATAACACGAGTATTTTGTGTCACATTTAAAATAAAAAAAATTTTTGACATTAATTGAATTATTAAAATAATTACACATTAAAAAATTGTAACTGATTTATTATAATCAAGTATTTAATACCTATAACCAAATAATGTTTCAATTTAGCACTTGGTGGTCCTCTATAAATTACGTCACACGTCAAAGGGGGGGCGCCGTAGTATAACATTACACTATTGTTTGTAGAAATATTACTATAAAAGTTAGAAAATTTTACTTTTATTAGATGATATATTTAAAGATTGTTAGTGCTTGAATTAAATTCTTACAAAAAAACTTTTTTCTATCTATATAAAAAACAAAAATTAAAATTGTGTTAACATTCATATCTTTCTTAATTTCTGTAGAATTTAAATGTAATTTTATAATCTGTTAAAATGTATTTTTTTTAACATAAAAAAAATCTTTAAAGTATATTGTAATGAAAACCAATAGCTATTTTAATAAATAAAGCCCGAAATTTTGAACTCAATACGAATAAAAACAATTTATATGGATTATTAATTTATTTGAAATAATACAGGAACCAAAATTACTTTGAAAATAATAAAAGAAATGTGAAATTGAGAAAAATAATAAATGATGAAAAAATTAAAAATTAAGGCAAATAATTAAAATTAATGTAAATAATAAGACATTTATGAAATTAATAGAAAAATAATTAAAAACAATTGAAAATCGTGGATAATAATTTAAAAATGTTTAAAATAATTTTTATATTTGAATCAATAATTGAAAATTGAAGAAAATAATTTAAAAATAATGAGAATAATTAACAATTTACGAATATGTTTTTAAAAAGATTATAGAATTAAAAAACATTTTGTAATTATTAAAAATTTTAGATCTCATTTAACTCTTTGAAAATGATTTTTAAAATCAGTTTAAAATAAAAACAGTACAAAAATTTTAATAATAACTTGTGTTGTAACTTTTAATGGGAGGTTAACAGATATGTGACAAGTTGTGACATATAAAGGGGGTGGTTGGGGGCCAAAAAAGGAAAAAATGGTGGGACGTAATTTATGGACTGTGCCTTATACAAAGTAACATTTACAATATAAAAATCTTAGTGAAAACATTTTGTTAAACCCACTAAAAAAAAGGACTGGAAGAAATTAAGAGTTCGAATACTAATATAAAAAAATATAAACAAAACATCTTATACTTCAAGAAAAAAGGTAGAAATAGATTTCACATTCAATGTTATCCAGTTTTTAGAGTTTTTCAAAAATATTTAGGGATTATATTAGGTACGAGTAATACATAGTTTCTGTCTTAAATCAACGAAATATAAGAAAGTAACAAACATTTTTGTGTTCTAATGATGTGCAATTGATACTCTACAACATTGTTTGGCACAATTAAATTTTTTTTCAGGTTGTCCCAAAGAAGAAATCATTAAATGATTCGTCTTCAGCTATTACACCAACTTCTTCAAAAGAATGTCAAAGTTATTCACATTTATCTGTATTAGCGGATATTCCAAGATATGAAAATAATGATAAGTTTGAAATGAAAAAGCAAATAAACATTTGTCAGTTGGCATTAACAGTCACATATATTTATTAAAGATGTAATAAAACTAAAACTACTTTTAAGCAGGGCTGTTATGGACTTAAATGACATTAGGGTATTTGCATTAAAATCATGATTTAAAGAAAAAGAAATTTACAATTCTTCGGATGTTTAATACTGCTTGTAAAACATCACAAACTATACACAAACCCCACAAATTTAAAAATCGTGCTAATACAGATGATCAAAATATGTACCATTTACAAATTTTTGGCTTTAAGGTAGCCAAAAATAGTATTAAATTTTTACGTCTTCAAGTCATTATAATTTAAATAAATTCCAAATGTCAATTAACTCAAATTTCAATTAAACGAAAAATATATTTATAAACATTGTTGAAACAAATTATTGTTATTAATTCCACAGGCACACAAAACAAGAAAAGTGTCATGGCTGAGATAGTACACTAGTGTACTTCTACGTATTTTTTGCTAAATTGGCTAAATTTTTTGAGATAATCTCAAAAAATCGATATTTTCGTATTTTAGCAGTTTTTTTTAAAGTGTCTCAAAAACTTTTGCCAAATTGGTCATTCTGACTTCGGATTCGGATTCAGCGGGAAAAAATACGTAAGAATACACTAGTGTAGTGTCTCGGTCATGATACTTTTCTTATTTGAGTGCCTGTGTTATCAAATGTAAAATAATAAAGCTAGAAACTTGCGTTTTTTTGCATTTTGCAACTTTTTATATTTTGTATAATAAAAAACAAGTCTTAACCATTAAATAACGATTTAATAAATAGTTTGAAGAAACTTACGTTTTTGTTTAGTAATTTCTTATAAAGTAAAGCTAAATACTTTGTTTTTTTTAGGTTTGTCGATTTTTCATGTTTGGAACTGCTAACCATATGTATGATACTCAAAATTGAATTGTATGTATGTATTATTATAATTTGTAAATTTAATTGTTTTCATTCTTTTATAAATGTAAAATATGAAAAGCACGATTATAGAAAAAAATTTATTCTTATTTTTAAATTAAGTTATTCTACTTTAATCTTATAAACGCACCTTTACATTACAGATTCAATAATTTGATAACAATTGTTTCAGTTACAGGGGATTTTCGCGGCCATGTATAAAATAGTTAATAATAAAAAAAATAGTAAATAAATTATTGGATGTTGTTCTCTGTACATTTATAAACAGAAACAGTGTTATCCGATTGAAAAATAGTGATTTCCCAAGATTTTATATCAAATCTACGAAAACGCCTTTTTTCCAATTCATTTTACAGAGGGACTTTCGTGGGCTTTGAGCTACCTTTAAATATCATTTAATTCCCAAATATGGGAAGAAACCACTGAAAACCAGTTAATTGCGCCCAAATTTAAGGATAAGATTTCAAAATTGAACATGAGTTAGCTTAAGAAAATTTTCCACCAATTTTATTCAATCAGTGCTCATTTAATGCTAAATTGATTAATCTTTCGATGTATGATGAGAAAAAAAAAATTTAATAGAATAAAAGATACGAATTAGCCACAATGTTGAAACTTATTAAAAAAATCAAAATATTGGATTGTTCTTTGCCTGTATCCTCATGAATTCACATGATAACTAAAAAGGTTGTAAGGATAAGAATTTTTGTAACTCCGGAATTCGCTCGCCGGATATCCAAGGTTTATGAATTCGTTGACTTAAATCTAGTTTCTGTAAAACAAATGCATCTTTGTCTACTGACTGATAATTTGTCAAGTTAAATACTAGAGCAAAAATGAATCTTAGCCTGCTGGCTGACTTTTAACTTTAAGATTTTAAGATTTATATTTCATTTTTATTGAATAATTTTATGGCCTTAAATTTAAAGGAAGGGTGTAGTCAGAGATGGCACAGAGATTAATCAACAAAATTAATTTATTAAATATAATCATAAAATGAAGAAAGGATACAATAAAATTATTTATAAAAAGAATCATATTTAAAACAAAAATAAAACTGGTGATTTTCTTTGTAAAAAAAATAACAAAATAAAAATGTAATGTTCTTCTATAAAAGTAACAAAAATAATAGTTTTTCGTATAAAATTAAAGTGTCCATGATCCCCTGGCATAAAAATTCAGAATACTCCTGATTCTGAAACAGAGAAATAATTATCCCCTAATTATTAATCCCCTTTGACCATAGAAAAATTTCTCCCTCTAACTCTCTAGTTTAACCTATTCTTAATGATTTGCTCTAGACTTTATTAAAAATATCCGTGCTCACCTCTACCCTTCTTATATGTAACAGACCTCTCCAAGGGGAAAGTTACGTCTAATATGCAATGGCATTGTCCAAACAGGAGAACCTGTACTGGCTTCTGCCATTGCTTTAAGAAAACCCAGCCGTTGTCACGGAAGAACCCGTAGGCAACGCAAAGGCGGATCCAGACGAGGGTTTTGGATGGGGGGATATGTGAGATAGAAAGAGACAAGAATATAGTGCTATCTCTTTCTCTCTCATTAAGGCTTTTGGGAGGGGCGATCGCCCCATCGCCACCCGCTGGATCCGCGCCTGAGGCAACGTAAGCATAACTTCCATTCACCACCAAAAAGGAGAACCTTTATTGGCGGAGAATGCCTGGGCCACCCTTCACCTCTAGGGTTCCGGATGATTCACCCGACTTCTGGGGAAGGGGAACCTTCACTAAGTCCTCAGGTGTTCTCGCAGTTTTTCATAGCTCAATCACTATGTTTGCTCAATGTCGAAGAAAGTATGACGGGGGAACCCGTACACACCCCTCCGGCCAGCATCCCCTTACAGGTGAACCTGAGAGGTGATTGCCTTAGGATGAGCAACCTAGTGCAATACCGAGGTGAACCTCGAGTCCCGAGAGCCAGGAGACTGACCAAACCGCAAGCAAGAGTCGAGTATATGCTTCAACTCCCTTCCACACGTGAGTATGGAGAACGGGTAGAGGTAGTCCGGAGAGGTACGTACCCGTGTACCTACTCAGCGAGCCGAGAGCGGGAGGCTCGCTATGTGATGGTGGGGATATTACTGGATACTCACATCATCACAAGGTCTCATAGATTTTTAAAGGTTTCCTCTTTAGCTTTAAAATAAAAAAAAAGTTTATAATGGGATAAAGAAAAGCAAAAATATTAAAATTAACCAATTTTAATATATCTTTTTAAATACCCATAAATTTTTGCACTACAACGTTTAACAGACAATTTATAAATTGTTTAACCATTCTTAGTTAACAAATAAAGAACTTCAAAAGTTTTCTTTATTTAGATTTCGTTTTTTTTGCGTAGGATGTGAAAACCTGCTACCAGGTACCCTGTAGCCCGTACTACAGGGTTATGCGGGAGTGGCGATGTTCTGCCGACCCGCTAAAAACACACCCTTTTTTAGGGACCTTAAGACCACTCCCGGCTAGTACTTTCCGCGCGTATCGCCATCAGGAGTGGTCTTATATCCCCTAATCTGTCGCCGAAGCAACTTTCTCCGGACCGCGGGACCTACTATCTTTGACGGTCATGGAGGCCCTTAACACACACAAGTTGGGTCCAGGGACTCGATAAACCGTCAATTTGTTCTAAAAACGCTTCAAGAGAAAGAAAACTTCCTCTATCTGAGTTTTCTTGCGACTTAGGCGGCCCTGAAGCGGCTACGCTCCAAAGCCTCTTTTCTTTTTGCCTGTTGCAGGACTCTCCTGAAACAGGCGCAGTTACCCGAGCCTGCGACATAAAACACTTCCGTCATGCCCTGCTCTTCCGAGCACAGGAAACAAAGTGCCTCTTTTGTACACTCTGCAAGAGTGTGGCCAGACCCTCCGCACTTGAAACATGCCGAGGATCTGTCCACTCCCTTGCACTCAGCTTTCTTGTGGCCGTAGGCCAGGCACCTATGACACCTGGTCACTATCAACCTCCTCCTAATGTGGCAGCTAAAAATCCCACCTTTACCCTTCCTTCTTCTTCTAACCTTTTAGCATCATCTTAGTCCAGGACCACGATTGTTAACTTTACCCCTCTTACATTTGGACCGAAGACCTTGACTTCCCTCTTTTCTCGAGGAGTCCGTATGAGCTCCTCAAAGGCTACTGGTGCCATCCATCCCTCGGCACAATGTGGAACCTTAGATTGAGTTAGGTATCGTTGATCAGAACGAACAGACAACCGGTCTAACGGGCGTCAACCCTAGATCGAGACTACTCCGCACCAACTTAGAAAAACCAAGGAGGCGAGAGTGTCCTATTCTTCCCAGAACCCATGTCACACAGTAGGAAAAAACTCTGTACGGACAAATTGATTTTCAGCTCACAATTATTATCCAATTTACAACTTTTTTTTTTAGTTAAAGGTAATAAAATTTTGCACAAAACGTACGTTTTTTATTTTCTAAAAAAATTGTTAACAATTCTTTATTAAATGTTAAAATAAAAAAATTAAAAAATTTGAATTTGAACGAATACCATTGCTTATTAAATATACATACTGTACCAATAATAATTAAAATTATTAAAGTAACACTCCAAAAATGATTTTATGCAATAACTATTGTTTTAAATTTTTTTAAAATTTTTTATAAACAAATAAGTAAGCAAAAAAATAAGTCTACAAGTAATTATCAATACTATTTAGTACTATAAATAATTAATTTTTTATATTTTAATCAATTGGTATAAACAATTTATATTTTGCAGTTTCTTATAATGTGACGGATGATTTCATTTGTCTAAATACTATTTTATATAATGTTGACGTAAAATACTTTTCCAAGTTTATTTTTTATTTCAACAATCTTCATACAAAGCTTAATTAACAAATACATAGTCTCCATGTTTTCAGTTGTTTGAGACACGTTCTTTTTAAATATTTTTTTAAACATCTAATGTATATTTAATTTTTAGTCAAAATTGATAAATCTTAATGCTTAAAGTTGTTATTAACAATTTTATAAATAAACAATTTTCAAGAACAAAAACTTTAATACTATTTGTGTCCCTTTTTTCTTCAATAAGCGTTTTTACTAATAAAATACAATTATCAGTCTGTATTATTTTCATTAATTAATAATCACAGCCCCACAAAAAAAAAAGTGTCATGTACTTTTGACCGGAATACCTTAGCCCTATGTATTTTGACGCGCTGAACACGAATCCGAAGTCCATTTTGCTCCATCACGTCAGGATTTTTTTCTAACCTCAAAAAACATGTCGGATTTTGAGAGGTAGGCGATTTTTTAAAAAAATTTATGGATTTACTTCAAACTTGGTATCTGGGGGTTTTTTGGGTCGCTGATTATGAATCTGAAGTTAGATTTTCAAAATTCAAAATGGCGGATCCAATATGGCGGACGAATTTTGAAAAAATTTGAAGATTTACTTCAAACTTGGTATCTGGGGGTTTTTTGGGTCGCTGATTACGAATCTGAAGTTAGATTTTCAAAATTCAAAATGGCGGATCCAATATGGCGGACGAATTTTTAAAAAATTTGAAGATTTACTTTAAACTTGGTATCTGGGGGTTTTTTGGGTCGATGATTACGAATCTGAAGTTAGATTTTCAAAATTCAAAATGGCGGATCCAATATGGCGGACGAATTTTGAAAAAAATCGAAGATTTACTTCAAACTTGGTATCTGGGGGTTTTTGGGTCGCTGATTACGAATCCGAAGTTGAATTTTCTAAATTTAAAATGGCGGATCCAATATGGCGGCCGAATTAAAAAACATATTAAGATTTACTTGGCGGCAAGAATATGGCTGATGAATTTTTTTAAAATATTAAAATTTACATAAAATTTGGTATCTAGTGGTTTGTGGGGTGACTGATTGCAAATCTGAAAACAGATTGTCAAAATTCAATATGTCAGTTCTGAAGTATATAATTTTCCTTTATTCCTTTTTATGGTAGCGCACTCTTTTGTTTTCGAAAGATATGTGTAGCGGTTTTCTCTTTAAGTTCACACTACCTGGTACAACATCCCTTTTCAGCATCCAGCAAAAGTCGGCCATTATATTTACGCCCCACCTTCCTTGATAACGACGTTCCATTTCTTTAAGGTCTTGATGAAATCCCTCTCCCTGTTCCTCACTGTAGTCTCCTAAATTTTCGGGGAAGTACTTTAGATGTGATTCTAAGAAATGTAGCTTCAAGCTCATCAAGCATCCTTGCTTTCCGAAGTTTGTTATCATATTATTTGCCATTTCTTCCCAATTCTCGCTTTTGTTATTCCCCAGAAAATTTTCAACAATTAGTTTAAAACTAATCCATGCATTGTTCTCAGTTTTACTCATGTTTCTGACAAATTTCTCATCTTTTAATAATTTTCGAATTTGTGGGCCATCAAAAACTCCCTCATTTAGTTTGGCATCAGAGACCTCAGGGAATTTTTGTTCTAGGTATTTAAAACATTTTCCATTTTTATCTAAACTCTTAACAAACTGTTTTGCTGCTCCTAGTTTAATGTGCAATGGTGAAAGCAATATTTTTGAGGGATGAATCAATGGCTTCTTAATGATATTTTTCGATCCTGGTTTAAAAGATTTGCTTTTTGGCCATTTCTTTTTTTTGTAATGATTCTTTCTATCTCTACTATCCCACAGACACAAAAAACAGGGCGTTTTTGTGAAACCTGCTTGTTGTCCAAGCATAATACTTAAGATCTTAAAATCCCCACAAATTTGCCAGTTATGTTCTTGATATTTTATTTTATCTAAAACTAGTTTTACAGATTCAAAGCTTTCTTTAAGTTCTGTAGAATGAGCCATAGGAATCGAACCATAAATATTAGTATTATGAAGTAATACTGTTTTTAAACTTCTTTTAGAAGAGTCTATGAATAACCTCCAATCTTCATCTTTGTATACGCCAGGTTTTAATTGATCCATTAACCCATTAATGTCAGAACAATATACCAATGACTGCTTTTTGTCTTCTGTAAAATATTTTCTGAATTCCTTTTCCCTATCGCGATAAAAGGAAGATGTAGTTCCTTTCGATAGCATTTTTTTCTACTTAAGAACTGATGCAAGATATTCTGCAACATCTTTTGGTAGTTTTAAATCTCTGATGAGATTGCTGAGTTCTTTTTGTGTGAACTTTTCAGGTATTTCTTCTTCCTGTTCACCAGTTGGAATGTAATAGTCATCTTTGTCATCAATACTCATGTCGTCATCTATATCACTAAATACATCTTCTACTTTTGAACAGTCGATTTCAAAATTTTTTGAAGAAGAAGGTGTATCACAAAAAATTTCTGGTTTTGTTACAGTTGTCACATCAGCGTACAATATTTTTCCTTTATTCTTGTTATTATAACCTTCTACATTGGTCATGCAAAAGTAACAATCTTCTTGTTTCAATGGTTTTTTCCACAGCATTGGTTTTTTAAATTTAAAGTACTTATCGTCCTTAGTATTATTCCAACGAGTTAACATTATGTGACAGGATAAGCAAATTTTGTGTGGAACCCAATTTTTATTTTGATCGGCTATCTCTAAATCAAAGCAATCTTTGTAAATTTGTCTAATATTGTCATTGATTGGTTTACAATTCTTTGGAACATCGAACTGTCCACATATATAACAAAATGCATCTGCATTGCTATTGCATATGTGTTTTGATCTTAATGCTTTAAAATTAATTTTTGAAGCATTTGAAGTTTTTGTGTTGTTTTGATTTTGAAAAGCCATGATTTATTGAATAACCCGCACGTTAGGGATCCTGGTCCGATCGCAGGCGAGTCCACCGTCCTAGGGGTGATAACTCTCATACCTCCCCAGGCCTAAGTATGAGAGCTTTCCGACTTTGACGAGGACAATGTCAACTCGTCGTCGGACACACTACGTTATCATCCTCACACCCTAACGCCCACCTGCAAGGCAGCGCGCCTACGCTGGCTTCGTTACTTCGATAAACAGGAAGCGAATCATTCTACAATCCCCTTTCGGGGCAGTTGTCATCGCCTACTACATTTATCGAAGCAGCAGGATTTAAATTGTGCCAAAGCTCAATAAGAACGTTAGACATAGAATGACAATGATATGTCCATCAGGAATAAGATGCAGAATGGAACAATGTACTTTCTTATTTGGCTTCTGCACCAAACATATCCAATCTGTTACCAAGGAATATTTTATGATAAAATTGTAATAGAAGTCATATTTGAAAATGTGAGAAACTCGCTTCGAAATCACACTCAGCAACTTAAAAACCTGAAGATACCAAATTTCATAAAAATTTCGAAAATATGACGTCAGATTCGCAATTAGCGACCCAAAAAACCCCCAGATACCAAGTTTGAAGTAAATCTTCAAATTTTTTCAAAATTCGTCCGCCATATTGGATCCGCCATTTTGAATTTTGAAAATCTAACTTTAGATTCATAATCAGCGACCCAAAAAACCCCCAGATACCAAGTTTGAAGTAAATCCATAAATTTTTTAAAAAAATCGCCTACCTCTCAAAATTCGACATGTTTTTTGAGGTTAGAAAAAAATCCTGACGTGATGGAGCAAAATGGACTTCGGATTCGTGTTCAGCGCGTCAAAATACTAAGGTAATATTTTTAAACATTTGTTTAAATAATTCTTAATTAACAAATAAAAAGTCTCGTTCTTTGTCTAACTATGATCTCAGATATATTAAAAAAAATATCATATATCGGAATAATTATTTTAACAGAACTAAGTTTCCAAGACGAAAAATGACAAAAAACTGTTATTTGTTACATAAGATCGAGTCTAAGTTTTTGTTGATTAGGCTTCGTTTAAACATTAAACAACCTCAAAATGAATAATCGTTTTCAACGTCAAATTTATTTAATTTTCATGAAATTGCAATTTTTAACGCCTGAATTTGTAAAAACTACAAGTGTCTACACTTCCCCTGAAAAAAATTACATTAACTTATTGTTTCTTCTACATATATCAAAAATCAAAATTATTCATTTGGACTAACTTTTGTTCCGATTGTTTGTCCGATTCCTCCTTAAGTAATAAAAATTATAAAAATTAACATCGAGACTATGTATTTGTTAATTAAGCTTTGTTTCAAAAAAGTTAAACAAACATTAACTTATTTATTATGTTTAAATAAACATCAAGATTATGTATTTGTTAATTAAGCTTTGTTTAAAGAAATTATTTTTGCACATTATTTTAGACATAGTTTAAACAAAACTTAATTAACAAGTACATAATCTCGACGTTTTTCGTTGTTTGATGTTTAAACAAAGCGTAATTAACAAATACATAGTCTCGATATTTTAAGTTGTTTAATGTTTAATCTTAGCTTAATTAACAAAAACGTAGTCTCGAGCTTATGTAACAAGTAACTTTTTTTTGTCATTTTTCGTCTTAGAAACTTAGTTCTGTTAAAATAATTATTCCGATATATGATATTTTTTTAATATATCTGAGATCAAAGTTAGACAAAGAACGAGACTGTTTATTTGTTAATTAAGAATTATTTAAACAAATGCTTAAAACTATTATTAATTAATGAAAATAATACAGACTGATAATTGTATTTTATTAGTAAAAACGCTTATTGAAGAAAAAAAGGGACACAAATAGTATTAAAGTTTTTGTTCTTGAAAATTGTTTATTTATAAAATTGTTAATAACAATTTAAAGTTATAAGATTTATCAATTTTGACTTAAAATTAAATATTCATTGGATATTTAAAAAAATATTAAAAAAGAAGGAGTCTTAAACAACTGAAAACATCCAGACTGTATTTGTTAATTAAGCTTTGTTTAAAGATTGTTTAAATAAAAAATGAACTTGGAAAAGTATTTTACGTCAACATTATATAAAATAGTATTTAGACAAATGAGATCATCCATCACATTATAAGAAACTGCGAAATACAAATTGTTTAAATAAATTTTTTATAACAATTGTTTAAAATATAATAAATTAATTATTTATAATCCTAAATAGTATTGATAATTACTTGTTGATAACAAATACACTAAAAAATGTTAAACTTAATAGCTAAAATTCAATAATTTTCATAAAACAATTTTTGTTGACTTATTTGTTTATAAAAAATTCAAAAAAAATTAAAACAATATTGTTATTGCATAAAATCATTCTTGGAATGTTACTTTAATAATTTTAATTATTATTGGTACAGTAAATAAATCAATTTGTCCACATACAGTTTGTTTTCCCACTGTGTGTCATCCACAGCTGACGAGGATGGTTAGCCCTCATTTGGAATCCGAATTAACATGATGCGCACAGGTTAGCTAATGCACAGGTTTGAAAAACTGCGGCTTCCCGAATTAACGGGGTCCCGTTCATTTCCCTGTGCCCAAACTCGCCAGACATCGGGGCTCGATGAGTTCTGGGAAGAGCCGAACAGCTTGTTCAGTGGTGGCGACCGAAGGACAAGTGCCTGGCCGGTCCTAAGCTCCCTCACCACGACAAGGTGACACCACGAGGGGGATTTCTTTTCTTTTGTGAAATTAATTAATTACTATTGGTCTAGAGTTACAATACAGTTTAAAACGTTTGCGAACAATTTTCAAGCTTTTTAAAGAATTATAGTTTAAATAAATAACTTTAAAATTTGTTTAACTTAGAACAATTATAATAGTTCTTAATTCTAGGCCAATCATAGTAATTAATTAATTTTACAAAAGAAACGGAATCAAAGTAAGGAAAACTTTTGAAGTTCATTATTAGTTAATGAAGATTGTTTAAACAATTTAAAAACTGTTAGTAAACATTTTCTTCTGTATTGTAATTATAGGCCAATAGTAATTAATTAATTTCACAAAAGAAACGAAATGAAATAAAGCGAAACTTTTGAAGTTATTTTTTTGTTAACTAAGATTGTTTAAACAGATTTAAAATCGTTAGTTAGTACCTAGAACTGTTTAAAAATATTTTAGACAAATTTTGTGTGTAAAATATATAATTTTATTTTGTGTATTTCATCAAAATAGTTATTTTTGATTCGTTTTTTATAGTTCGACAGAAAAACCACTTAAGTGCTTTGTTATAAATAAATGTTTTTAAAATATACAGAATAATTTTATTCCACTTTTTTTTGTCAAAACTTGTGATTCGATAATGCAACATCAGTTTAAAAAATTTGAAGGTAATAATTATGTAAATTATACATGTAATTTATTTCTAGAAGTTTAATTTAAGTTTTTTGTCCAAAACCTAAGTGGACTTAGGTGGCTCTTTGAGCGAACGGCTCAAATGATCTTGAAAGAATAATTCTTTTAAAAATTGCTTTCGATTATTTTAGTAAGGAGTTACTTTCGGTGGCTGCTCAGTGTAGTTGTTATCTGAAAGTGTTAGAGGAATTCTTTTCAAATATATCCACTGAGTTAACAACTTTTATATTTTTTCAAAAAAAGAACTGTTTTTAAGATTTGTTTGATTATTGTAGTAATGGGTGGCTTTTGAAAGGTGATCAGTCTATTTGTCATAGCTATTAGTATCTTAAAGAGACAAAATTTTAACTAAAATGTTTCAAAAGAAACAATTGTTTGCAGTGACAAAAAAAGGGTCAGTTGTACAATTTTTATGGGTAGTGCATATGGTATAATAATAACAACAACAATAATAGTAATAATAATTAAACATTATTATATTATAATTAATATAATGAAGTATAATAAATAAAAAATATCTATTCACATTACCTTAATGTTGACATTAATTTCGTTGACGGATTAATGGTGTCCTCACAAGTTGGGTAACTAAATAGTCACCCGGGACACCACTCGAAATGGGTTTATCCGTTACCAAGCAGCTCAAAGATACTGGTCCGACTTGGCTCAGTACTAAGATGCCCATTACAGAACATCGTGTAGGTATTTGATCGGGTTGGTAAGGGACTTGTGGTACCCTTTACGGGATATCACAGAATTTCTAAGCCAACTGGGTCAAGTACTTGACTGTCATTTGAGATTGGGTTTCTGACACACCAATCGGATGGCTCCCCAGGTGGCGGATGGAAGAAGGCCTCTCAGATATGGGAGGTACCGAGGAATTTAGAGTACCCGTGGCGGACCTACAATAGGTCTCTCTCGGATGGAGATCAGGGTTCAGTTGGAAGTGGCAATAGGACAGAACCTAGGCAACGATCAGGCATTGACCGTCAACAAGCTAGAATACGTTTTAAATGGACGGACCAACTTCGGAAGGACATCATGCTGTTGGCAAAACAGTAGTCCTTGCAGAAGAGGATATATGCTAAGGTTGCATGAGCGATGGGTCAATATGTACCCCCAATACGCTCAAATGACACCTCAGTATTTAAGAGATCAAGTATCCTCTCTGCAAAAAAGAGATATGAAGCTTTTCTTCAGGAGGAAAAAGAAGAACCCTCAGAGAACCTTCAGGTTCCAACAGTTACACCTACGCTAACTACCGAAGAAGGATACATGGGGTCTAGGGAAACCAAAGCCCATCTAAAGGTTTCCATTAAAATAGACAAAATCGCTGAAGGGAATAACGAGCTCTCATTGCAGAGCGAGATTGTATATCTAGAATCAAAAAGAAAATTTACACCCAGGGTTTTGGTAATAGCCTAGACCCTAAAAAGATTGCATCACACTCTGAAGAAATCGAAGGTGCAGACCATCAAGCAACATTGGATTGAGAAGATACGTTCTATTTTTGTGATAAGGGAGCGTTTAGAACCGCGGGTTAAATGGATAAAGCAAAATGATACCTATGCTACTAATCCTTCACGCCTGTTAGGTTCACCATAGCCAAGTGTCGAGAGACCTCCATGTCGTGAAGAGATTGAAAACTCTATGGGAGTATCATCTATGGGAAAGCCCATTCAGTAAATGATGAAAAGTCATCATTAACACTCTTTCCTAGCTTCTGTTTTAGACAGAGGCTGGACCATCCTGCAGAGGTTAGTCCACCAATTACTAAAGAGGAGGTGAGAAACATACTTGCTAAAAGGAAGAACTTTTCAGCACCCGGGCCGGATAAGCTTAATAACACAGCCACACAAAAAAATAAAGTTCCCTGGCTTGGGTATGAGACCCATATTTTCCTATGTATTTTAATGCGCTGAATCTGAATCCGTTATCAAAATTGGCCTAGCACTTCTAGGTTTGACCCTAACCTCAAAATCAATAAAATGACACTTTTTGTTAATTAGAATCTGAACCCGACTTAAAAACACATCAATTATTGATGTGTTATAGTGTAATGTTTTAGTCGTTCCTACTAGGGATTTTTTAAATTTCAAGCGTTACCGACATTTAAAAAGAGATTTCCTCAATTGTGTGAATTTCATACCTTACCGACATTATTTTAAAGGGGATTTCTCCAAGTGTTTGAATTAAGTACTTTACTGACATTATTTTTGCTTTTATAAAAGGGAATTTCCCCATTTTATTCAAATTTTCAGCGTTACCAACATTACTTTCGCTTGTTAGGTTTCTTTCTTTAAATTTACAGAGTTACCGACAGTGTTTTTTTTTAACTTTTGAAGTGTGTAGTTTCGAATTTTCGAGCTAATATTTGTTATGCAGATATAAATATGGATTCGGGACTAGAGCATGAGATAGAGACTGTTTCTGTCCTTATATTATCTCCTATCCTGTTCCAGTAACCATATTCATTGTGCTTTGAGCTTAAGTTGTACTGATATCATTTTTTTCGTATGCGTAAATTATCGAATATATTACTTGAAGTATAATGCATTCACAATCCTGATTATTATTGAACAACCTCCAATAATCTTCCATATTGGATTTCGACACTGAATATAAAGCATCTTGTTTGATATTTTTTAGAATTAAGATAATTAATATATATAATAAAAAGAGAAACATATGATTGCTTTAACAGATTATTTTTATTTTGATTTGCTAAATATATTATATTTTACATATAAGTACGTTGACTTACGTAGTTACCAACTTTGACGAAGTAATTAAAGTTGGCACAACTGATAGCGTCAGTTGATATTGTCTATTCTGCGAGTTTTGCCGTTACGAAAAAACGTGTCTTCCTGTTTCTCTCACATTTTTCAATTACAATGGTAAGTATATATTGATATATTACATATTTTAGTTAAATTTCAATTTAAGCATACATTTATAACAATAATAAAGCAAAATGCTTAATGCTAAATTTTTAAATATTTTAGAATCCTCATCGGACTGATCTGCATTCCCTTTACTGCGGTAGATGCTGCTTTTGCCATTTTATTGCATGTGTTTAACCATTTGTAAGAATTTTATACGTTCCAATTAATATTTTAAAATATTTTTCCCCATAATACGTTTTAAACATAACCACAACTGTTTACACATTATTTTCAGTTTACCCTTTACTGATGTAGATGCTGCTTTTGCATTTTATGGCACGTGTTCAACCATTGGTAAGAATTTTATACGTTTCAATTAATATTTTAAAATATTTCGTCCCATAATACGTTTTAAACATAACCACAACTGTTTACACATTATTTTCAGTTTACCCTTTACTGCGGTAGATGCTGCTTTTGCATTTTATGGCACGTGTTCAACCATTGGTAAGAATTTTATACGTTTCAATTAATATTTTAAAATATTTCGTCCCATAATACGTTTTAAACATAACCACAACTGTTTACACATTATTTTCAGTTTACCCTTTACTGCTGTAGATGCTGCTTTTGCATTTTATGGCACGTGTTCAACCATTGGTAAGAATTTTATACGTTTCAATTAATATTTTAAAATATTTCTCCCCATACCCAGTAAGAAATGAATGCTCGAATCGACGTCGAATAGACGTCGATTTATCGGTCGATATTCCATCGATGTGTCTAATCGTTTCGATGTAAAGCTGACACTGAAATCGATGCATTTTCGATATCGACGAAACATCGATGATAAATGAAAAACATTCTATTGAGTAAGAAAAATTTTTAAATCTCAGAATATTCACTTGACCGAATTTTCGATGGTTAGAATTTCTATGTGCCTAAATTTTTCTTTGCTTTTTTGATAGAATTTTTGAAACATCGAATGTTTATTTGACTGAAGTTGCAAATGACCAAACAAAATGAAGGTTGCTTGTGCAAAATTTAAAATTAAGGGGGGTTTTTAATGGAAAAGTCGAAAAATAAACATTTTCGATTTTATTTCATTATTGATTTATTTTTATAAATATCTATCTAAACCTAACATATTAAACATTAAAACATATTAAAATGGAAGTATTTTGAAAGAGAAAAAAATTATTTTTACATCTAAAATGTTATCTTAAACGTTTATCTTAATGTCATGAAGTTGACTCTAAAAAAGAAGGCGTTTTGCGGTAGATGCGGATTCCGCCATTTTGAATCACCGGAAACCTAAAAATCCAAAAGAATCTTAAATATACATGTGTGGGCAGTCAGTATACCAGGAGTTTTACTTAAAACCAAAAAACTCTGTTAAGTAAAAATTCGGATTTATCTGAATTTGATCGAAAACACGAAAAAATATTTAAAGAAAAATATTAACGTTGAACATCTGGATATTACACTTTAATATCTAGATGTTAAGAATTAGATGCTAGATAATGACGTCTAACATCTAGATTTTTGATATCTAGATAGCTGTCTCTCTGTTAAATGATAAATATGTTACGCGTTAACATCTAGATGTAACGGGTGAACATCCATTTTTCTCAGTGAATTATGCAAAAAAAATCGGCCTCCGGAGGTGCATATAATGCTATTATAATTTTGAGGAATTATTATGTAATAAACTAATAATGTGTTAGTTAATGTCAATTATGAAAATAAACTTAATTTTTTGTTTTTACCTAAAATAAATATAAAACAGTTTTTAGAAGATGATACGTACCACTAACATCAATTAAAAAAACCAAAAAAATTATAAAAGATGGAAAAGATCATGTAGAAGCGATCAGGAT
Source organism: Ganaspis brasiliensis (assembly GCA_037103525.1). NCBI lineage: Eukaryota > Metazoa > Arthropoda > Insecta > Hymenoptera > Figitidae > Ganaspis > Ganaspis brasiliensis. The sequence continues at coordinate 988,436 of JAZKLR010000298.1, forward strand.
TACGCAGTTACGCCTAACTCCTAGTTTTTGACAATATATTCGTAAGGAATGTAGAAAATGTAAAAAACTAAGCCAAAATGACTTCAGTGCAAAAAGCAAGTTTGCCAGGAAAACTTTTATCGATTTGACTTCGATTCGACATCTATTGAAATATTTTAAAAATGTTCTATGACTGGAGAAAAAAAAAGTTATCGATTCGATTTCGGTTCGACATCGATTTACATATTTTGGAAATTTTGTGAATTCAGTGTCCAAATTATTAAAAATTAATCGTGCTCTGCTTTTTTGGTAAAAAACAGTACATACAGCGCCTCTTAATGTAACATCGATTTTACATCAAAATCATATTGCATTTTGATAATTGATGATTTGTCGATGGAATCGATATCGAATCGACATCGAATCGAGCAACTATTTCTCACTGGGTAATACGTTTTAAACATAACCACAACTCTTTACACATTATTCTCAGTTTCAGTTTAAATATTCAAACATAACCTAAAAATTTTTTTATTTCTCTACAGATACATGGCGTCTTCAGTCAAAGAACTGCTACAACATCAAGTCAAAGCTTTCAGCACCTCAATTGCCAGTGCAAAATTTTACACCTTTGATGCTAATGCAAAATTTCTTACCTCAGCAGTCATTTCCAAATTACACACCCCAGCACCACGTTCAAAATTTTACACATAATACGCCAGTCCAAAATTTCACTAATCATCGAAATCGATATCAACAGCAGCAGCAAGTTCAAAATGTATTACCTCCGGCTCCCCTTCAAAATCAAGTGCAACCACGACTTTAAAAGCATCAACCTTCAGTTCAAAATAAAATACCTCAGCCTGACGTTGACAATCAAATACCTCAGCCGCACCCACTTGAAAATTTTTAAATTAAAATATTTGTGAACTCACCTTAAATTAAAGATTTCTTATTTATTTCTTTTTTTTGTATTTAATTATTTTACTTTGAAATTTGATTTATTTCATTTTAACATTTTAAAGTTCTACAATTCTATATTTTATTTTGTTTGTGTTTAAATATTATATTGTGTTTAATTAATTTTGTTTATCCTTTTATTTTTTAATTCTAAATTTAGTTAAATTTAACTATAAATTTTTGAATTTCAAATTTATTTATTTTGATTTAATAATTAAAATTTGAAATAAATTCAATTCCATTTAATTTATTGTTAAACTTTTTTTTAAATTAAATATACAAATTTTCTGCTGTTTTTAAGCTATTCGCATTTATTTCGATATCAAGAATTGTAAAGGGTAAATTTTTATAATTTTTTATTAGAAAATTAAGAGTAAAATTATTATTTGCATTAATAATAATTAATATTACTCATTAATTAGGAAATATTAATATATATTGAAAAACGATATTCAAATTTAACGGATTCAATCAATATGCAATGTAGGTAAAGTAGGGCAAAATACTTTTCACTACTTCCAAACTTTAGGTAAATATCATTGTTTTTTTCCTGTAAATATGAATTTTTTTATGAAAAACCATTTGTTTTACTTGAGAAATGAATTATTATTCGTTTCTTTGTTAATTAGAGTAATATTAGTTTGTTGAAATCCCTACAAAACTCATACGTATACGAGAGATTATTATCCCGTTCATCTGCAACAACTCATGTGATTGTGTATTTATTCCGTATAAGGAATTACATATTATATGAATCATTAAACCTCGTATATGTATCTTTCGTAATATGCCGCTCAGAAATTTTTTTTTCTTGATTCTGGATGTCAATTGATATCATGTAAAACGTTGCCAGTGGCGATTTGGGCGAACGCGTTAAGGCGCACAACCTAGCAGCTGCTAGAGACCTCGAGTTAACCCTACCGCTGGGTGGACAGGGGTTCGAGTCCGCTGACTTTCAAGGAATCGATATTTTTTCTTTTTTATATTTAATTTTTTATTTCACGACAAAGCAAAATATAAAGTTCCCTTTATTTTTTGAACCTTTTCAAACTATAATTTTATTCGCAAAAAATTAAATAATTTTTGGAAACTTCAGGCCCGTGGAAATTACCACGAGAAGTTTCCAGAAAGTTTCCATGGGTAACTTCCAGGAAAATTCCTGGAAATATCGGATTTATCTGGGATGTCATAAAAATTACGTTAAAAATTACGTTAAAAAAGACGTTAAAAAAGACGTACAAAAAGACGTCAAAAATGACGTCCTCTTATATCCCAATTCCGGACTTAATTTTTGATGTCATATTTTACTAAAAAATTACATACTTTTTTAAGTATTTTCGTACTTTAGAATTTACGTCATTCTGACGTCAAAATTGACGTATTATTTGACGTCGGATTTTTCAAGTGGGCAAGTTGAAAATCATCCAGGATATACTTCTATGAAACCGGTACAACTTGTAAAACCAAATCTATCAGCTTCAGTGATTTAGGAAAACGTGAGTATTTTATTTTTTTTAGTTAATTTAATTTTTAATTTAGTGTAACCGGTTAACCAAGACTTTCAACATTCAATTTTAATCATTTTATAATTACAGAGTTGTAGTTTTCAAAGATTTGGTTTTAAATAAATATTAAATTTACTAAATTTTTTTAAAAATAGATTTGAAAATGTCTTGTTTAAAAATAAAGAAAGACACCTTGTATTTAATGTATAAAGATTTAAACTATGCATTAAACAATTAATATTATCACATTAAAACGTATTTCATTTTATTTGTATTAATTTTATTGTGCTTTCTTAAATGTTCTTAAAGTGTAATTTTTGTCATATATAAACTTTTAGAAAATTTTTTACTATAAAAGTATTATTTTTAGGTTATATTTCTCAAAAATTTACATACTAAAGAAAACATGGACTGATTAAGTAAAACAATAATTTGATTAGTTGATAAAATTGAATTTTATACAATTTTACTAGGAAAAATATTTTTATAATCTGTAGTTTTAAAAACTATTCAGCAAGCTGCTAACATTGAAGAAAATCCAGTCAATTTAAATGTATCGTCAAGATCGTCAAGTTCATTAAGTTCGTCAAATTCATCAAGATCGTCAGGTTCATCAAGTTCGTTAAGTTCATCACGTTCGTCAAGTTCGTCAAAGGTTGCAGAGCCATCGCAGACGTCAGGTGAATCAAAGAAACCAATCACTTCATCAGGTTCGACTACATCATCAGCCGATAACACTAGAAAGTCGAAAACTATTTTAGTTTCTAACGATGACCCTTGTTTAAAAAAAATATAACAAGGCGTTCAAAAGTGCCAACAGGGACAAAAAGATCCAAATCTAATGATGATGATGATGATGACAAGCAAAACTTAAAAACATCGGGCAAGTACGAGTTACACCCGTACTAAAACCAAGGGTTTCGTACAATTAATGTTAAATATTGTTAAATATTGTTGAAATAAAAAGTGTATAAAATTTTTTAAAACACTAATTGTAATTTTCAATTATTTCAAAAAGAAATTTTATAATTTTTACCGTTTTGTGGAAAAAAATATGTATTTGTGTACGCTGCCGAATATAATATTACATAAATAAATCTGACTAGTTCGTAGTTTATCAAAATACAATTGTTTAATTATTAAATACCAATTTAACGACCTTATTGGACAAAATTAGACAAACTCTGTATCAAAATTGGAAAGTGGGATAAAAGGTAAATAAGAATATTTACTTATTATATTTGAACTATTATTTATATTAGTAACACATTTTTGTGCAGCGTACACAAATACATATTTTATTTCACAGAATGGTAAAAATTATAAAATTTCTTTTTTAAATAATTGGAAATTACAATTAGTGTTTTAAAAAATTTTATACACTTTTTATTTCAACAATATTTAACAATAATTGTACGGAACCCTTAGATTTAGAACGGGTGTAACTCGTACTTGCCCGACTTTATTTATGCATTTTTGCAAATTTAAATTCTCTAATTTTAATATTCTGACAGATAAGGGGGATGGGAGATATGATCATTTTTAACCTTTTTTTTTAAGTCGTGGTTATTTGCTCGAAAACAATATGATAACAGTCTGCAACAAAGTTATGAACCTTTGTTCTGTAAGTCCGTTCCATTTGTGCACGAAAAATTCTGAGCTATGTGTGTATTTTACAGATTTCTAAAATCGGGTTTTTTTACATTCAAGAGAATACTTAAGGGTCTATTTTACAGATCTAGAAGATTATAATAAGGTTTATATTACAGAAATAAAAATTTTCACAGGTCGATATTACAGATTCAAAAAAATTTAACAGAAACACATTTCTATCTGGGTAAAGAGCAATACATGATCATTATCAAGTACTGAAGTAATAGATGGGGTCTAGGTAACTTTTGCAGAATTTCTACTAGAAACTTTACCTTATATTTTCAAAAGTCAAACTAAGATAGCAACCAAGTGCAACGTCGGTGTCTAGGTGACTTCTGGTCATCTTCTTCGGGGAAGTTGGCTTTATTTTTTTAAAACGATTACTCAGGAACCTACCAAGTGCCACATCGGTGTCTAGGTGACTTTTGAATATCTTCTTCGGGGAAGTTGGTTTTATTTTTTTAAAACGAATAATCAGGAACCTACCAAGTGCCACATTGGTGTCTAGGTGACTTTTTGTCATCTTCTTCGGGGAAGTTGGCTTTATTTTTTAAAACGAATACTCCAGAACCTACCAAGTGCCTCGTCGGTGTCTAGGTGACTTTTCGTCATCTTCTTCGGGGAAGTTGGCTTTATTTTTTTAAAACGAATACTCCAGAACCTACCAAGTTCCACGTCGGTGTCGAGGTGACTTTTAATCATCTTCTTCGGGAAAGTTGGTATTATTTTTTTAAAACGAATACTTAAAAAACCTACCTAGTGCTACATCGGTGTCTAGGTGACTTTTAGTCATTTTCTCCAGGGAAGTTGGCTTTATTTTTTTAAAACGAATACTCCGAACCTACCAAGTGCCACGTCGGTGTCTAGCTGACTTCTGGTCATCTTCTTCGGGGAAGTTGGCTTTATTTTTTTAAAACAAATACTCAGGAATCTACAGTACCGCTCAAAAGTATTTGCCCACCCTACGGCATGCAAGGGCTTTACAGAAAGTTTTGTATTTTCATTAATAATAAAGATAAATCCTTCATCAAATATTTATTTTAAAGTTTAAGTATTTGACTTTAAATGACATGTAAACAAAATTTGAAAAAAAAATTTTTTATTGTTTAATTGCTTAAATTAAATAAAAAATTTTTCACTATTTTTAAAAAATTTCAAATTGATACTTTTTTTGAAGAAATTATCACATTTTAATTCTATAAATGTCATTTGAAAGAATTTTTTGTCACCTTTAAAACGATTTTTTAGAAATTCCTCTACGACAATTTTTAAGGAAGATATGATGATTTGTTTATAAAAATAGCCTCTTTTTTCAATTGTTGGTAACTTAAGAACTGACTTTTGGAAAAAATTCTTAAGGAAAAAAATGTGCCTTTTTGTACGTGGAATTAGGAAAAAAATATTTGAACATTTAAAAAAAAAAATTATTCCATTTTTCCTACTGTATATATATTTTAAGACGGACAACATATACATGCCAATACATGTGGATAAACATTTTTTTTTGTTTTTAATGTTCAAATTTTTTCTTCTAATTCTATACACAAAAAGGCCCCTTTTTTAACAATTTTTTCCAAAAGTCAGTTGTACTCAAGTTACCAACAACTGAAAAAAGAGGCTATTTTTATAAACAAATGATCATATCTTCCTTAAAAATTATCGTAGAGCAATTTCTAAAAAATCGTTTTATAGGTGACAAAAAATGCTTTCAAATGACATTTGTAGAATTAAAATGTGATGATTCCTTAAAAAAATGGTATTAATTTGAAATTTTTTAAAAAAAGTGAAATTTTTTTTTTTAATTTAAGCAATTAAACAATAATTTTTTTTTTTAATTTTGTTTAGGTGTCATTTCAAGTCAAATACTTAATCTGTAAAATAAATATTTGATGAAGGATTTATTTTTATTATTAATGAAGATACTAAACTTTTTGTAAAGCCCTTGAATGCCGTAGGGTGGGTAAATCCTTTTGAGCTGCACTGTACCCAGTGCCACGTCAGTATCTAGGTGACTTTTCCTAAACTTGCTCAGCAAAGTTAACCTTTTTTTAAAAAATAGTGTTTTTGAAACAACCATCTGCCTACTGGGTGTCTACGTGGGTTCTAATGTATTTTTCAGGTTAGTTGTCTTTATTTTTTAATACTGATATTTTTTTTTTTTTGCGTAGGATGTGAAAACCTGCCTTCAGGTACCCTGTAGCTCGTACTACAGGGTTATGCGAGGGTGGCGATGTTCTGCCGACCCGCTAAAAACACACCCTTATTTGGGACCTTAAGACCACTTTAGGGGGGAGGGGGGTCAACTAATTTGTGACAACAAGCAGAAAAAATGGCGCTAATGTATGGAAGAGTGTGTGACATGGGGGGGGGGGGGGGTCTAAAATGGTGAAAAATAGTGTGACGTAATATATGGACGGCCCCTTATGGCATCTTTTAGTTGTATTTTAGCATTTTTATTTATGAAAATAATCTTTCTACCTCTGCTATAGCTTGTTTCCAGGAGCTCCTCTAAAAAAGGCGTCAACCGTGAGCAGATTATTTAGCTATGAACTGAATCAAGCGACATAAAAAAGCTAAAAATTTTTCGTTAATACAATGTATTATGTTAGAGAAAGACAACAAAATAATAATAAATTAAAAAACAACATATAAAAATGTAAAAAAAAGATAAATGTCCACAAAGAAAAAGAAAATTCTTTAAAGTAAATAAAGTTAAGATTATTATTAAAAAGAGAGAACAATTTTCATAACTACACAACAATAAAAACAATGAGAAAATCATAAAATTTTAGAAAAACTTTTTATAAATTTAAATATTTGCATACTTTTTCCCTTTAAATTAAGAAAATAATTAAAAACACAAATAAAAAACGTTTAAATATTACTAAAGAGATGAACCTTTTAACAACTAGAACATTATTTCAAAAATTGGAGAAAGGAACATTGAATACACTTCTTGAGTACTTAAAAAATGTGCAAAGGTATTGCCAGATTAAATTTGAATGAAATAAATTTAAAGAAGAAAAGTATTCAAACGAGCAATAAAATTTATTTTATAAAAAATTGTAAAAAAAAGTGAGAAAAATAAACATACGTATACAGTTAAGGAAGTTCTACCGCAAATCAAATAATCAAACAGATTTTGATAAAACTTGATGAAATTAATTGACGAGATAGTGATCAGATTTTGTAAAGTTAAACACAGATATGTAATGAACCGAGATTGTGTTTAAAAAAGGACAATAGGTTCCTGTAAGAGTTGCAATAAATTAATTAGTAAAAATATTTCACGTTTTACACGATACAGTTCAGATCTTCTGACATTTTAAAATGTTGATTTTGATCGCACATGAAAAATAGTCATATTTAAAAAGTAAATAAAGTTAATAAATTCAAATGTTTAATTATATATTAGTAAAATTAAATTTAAACTTAACCTTAAAATAAAGTATAAAATAAAAGTATGTAAGAAGTAAACTTGTAAATTTCACTAAACTTGAAATAATAAATGGAACTAACCAAAATACTATGCAGAAAAAATACAAAAAATAAATTATCACGCAACGCAAAAACAATTTAATACTTCTGAAATTTAAAATTTTGAACTAAATAAATTACTCGGAATTAACCTAACTTATTTTCCATTTATCTTAATCCTCATTTACCAGATGTATTTTGATAGATATATCCTTAATAAACAGTGCAGCAAAAATATTACAGTGAAATATCCGGTTTATCGTTAAAGATCATTTACGCTGTCAGGTAACGAAAACAAACAACACTGATTTGCGTCTATTTATATTTTAATTTGTTTGACAATTTCTTCTCGTAAGAAGACGAAGACATCATTAACGGTACAGGATGGAAATCAGGATACTTTCATTCTAGAAATAGCAGAAGCATCGATTAAGTAAATCTAACACTCTTTGAGAGTTTCAACCCTGTGCGTTTTTTGCAGATGTTCAGTAAGTATGCAGGAGTTCTGCAAATCATTTACGCTGCTATTGATTTTGTTTTACATTTATCATGCTTAAAAATTTAATGTTCAATTAGTTTTTTTACATAGTGACGATGTTAAATTTTAAAATTTTCGCTTTGATTAAACGTTAACGATTATATTTATATTTATTTCAATTAAACGTTAGGGTATTATTATATTTTTAGGTCACCAAACTCTACAGGATAGACGTCAGAAAACTTTTCAGCTGGCAACAGTAGAAGCAGAGATTGAAGACATCATTTACTGTTCTCTACAGGATGGACATCAGGAAATTTCTCATAACGTTATCTGCTTTACTTTATGTAAGTAAAAAAAGTAATCACTGCTACATAGACGTATTCATAATATTTTTAATGTACATTTAAACTTGTCCAGTCAAGACGTTACAGGAACAGATAAACACAAGGAATCTTTCCTGCTAGCAACAGCAGAAGCACCGATTAAAGACATCATTCACCGTACTCTGAAGGATGGACATCAGGCAACTTTCCTACTGGCAACAGCAGAAGCACCGATTGAAGACATCTTTCACGATACTATACAGGTAACTCATACAGAAACTTTTCTTTTAGCAATAGCAAAACCATCGAGTGAAGACATCATTTACGGTACTCCAGAGGATGGACAACAGGAAACTTTCCTGCTGGCAACAGCAGAAGCACCGATTGAAGAAATCATTCACCGTACTCTGAAGGATGGACATCAGGAAACTTTCCTGCTGGCAACAGCAGAAGCACCGATTGAAGACATCATTCACCGTACTCTGAAGGAATGACATCAGGAAACTTTCCTGCTGGCAACAGCAGAAGCACCGATTGAAGACATCATTCGCGGTACTGCATCTACAAGTTTAAATCTCGAAGACGAGGCTTGAATATAATTGAACGATCAAACGAACTTACCTGTAAGTAATGTTCGATCGTGATTATATGAAAAGTCTCGTCGAGAGATTCATTCCCTCCCGAACTTTAATACCCAACCCTATACAAATTTTTATTATTAATTATCGAACTCTAAACTAATGAAAACATAGGATGGCGTCGTGAAGGGCTACTCTACTCTCCTTTTTTTTGCTGGCTTTGAAATATGTGGTGACATCTGTCCGCGCGGCGGACTACTACAAGTTTAAATCTCTCGACGAGGCTTTTCATATAATCACGATCGAACATTACTTACTGGTAAGTTCGTTTGATCGTTCAATTTTCCAACATGTCGTTTTTTTCCTGTAATAATTTTTTGAGGTTTTGTGATTTTACGTTTACAGAGAACTTCCCCCTCTGAACTTCCAAACTATTGGACTTAGAGAGTTCAAATTTGGTACACAAATGTATTTTCACGTATAGATTACAGGAAAATTATAGAGAACATGATTGTATGTGTTGAACATAGCGTTGTCAAGGAAATAACAATATTTTTGAGCATTTTTTTAACATATGGGCCATAGTTTAGTGTTATAACTTTGACAGCGCTATAATCATCACTTTCTCTATAATTTTTCTGTAATCTACACGTAAATCTACATACGTGTACCAAATTTCAGCATCCTAAGTCAAATAGTTTGGAAGATAAGGGGGGGGATACGGTCATTTTTTTTTAGCAAAAATGCACTAAAAGTGTACAATACCATCTCCATTTGTGCCAAACTATTGTACTTAGAGTGCTGAAATTTGGTTTACATATGTAGTTTGCCATATAGATTACAGAAAAACTGTAACTATAACTTCTAAACAATTTGACTTAGAGAGTTCAAATTTGGTACCCAAATGTATTTTCACGTGTAGATTACAGAAAAATGGTAGACAGCGCAATCACCATCACGTTCTCTATAATTTTTATGTAATTTACACCTGAAAATACATTCCTGTACAAAATTTGAACTCTCTAAGTAAAATATTTTGGAAGATAGGGGGGGGGGGGGTGGTCCATTTTGTATAAAAAATTCATTATATATTATATTTTATATATTATATTATATATAATATGTATAATATATTTATATATTTAATAGTATCAAATATATTAAAAATTATTTTGTTTTGTGTATGGAACCCTCGATTTTAGTGCGAGTGTAACTCGAACTTGCCCGATTTTTTTTTTGTGAAATCAATTTATTACTATTGGTGTAGTGTTCTAATATAGTTAAGGATGCTTATTAACAATTTCTTAATTTTTTAAACAACCGTAGTTAACAAATAAATTAATTTGCAAGTTTTCCTTACTTAGATCTTGTTTCTTTTGTAATTGTATTTTAGGCCAAGTGTATTTAATTAACTCTACAGAAGAAACGAAATGTAAGTAATAAAAACTTTTAAGGTAATTTATTTGTTAGCTAATGTAGTGTTTAAATAATATAATAATTACAGGAAACATCCTAAACTGTATTATAATTCTTTTACAATAGCAATTGATAAATTTCCCCAAAAAACGAAATCTAAATAAAGAAAACTTTTAAAGTAATTTATTTGGTAACTCTGATATTGTTTAAACAATATAATAATTATTTGTAAACATCCTAAACTGTATTCACAACTTTTGACGAGTAGTGATTTATTAATATACAAAAAAAAATCTAAATAAAGAAAACTTTCAAAGTAATATATTTGATAACTAAGATTGTTTAAACAATTTAAAAATTGCTAACAAACATTTTTAAGTGTATTAGAACACTAGATCAACAGTAGTTAATTGATTTCACAAAAAAAACGAAATCTAAAAAAAAAACTTTCAAAGTAATTTATTTGTTATTTAAGATTGTATACAAAATTTAAAAACTATTAATAAACATCTTTAACTGTATTACAACACAAGACCAATAGTAATTAATAAACTTTACAAAAAAAATGTATTCTGTATAAAGAAAACTTTTAAAGTAATATATTTGTTAACTATGATTGTTTAAACAATTTAAAAATTGTTAATAAACATCCTTAACTGTATTAGAACACAAGGCTAATAGTTATTAATTAGTTTTACAAAAGAAACGAAATCTAAGGAAAGAAAACTTGGAACTTTGGAAGTTTTTGATTTGTTTACTAAGGTTGTTTAAACAAAATAAAAATTATTGTATTATAACTAGAACCATTTAAAAATATTTAAGTCAAAATTTGTGTGTAAAATATTTAAGTTTATATAGTTTCTTGCATCAAAGAAGCTTGCAATCACTTTCACGAAAAACAATTTTTTACTTCTTAAAAGTTATTAACATTTATTTTAGTTAATATCAAAAATCTTGATTTTGTAGCAGTTAAGCGTTATAGTACAAACATTAATCAGTATTTAAAAAAAAAATTAAAATCGGTTTATTTTTTAGGTGTCGGCTGATTTTTGTTCATTGGCTACACTGCGCGGCGCGGGAGGTCAAGTCCTGGAACGAGACGTCTGTCACTCGTCGCGCGCTCAGAGAAAAACTTGAATAACTTTTAACCTAATTAACTATATTCACTTTTCTTTTTTTTAATTTATTCGTCATTAAATAAGAAGTAATATTCAATTAAAAAATTCTAAAAAATTTTGGGAGAACAAGGAATTGTTTTCAATTGTTTAATAAAATTGTTTACATTTTTAACAATTTTTTAAAATTCATATAATGACAAATGTTAATCAAAAGTAGTATTATTTCTTATTATTCATACCATTAATCAACTTGATTCCTCTTATAGAACGGTAGAAATTAATAATTTTGAAATTCATACGAAAAAATGTTATTAACAATAACTATTAAAAAAATCAAAATTTTGCAAAACTTTTCAACTTGTATTTTTTCTTTATCACATAGAGTAAAAAAATTTTAAAACCATAAAAATTACTCACGCATCGAAAAGTGATAGGCACACTTCATAAATTTTGACTCATTGTTCATCCTGAGACACTGTTTGTGACGAAGTGACTCGTCACTTGTGGATACCTATTTTTAGTATTTAAAAGGAAAAATAAATAAAATAAATGATTGAATCGATCGGGCAGTTGCCCAGTAATTGGCTGAGAGGGAGCTCCGTTGGGGACCTCTCCCATACGATGTTTAAGAGGAATCGAATAAGTGAGGGGAGTAGGGAGTGGTAAGCTTACTTTCTTGTTGTTTTCCTAAGTATCTTCCTTTACTCTGTTAGAGTAGGAAACAAATTAAATTCAAGGTTTTTCTTTGTTATTATCATTTTTGTTGTTGTTCGGTTGTAGTTGGGTGATATTGGTTCGGCAATACTCAAGGTAGTATTGGCCTAGGGGGGGGGGGGGGGATTGTGACGAAGTGATTCGTCACTTATGGATACCTATTTTTAGTATTTAAAAGGGAAAATAAATAAAATAAATGATTGATTTCCATGTGTAATTTACGGGTTATTGAAGAAGTATGTAAGCAGCTCAGGTGCCTTTTTGTTTTATTTACGGCCCTGAAATAGTGCTTGACTTCCGCTTCGTCGCAATCCCCTGTTATTTGAAATTTTGGGATCCACGTGGGGTGTGTGAGCGAATCACGGGGTTAAGAGAGGTTTTCGCGCGGTTTCCTGTAATTTTCCCTCGCTCACGGTGGCGACCTCTTTTTGGGTTTGTTTTAGATTTTCCACGGGAAAGACGAAGACAGCGAGGGAAGGCAACCGGTTCGAGAGAGACGCCATGCACCCCTTTGGGACTGGCGCAGGACGAGGGACGAAGGGAAGGTGAAGAGTCACTGTTTGCCGGTGTATCGACAGAATCACACGTGTTTTCCGCGAGAATTGTATGCGGAGTCTTTTTCCTTTGAGTGTTAGTGTGAAAACACGATTTTTGAATTGTAAAAGAAAAAGTGGTTATAAGTGGCCAGTAGGTCAACTGTGTGAAGACTGGAATCGAGTGCACGAACATTATTTATAGTGGACTTGTGAATATGCTTGAGATATTATTGAGAAGCCCGTTGGCTCAGTATTAAAATTTAAAGTTGTAAAAGTTCAGGCCCGTTGGCTCATTATTAAAATTTCAATTATAAAAGTTAGCGCCCGTTGGTCGAGATTTGTCAATAAATTTTAAGATTCAGAAGTGGTGTTTAATTTATTGACGATTGTCCCGAAGTGTGACCTGTTCTCGCCACTCAGAGTGTAGAAATCATCGTGTGGTAAGTGATTGCAAATTTCTTGTCCTCGTTGTACTTCTAGAGAATTCTCGTCGTTGGGTTTCAGGTTGAATCTCCCTATTGGTTTTGGTGATGAGATAGGGCAAAAATTAATTAATGTAAGACTGATTTTGAGTTGTGAAAGTAGAACCAGCTCATAAATTAGATTGTTGCGATTGACATCCCTTGTGGAGACATTTGGCCAGATTCCCAACAGAAGTGCGACGAGATTATGTTTTTTTTTCTTTCTGGGTTCTTGGATGGATGAGTTAGAGAAGAGAAAAATGGTTTTTAAAGGTTAGGAAATGTTTTGTGCTGAGTAAGAGAATTGGCGAGGCATTGCGGGAACACGTGGTCGCGGGCACAAGTACAGGTGTACCGGAAGTGCGCGTTTCGGATTTCGGGGAAAGGAAAATAAGCCGAAAGTAAGTAAAAATTGATGCGAAAAAAAGAGATCATAGGACATGCGGAAGAAAATTGAATAAAAGCAACGGGGTCTCGCGACAGGATAGATTGACCCCATAAATAAAAAAAATCGAGCAAGTTCGAGTTACACTCGCACTAAAATCAAGGGTTCCGTACACAAAACAAAATAATTTTTAATATATTTGAAACTATTAAATATATAAATATATTATACATATTAAATATAATATGTATAATATCAACGAAAAATCCAGAGATTTTAGCAAATATCCATAAAAAATACTCAAAAATCATTTTATTTCCTTAACGACGCTATGATCAACTTCTACAATCATGTTCTCTACAAGTTTTCTGTAATCTACACGTGAAAATACATTTGTGTACCAAATTTGAACTCTCTAAGTCAAATTGTTCAGAAGTTATGGGAAAGGGGATACGGTCATTTTTTAGCATTTTTTTTAAATCGTTGGTGTTTGCTTAAAAACACTATGATAACGATCTGCGACAAAGTTCTCTACAGTTTTTCTGTAATCTATATGGCAAACTACATATGTATACCAAATTTCAACACTCTATGTACAATAGTTTGGCAAATATGGAGGTGGCATTGTATACTTTTAGTGCATTTTTGCTAAAAAAAATGACCGTATCCCCCTCCCCTTATCTTCCAAACTATTTGACTTAGGATGCTGAAATTTGGTACACGTATGTAGATTTACGTGTAGATTACAGGAAAATTATAGAGAAAGTGATGATTATAGCGCTGTCAAAGTTATAACACTAAACTATGGCCCATATGTTAAAAAAATGCTCAAAAATATTGTTATTTCCTTGACAACGCTATGTTCAACACATACAATCATGTTCTCTATAATTTTTCTGTAATCTATACGTGAAAATACATTTGTGTACCAAATTTGAACTCTCTAAGTCCAATAGTTTGAAAGTTCAGGGGGGAGATACGACCATTTTTTAGCATTTTTAAAAAAAAAATCGTTTCTTTTTGCTGAAAAACGCTATGATAGCAGCCTGCAACAAGGTTTTCTATAGTTTTTCTGTAATCTACACGTCAAACTACCGTTGTGTATTAAATTTCAGCACTCTAAGTACAATAATTTGGCAGATAAAGGGCAGGAATGGTACAAGTTAAAGGCATTTTTTCGAAAAAATGACCGTATTCCCCTCTTATCTGCCATAATATTTGACTTAGAGAGTTCAAATTTAGTACAAAAATGTAGTATCATATGTAGATTTCAGAAAAATTATAGAGATTGTTGTGGTGATAGCGCTGTCAAAGAAATGGCAAAAGTTCTAAGCCAAAATATATCAAAATTTCTCAAAAATCTTGTTACTTTCTTGACAACGCTATGATCAACCCCTAGAATCATGTTCTCTATAATTTTCCTTTTATCTACACGTGAAAATACATATGTGGGCCAAATTTGAACTTTCTAAGTCAAATAGTTTGTCGGCTAGGGGGGGGGGGGATACGATTTTCGACAAAGTCTTTCCAATAGGGTTCTGTGCGTACACTTGTGGTGTCCCATCGACTAGTGGTGTACGAAAACTGTGACAACCATTTCAGAATCGTCCCGTTGGATTGGGACAAAGTTAGAATCATCCCTATGGAGGGGGACAAGTTCCCAATCGTACGTTTGGAGTAGGACGAACTCCGGCATTCAGGCCTAGTGTCCCGAGGGGATTTACCGGAGCATGTTATCAGTGGCAGTCCGTGGGACACCGTGCATCGGAGTGCAAATTGAGAACTTGTTTCTGATGTCAACAGCAGGGGCATTATGCTAACGAGTGTCCCTTGCCACGTCCCACTGGCATCCGAATGTTCTGCCAAGTGTGTGGGACAAATAAGACAACGTTTAGGAATTGTTCCAATTGTGCGGATTTGAGAACGATGTTGAGAAACGGGGCAGGAGGTGACCGAGCAACCCTTCCCCCCCAGGACCTTCGTCAGTGGGACAATAGAGGAAGAGGAAGTGAACCCAGATATCTTTTTTACTTTAATTTGTGCGAAAGATTATTTCGGAGGGGATAGAGTGGGATTAGAAGAAAAGTCAGACGAATTGGGACATGGAGAGTTCAGTGGGACATTTGGGACAATAGTGGGACAACAACAGGGGGAACCGGAAATTCAGGAGGAATTTCAGCAAATTGAGGATGGTGTGGTGGAAGAAAATCTCCCAGCGTCCCAAACTCTACTACAGTGGACAGTAGTGGGGGGAGAAAATGGGACACCTATTGAAGTGAGACCGGTGCCTCAGGTGGAAACCCAGCTATTGCTGGGTCCAGCCATCCTCACTGAAGATGGGACGCAATCCAATAACGAGGGAACGGAACTCGTTGGGACGCAACCTCATGACGTTCGGACACAGCCTACGGGTTCTGGGACGCAATCTTTGGAGTCCAGAAGCCAGCTTCTGGAAGTCCGGACAGAAGTTGTGAACTCTGGGACGTAACCCACTGAAGAGTAATCCGGGACGGAACTCTCATGACAGGGGACGCAATCTAGTAATAAGGGGCTTCTACAGGCTGGTGTTGGGACTGAATTTACTGATGTCCCATCAGCATGTTTAGATAGACAATTTGTACCATGACATGCTTTTGGGTCAGGACTTTCATCGAACGGCGGACATGGATGTGAGGTTAGGAAGGGGGTTGTGGAGAATTCAAGAGGGGGAATGGCACAAATTTTTGGAGTATGGAGGGTTGTGTCCAGGGGGGAGAAGTGCTCTAGGAAATAGTGTAGAAGACGATAGTTTTGCGGAATGTGCAGGGATTTGTGAGTTATCAGAGGGGCAGAGATCGAAAATTCAAAAATTGGTGTATCAGCTGATTTTACCACAGGAGGTGGAACATGTTATGACTTCTTTGACTGAACTTAGCATAAGAGTCACTGATCCAACACCAATTAAACATCGTTCTCGTAGAATGTCGCCTATGATATTAGAATGGGCTAACCAGGAGGTACAAAAGATGTTGGAGAGGGGAGTAATTAAAAGATCGGCCAGTGAGTGGAGCAGTGCTTCATTTATCGTCAAGAAAGGAGAGGGATCATTGCGTTTTTGTATTGACTACAGAGGTTTAAATAAAGTGACAGTCAGAGACGCATATCCCGTCCCCTGCAATGACTCGATTTTGGATAAATTACGGAAAGCACGATATATTTCCAAAATCGATCCCAAGCAGGCTTACCATCAAGTGCCGATGTCCCCTGAGAGTCGAAAATATACAGCGTTTGCTATTCCTGGTTCTGGGTTGTGGCAGTTCAAAAGAATGCCATTTGGCTCACAAATGCCCCGATGACATTCCAGCGATTAATCGATTCGTTATTTGGACCTGAGTTCGAACCTTATGTGTTTGGGTATCTAGATGACATAATCATCGTTACTGATGATTATGAGAAACATGTAGAATGGTTAGAGATTGTTTTGAGAAAATTGGCGGAGGCTGGGTTGGTGGTAAATCAGGAAAAGTGCGAATTTGGGTGTTCGAGAGTTTCATATTTAGGTTATGTACTCGACAGTCAAGGGTTGAGACCGGACCCAGAGAAAATCGCACCAGTGGTCGAGTATCCGGCACCAACTAATATAAAACAGCTCCGTCGATTTTTAGGTATGGTGGGGTGGTATGCGCGTTTCATAGAACATGATAGGGAATTAAAAATACCACTTTTGAGGTTACTACAAAAAGGTCGAGCTTGCGAGTGGGGGGAGGAACAACAAGAGGCGTTTCAAGCATTGAAAAATAAATTGACTTCGGCACCGGTCTTGACAAGACCAGACTTTACGAAGCCATTTACGATTCAATGCGACGCAAGTGGTTACGCAATAGGGGCAGTTTTGACTCAGGAGGGGGAAGACGGTGAACATCCCATATTGTTCGTGAGTAAAACTCTTTCTGTGCACAAGAGAAATTACAGTGTGACAGAGAAAGAATGTTTGGCGTTGTTGTGTTCAATTAAGAAACTAAGACCATATATCGAGGGGTACAAATTCACGGCCATTACAGACCATAGTGCTTTAAAATGGTTGCGAAATTTAAAAGAACCGACAGGTAGATTGGCGCGTTGGGCCCTCGAGATGCAGCAGTGGGATTTTGAGATAGTTCACCGAAGGGGAATTCACCATCATGTTCCGGATGCCTTATCTAGGATGTACGAGGATGAGTTTGAAGAAGTGGCGGCGTTTGAAACAATTTCAGACCCATGGTACTTAAAAAGACTCGATTTGGTGGTGTAGTTTCCTAACAAATTTCCAGGTTGGAAAGTTCTAGAGGGGAGTTCATATCGATTCAGGGATGATCCATTATTATTGCCGTATACAGGGGATGAAGAGGGGTGGAAGTTAGTCGTGCCTATAGAGTATCGCGAAAGAGTGCTCAAGAGTGCGCACTCAGAGTTCTCGGCAGGACATTTGGGAATTTGAGAAGACCTATGACCGAGTAGCGAGAGAATATTATTGGCAGGGTGTGTGTCACGATGTGCAACAATTCGTGCGAGTGTGTCCTCAATGTCAGTACCATAAGGTCTCACAGGAAGGTCCTCAAGGCCATATGGGACAGAGGATAGTAGAGAGACCCTGGGTGGTAGTGGCAGCTGACTGCATGGAATTTCCTCCAAGTAAGAGTCGGTGCCGCTATCTAGTAGTGTTCCAAGACTTATTTTCTCGCTGGGTGGAGGTCAAGCCGTTAAGGTCTGCGGATGGCAAGTCAATTGCACTGGCGTTTGAGGAGTTAATTTTGTTCAGGTGGGAGACTCCAGAGTTTTTGTTGACGGACAATGGAAAGGAATTCGACAATAAATTCCTGAAGTCAGTCCTGGATGATTATGGTGTTCAGCATCTCACCACTCCGCCTTATTATCCGCAGGCAAATCCTGTCGAGAGAAGTAATCGAGTGTTCAAGACTATGGTCGCAACTTTTATCGTGGAGGATCAAAGAGAGTGGGACAAACATATTCATGAGTTTCGTCATGCCATGAATACTGCTGTCCAGTCGACAACTAAGTTCTCGCCAGCGTTCCTTAAGGGATAATACTACTTTGTAAATTTTTTTTTATCCATTTTTTTTATGGTCTTAAATGCTTCCTTGCCCATTCAGAAATGGTATTCAAAAGCATTTCTGTATGAAAAAATTTTTTAAATGGTCCAAAATGTCGATTTTTGTTGTGAAGTCATTATGCCGATTTGCATGTAATTTGAGAATATGTTCAATTACTCGGTATATCAATTTTTAGTTTTTTTCGCGGCTTAACAAATGTTGTCGGCAGTTAAAACTTGTTGACCTTTTAGTTTTTTATTGAATAAAAGTCTCGAGTACTCGAACTTTTATGATAGAAAAATACAATTTTGGAATATTTCAGTACTTCAAACTTTGAAAGCGTTTTTCTCAAAACTATATTTTTTAAGTCGGGCGACACATTAGCGCCTACAATTTTTAACCGATCTTGCTCAAATTTTAACTGTAGCTTCATAATGACATTTTCAAGTGAACTACGTAGGATTTTTTCGAAAAATTAAAATTTGCCAATTCTGTGGTTGATTTTCAAGCAATTTTTCTATCAAAATTCGTATATTTTCGTAATATTGACGCCATTTTTTTAAATCGATATTTTTTAAAAATCCTACGTAGTTCAGTAGCTTTTAGCATCTTGTTTCAAAATAATTTTGGGCTTTTGTTCTAGATTAAAAATTACGACCTGTAGTATGTCGCCCGTGCAAGGTCCTCGAAGATAAGGGGTTTAAACTAATCAGCCACTGTGCCGCCATTTTTATTTTAAAAAAATGTTTTAATGTATTTTTACATACTTTAAGCTATGTTTTTTTATATGTAAAAACCCAGACCTTAATAAATTTTATAGCTTTGTTACAAAAAATTCAGAAAAATGACTATTCTTTTACTGCGCGCAAGGTAGTATTACCCCTCAATTACAAACGGAACCCTAAACAGGTCAAAAGTCTGCGTAGAGAGGTAGAGGGGAGAAAGATTGTTGAGAGAATTGATCCGGAAGTGTGGAACGATCGATTAAAGAGATTAGATGCGTTGAGAGATTTGGTCGCGAGATTCATAGATAAAGAGAGAAAGAAACAAACGGCATATTATAATCGAAACAAAAGAGTGGCGGAATTTCACGTGGGGGATTTTGTGCTGTGGCGCACACATAAGTTATCGAATGCGGCGAAAAAGTTTTCGGCTAAATTGGCACCTAAGTACGAGGGGCCATTTGAAATCATAGAGAAACTTTCGGACACGGTGTATGTGCTGAAGACGAATAAGAATCGCCGCGTTACTAAAGTGCATGTATCCGATCTCAAACGTTATATTCTGCCCAGGAAATAGACTTTGTATTAGTAGAAATAACCGTTATGGGAGACTCAATTATTTAATTTTGCTGATTTTATGTTCTGTTGTTTCAGATTGGTAGCCAGGATGCCTGTTTGGAAAATAGAAAGAGGGGGGCTGGGACGGAACAGGCCGATTGAGTCAGCAGCCTCACCCCAGCCCAAGCCTGGTCCTTCAAGCCAGAGAGGGGAATCGTCCGGAGGGGAGAGGAAACCAACCTACAAAATCCCTCAATTCCGGCCTGCAGTTACGTTGAGTGGAAATGTGTCAACAGGAGAGGGGAGTCAATTGCCATCAAGAGGGGGGATGGAGGAAACAGTCGCGGAGGGGAGTTAGGTGGATGACGACCAGGATCGGTCATGCCCCAGTGCGAAGATATCGACTTGGGAGGAGGTTTCAACCTCTTCCACGCAATATTCTGAGATGATTGAGGTGTCAGAGACGTTAAGCTTCGCGAGACCAGAGGGAGGGGATGAGCCGTCGGTTTCGTCACATCGCCCCGAACTACCAGTTAATGAGGAAATTCCTGAAGAGCCTTCACAGTCGGAAGTGCCCATCAAGGAGGAATCTGCCAAGGGAGCCATTCCTAAAAGAGGGGGGCAAAGGATTAATTCGCCGAAATTATCATCAAGGGGAAGTCGAAAGAGAAAACGGTTGCCTAAAGAAACATTGTTCGAGTTTGAATGCCGGGTAGCAACACAGGAGTTGGACGAGGTGTTGGACGAAATGGCGAACGGGGGCCAAGATTATTTACGACACTTACGTCGTCGACAGGCGGAGGAGCTGAACAGGATCATCCACGGGGTGTTACAGAAAAAGGATTTTGTCAGCCCCAGGGAATTGGCAATAGAGTCTCCACCAACTGGACCGATTGAGCCCCCAGGTCCACCAGTGGTCAACACCACAAAAGCATCAGAACCTCGGACCCAGCCTGATAACGAAAGAAGCTTTGGAGGCAAGCCTTTGCCCATCAAAACGAAGGGGTTGATTTTCGGTGGCTTAAAACCCATTCCTACTATTCCCCATCTGGACCCCCCTCCGGGGGTTTGTTATAATTGTTGGGGAAGGGGGCACCTTCGTAAGGGATGTGCTCGGCCCAAACGAACTGACATCTGTAATAATTGTGGCCGTAGGGGGGTGAAAATCACTATGTGCCCGAGGTGTTCTGATCGCTACTGGAAATTGATGAGAGAACAAGGGCTGAGAAGGGGGGAACCCCGGGCAGGACTGATTTTGTCCAGACGGGAAATGAATCAGGGGGAGAGGTTCGACAGGCAAGAGGAGACTAATTCCGGCGCGGTTTTCCATAGGCTAGATGGACCGGCACCAAGGAGGGAGGTAGAACCGCAACCTGTCTGGTTAAATGAGTCCTTGAGTAATGGAGAGGCAGGAGCTGTGATGCCGGAGGGATCGGCTCAGGAGATAGTACAACAAGAAGCCCCTGACGATATAGTGAACCGGATTCGGGAGCTTAGGAATTTGCTACAGGGTTCGCCCCAGGTGGTTATCGATCGGGCAGTTGCCCAGTTATTGGCTGAGAGGGAGCTCCGTTGGGGACCTCTCCCATACGATGTTTAAGAGGAATCGACTAAGTGAGGGGAGTAGGGAGTGGTAAGTTTTCTTTCTTGTTGTTTTCCTAAGTATCTTCCTTTACTCTGTTAGAGTAGGAAACAAATTAAATTAAAGGTTTTTCTTTGTTATTATCATTTTTGTTGTTGTTCGGTTGTAGTTGGGTGATATTGGTTCGGCAATACTCAAGGTAGTATTGGCCTAGGGGGGGGGGATTGTGACGAAGTGATTCGTCACTTATGGATACCTATTTTTAGTATTTAAAAGGGAAAATAAATAAAATAAATGATTAATTTCCATGTGTAATTTACGGGTTTTTGAAGAAGTATGTAAGCAGCTCAGGTGCCTTTTTGTTTTATTTACGGGCCTGAAATTGTGCTTGACTTCCGCTTCGTCGCAATCCCCTGTTATTTGGAATTTTGGGATCCACGTGGGGTGTGTGAGCGAATCACGGTGTTAAGAGAGGTTTTCGCGCGGTTTCCTGTAATTTTCCCTCGCTCACGGTGGCGACCTCTTTTTGGGTTTGTTTTAGATTTTCCACGGGAAAGACGAAGACAGCGAGGGAAGGCAACCGGTTCCAGAGAGACGCCATGCGGAAGGGGCGGTGCTCCCACCCCTTTGGGATTAGCGCAGGACGAGGGACAAAGGGAAGGTGAAAAGTCACTGTTTGCCGGTGTATCGACAGAATCACACGTGTTTTCCGCGAGAATTGTATGCGGAGTCTTTTTCCTTTGAGGGTTAGTGTGAAAACACGATTTTTGAATTGTAAAAGAAAAAGTGGTTATAAGTGGCCAGTAGGTCAACTGTCTGAAGACTGGAATCGAGTGCACGAACATTGTTTATAGTGGACTTGTGAATATGCTTGAGATATTATTGAGAAGCCCATTGGCTCAGTATTAAAATTTAAAGTTGTAAAAGTTCAGGCCCGTTAGCTCGTTATTAAAATTTCAATTATAAAAGTTAGCGCCCGTTGGTCGAGATTTGTTAATAAATTTTAAGATTCAGAAGTGGTGTTTAATTTATTGACGATTGTCCCGAAGTGTGACCTGTTCTCGCCACTCAGAGTGTAGAAATCATCGTGTGGTAAGTGATTGCAAATTTCTTGTCCTCGTTGTACTTCTAGAGAATTCTCGTCGTTGGGTTTCAGGTTGAATCTCCCTATTGGTTTTGGTGGTGAGATAGGGCGAAAATTAATTAATGTAAGACTGATTTTGAGTTGTGAAAGTAGAACCAGCTCATAAATTAGATCGTTGCATGTTATTTTGTTCAGCTACTAACATCAAAGGATTTTAGGTTCTAATTATTAAATATTTAATTTTAATAAATAAAAAAAATAATAAAAGATTCAATTAATTCATTAAAATAAAATATTTTATAATTAAAGCCTAAAAACTTTTGACTTTAATAGGAGTACGAAATAACATTACTTTAGGTTAAACAACAATCTTTAGGTTAAATAACATGAACTACAAAAAAAAAATTTTGTCGAAACGATAAGGGCCCAGTTCGGGCCCCCTAAGTCAGCGGGCCCTCCTGCACCGCGGGGTCTCGCGGGGGTGTAGTTACGCCACTGCTTTTTAATGATATTTTTTTATTTGGTTTTTGTTTCAGATTAGAGGTTTCTACTGTTTGTTCACTTTCAACTAGTTTTGTTTTATTCGGAATTTGGTTATTCAAGCCTTGAGCTTCCCATCTTGAATGCCGTTGATGCAATCCTTGTGTATGACCTCGATTTTCCTGTTAAATTTATTGTATGTTAAAATTTAATTTATAAATTATGTTTTATTATGGGTTATTTTCTAAATTACTTAAAATAAATTGTTTAAATTGCCTCTAAAATCTGATATTTATTGTAATTTATAAAACCTTTCAATTTCTATCAAAATTTATGTGAAAAATATCTTTAATATTAATTTTAATCATAGATTCTTACATTTCCAGGTTGTTGATGTCTTGGATTTAGAACATAAGACGCAGGTGGTTGATGTGCCATTATATTTTGTTGTAAATGTGAACCGAATGGCAGCATGCGTTGTAAATTTACTCTCTCGTATATGTTGTGTGTTATCAGTAGATGACTAAATACTAATTGGATCAATAAAATGAAAAAAAAGGTATGAATTAAAAAGTATTTTGATTAAAAAACTATTGCGTTTAGTGTTTTTTGTCACTGTTGAAAAATGACTAAACATGAGGTTAGGTTATAAAATGAAAAGAAAATAAAAGGTTTTCAATATTTTATATAATTATACTCTTTTATTTAGTTATTAAGAAACTTACCACAGGATGCAAGAGAGTCATATACTGACAAAATCAACACTTTCCGCAAAATATGCCGTTGAGGCAGTTTTCGTTAGGATTCTAAGACATAAAGAAAAATTGTTCACACTATATTTCACTATTTTAAATGTCCTATTTCTTTCTTTAAAGCATTTATTAAATAATTTATAAATACCATTTTCTCAAATAAATCGGCAACGTGAAGCTCCCACTTCAAAATCTAAAACTGGAAAGAATAAGAGACGCTTTCAGGGATATCAACTTTACTCAATTTCACACAGTTGGTAAAACTTTCTTGACTGTTCACAACCTCATTGGTCTTCAAAACCAATGTCGTTTTCTGATTGGCTGCTCGTCTATTTATAAACGTAATATTGACGTAACTTACTGTATGTTACGTAAAAGTCTCATGGATCACGCACAATGGAGACGAATCAGAGATCGGAAATTGACATGTCATTTGACTTTTAGGTAAATTACTGGTAAAGTCCAACGCATAGTAAATACGGTGTTACGCGAGCAGGGTATGAGATAATAAAGCACAGAGACTGTATCTATTCTTTTCTGTTTCATGCTTTGGTCCCCATATCGGTATTCAATATGTTTAAACCCTAAATTATATAAGTAAATTAAAAGACCCTTCACTTTCGGTAAAATGCATGGATGTAGAAAACTCAGGATGTATATTACATGTCGATTATATTAATAATTATTCCGATGTTTGATTAATATTGAAATAGTTAAAATTTACAAACGTAAGAGTTTTCTAGGTATTATACGTAAAAAAACAATAGAATTCCTATAAATAAGGTTATATATAGGGGAGGCTGGTCCCAAACCGACCCTCTAAAAGGCAAAAGCCAAAAAGGTGCCAAAAACTTGTTTGATTGCTGAGGTCAAATTTTTTTTCAGTAAAGGAATCATTTTTATATGTTTCCACTGGTTGTCGAGGCTCTGCATCTCATTGAGTGGGAGATACAGAGAGAAAATCAAAAACTGACGTTTTCGACAATCTCAAAAAGGGTGGTATGAAACTGACCTCCTATTTTTATTGCAGGAAATAGCGAAAACAAACAAATTTTTAAACTTATATTGTAATTTGAATTAAAAAACAACAAACTAGAATAAACTTAAATAAATTTTACTTTATTTAAATACACTATTTAATGCCTTTTTTAGAGTAAGGGTAAAAGAATTATCATTACAATAAAAAATGAGTGTTTTTAGTTTGATCTTAATTACAAGCTATATTATCTTAGCTTCATTATTGTTATTTTATTAAAATACATTTGTAGGTATTATTTGGTAATTACAAATAATTTAGTTACTATTACAATGCAAGAAAAGCGGGGCGGGGGGGGGGGTCGGTTTCGGACCACCCTCACTATTTTCACATAATGTCTTGCCGATCATTCATGTCAATGAAAGCGTTTGAATTTGAATATTGTATATTAAAGTTGAGGCCATAAGCAACCAGAAAAACTTATACTTAAATTTTTCTAAACTTAATTCAACACTTTTAAGTTAAATTCAAGATAGATTAAAAACAAAAAATATTATTGCAAAAAACTAATTTTACGTAAAATTCCGAGATACAATGTTACCAAAAGATTATTACCTATGGTCAAAATGTCAGAGTTATGAAAGTGTTCTTTTGATGGTATTCACGATTTGTCTAGTAACACGATCTCTGAGGAACAGAGGGGAATGGGTATAGTACAAGGGGTCGGTATGGTACCACCCTCCCCTAAACTTACCTGAATGCTAAAAATTCAAATAAAATTCACATACATGGTAAAGCGAGAAATTTAAACATCCCCAATATAAACTGGCTTTTTCTAAGTAATTGAAAAATCCTCAATAGAAATGGATAAAATCAGTGCCGGTAACGCTGGAAATTTAAAATCTCCACTTTAAACTTCAAAACACTTGGAAATTTTAAAATACCCACTAGGAACGACGAAAACAGGGTTGAGGAAATTGAAATTCTCCATTATAAGCATTAACATAATGCTTCATAAGATTAACAAGTAGCCCCACCTAGCGGCGGCCACCGGAACTAGAACGGTAAAACAGAACACCCCTACAGAAACACAACTTTTCACTGTCGGTAAAGTAGAAATCTACATTACCGACGGTCGGTAACTGTTACCGTACTCTCCCTGCTCTACTACTATGCTTCAATATCTTTTATTTCATAACTATCTGTTGGTAAAGTAATTATCTTATAACTTATATGTTAACGTTAAAGTAAATGAATCACTCATGATGCTGTCAGTTTTTACACTGGCTTACAAAAGTTACTTTTGTAAGCCACTTACAATACTTTTAAATTCTAATAGCACGCGAAATTTGCTCACTCATGCCAGTACTACGTATACCAAATTTCATCTTGATTGGACAATATTTCCTGTCTCAAACCTGGATTCAAATATTTGAAATTTCGGTAAAGAAAATTTTTAATGCATTATAAGCTACTTCTTTAGCTTTTACTATTGTTTTCGTTCATACTTGTTTTACGGTAGGTTATAGTTTTCATTCTTGTTTTTCGACTTAAGAAATTACTCATAATTGTATTCATAATTGATTCCAAATTCATTTTCCTGACAAAATGGAATTATGGAAATATTCTTCACGACAAGCAGTTACTTGTCCGATCTTTGGCTCTCCAAAAGATTTACTTGAATCACAGCTTCCTACATACGAAGATGTCATAAGATGTTGTCTTGCCGTACGACACTCTATGGGATTAGAAAGTTGCGTGAAAAAATTTGGCTGCAGCCCTAAACTCATCAACCTTATTTTGTAGTCCTGGACACCTATCAAGATGTCTCATCTCATTTTTTAACTTGGTATACTTATTGTAATATGCATTTAACATTTGAATAACACGAGTATGGGACACTATGGGAATTGCCGTCTTTTCGTACAAGGATTTAATTTTTTTAGCAACAACATCTGCAATGGCAGCAAATGTTGGCTCTTTTTTTACGCAACATTCTAATCCCATAGAGCGTTGTACGTCAAGACAACATTTTATGACATCTTCGTATGTAGGAAGCTGTGATTCAAGTAAATCTTTTGGAAAGCCAAAGATCGGACAAGTAACTGCTTGTCGTGAAGAATATTTCCATAGTTCCATTTGGTCAGGAAAATGAATTTGGAATGAATTATGAATACAATTATGAATAATTTCTTAAGTCGAAAAACAAGAATGAAAACTATAACCTACCGTAAAACAAGTATGAACGAAAACAACAGTAAAAGCTAAAGAAGTAGCTTATAATGCATTAAAAATTTTCTTTACCGAAATTTCAAATATTTGAATCCAGGTTTGAGACAGAAAATATTGTCCAATCAAGATGAAATTTGGTATACGTAATACTGGCATGAGTGAGCAAATTTCGCGTGCTATTAGAATTTAATCTGAAAAAAAATGTTTTTTCGATCCACCCTAGTACCCACACCAACTACCCCTTAAACCCCTGATTTCTTCCTATCATAATGCATCTTAGACACTCCATAAAAGCCGAAGCTTGCGAGGCACACTGGACCAGAAGACCAGGTTTTCTGGCTAAAAGTCGACTTTTTTAACTTTATCTTTTTTTAAAGTAGTTTATGTTATTTTAATTAGTGATATTTTTGGCATCTATTTTGTAAATAATCCAGTAATTTGTAAAAATCTGATAGTTTAATGACTATGTAAAGTTTAAAAATATTTAAAAATTTCTCTTGCAGTTTTCGTTGAATTACTTTATATTTCAGAAAATGCAGTTAATATTTTTTAATCGTTACTGCATGACATCTAACCTTAGTCT
Organism: Ganaspis brasiliensis; assembly: GCA_037103525.1. NCBI lineage: Eukaryota > Metazoa > Arthropoda > Insecta > Hymenoptera > Figitidae > Ganaspis > Ganaspis brasiliensis. The sequence goes on from JAZKLR010000298.1 coordinate 1,016,060, forward strand.
CAAACTAGGAAAAAAACCAATAACTAATTATTGGATATTATATTTTCACACAATTTTAACACTATAAAAGATAAATATGAGCACAATTTGCGGAAAGGACAATATTTGATTCAAGGGTTCCCCGGGGTTCCCCAACTTTTTGAAAAGTTGTACATGTTTATGTATTCTTTGTTATACGTACTTTAAGCTTAATGTGCTCATTTTTGCTGGAATTCATAAATTTACTTTAAAAATATAAATAATAATGTTTATGATCGCCTCACAGCATGCCAAACACCTGAGGTCGGGTGGCTAAGAAGCTTTTTATTTGTATTTTGTAAAAAATACTTAAATTCATCAAGATTTATTGTACTAAGTATAAATTCAATAAATTATATTAGATACTGAGTAAATTTAGTTACAACTATTAATTAAAAACTGTTTAAACAAATTCTTTATGTTATTTACCAACTTTTTACACAATGCACTTAGAAAGATGCAGTTTCCTCCTAATTTTGCAATTTATCGACGCGGTAATTACAGATAAAAATTAAACATGAAATTGTTATTTAAACAATTTTTAAACAAATTATTATTGTTATTTTCCAATACAATGCACCTAGAAAGATGTAGTTTTTTCCTTCTTTTGAAATTTACCGAATTACTGCGCATCGTCAAACTGCATTGTCTAAAAAGTAAGTAAAAAGTAATAATTCCTTTAAAGGTATTTAAATTATATTTTCATTTATAATCGTTATCGGTAATTATAAAAAATTCGGTAAATTACAAAATTAGAAAAAAAATGTATTTTTTATATGTATTGTGTAAAAACTTAGTAAATAACAAGAATTATTTGTTTAAAAATTATTTAAATAATAATTTTATTGATTATTTTTATGCATAATTATATAAAGTACGGTAAATTGCAAAATTGCGAAAAAAACTGCATCTTTCTATGCTGATTGTATAAAAAATTTGTAACTAAGAAAAAAATTTGTTTAAACAATTTTTAATATTAGTTGTTACCAGTTTAACTTAATTTTTTCTTTTATTTATTGATTAGTACTAACTGAAGCTAAAAAATAGAGAAGTTTTAAAATAGCTACTACTCTCTCTGTTCATTTGAAAAAGTTATAATTTGTCAACAATAAGTTGCTTAAACAAATGAAAAATGCAACGTAAAATTATTAAAATACAAAATCTGTTAATACACAACAATATTACCCCTATCCTATACAGAGGATAGGGGGACTCACACAGAAAACTCCCCGAATGTGAGAGGATAGATGAACTCACACAGAAAACTCCCCGAATGTAAAAGGATAGGGGAACTCACACAAAAACCTCCCCGAATGTAAGAGAATAGGGGGACTCACACAGAAAACTCCCCGAATGTGAGAGGATAGAGGAACTCACAGAGAAAACTCCCCGAATGTGAGAGAATAAGGGGACTCACACAGAAAACTCCCTGAATGTGAGAGAATAGGGGAACTCACACAGAAACCTCCCCGAATGTGAGAGGATAGGGAAACTCACACAAAAACCTCCCCGAATGTGAGAGGATAGGGAAACTCACACAAAAACCTCCCAGATAATTAAAAGAGGTGTAGACTTATACTGCAACCTCCTCGTGGTATACCTTGGTAACTACTAAGATAGTAGGCTAACTGCAGGCAAACGAACCTTTAAGTTTTTAAAAATTCAACCACCTTATTTGATTCACCTTTTTTTTGAGGTTTTGATGTGAAATTTGGATTCAGAAACATCGAAAAAACCCATAAATAAAGTTTCGAAAAAATCCAAAAATTGTATTGAATTTTTGTCCGACATATTGGACCACACATTTTTTTAATGAACATCCGACATCAGATTGGTAATCAGCGACCTCAAAAACCCCCGAGTAAAAAGTTTTAAGCAAATCTATAGTCTTTTCAGATTTCATGTCCGCCATATTGGATGAGCCATTTTGAATTTTGAAAATTCGACATCAGATTCGTAATCAGCGACCCCAAAAACCCCCAAGTAAAAAGTTTGAAGCGAATATAAACATTTTTTTTATTTTGGACGCCATATTAGATCCACCATTTTGAATCTTAAAAATTCGACATGAGATTCGTAATCAGCGACCCCAAAAACCCCCGAGTAAAAAGTTTTAAGCAAATCTCTAGTCTTTTTAGATTTCATGTCCGCCATATTGGATCCGCCATTTTGAATTTTGAAAATTCGACATCAGATTCGTAATCATCGACCATAAAAACCCCTGAGTGAAAAGTTTCAAGCAAATCTTTGCACTTTTTCGACTTTTGGCCAAAAATCGGTTTTCCTGGCCCAGTGTGCGAGGTGTCAATCGCCATCCATTCAAGGGTGATTGTTAACATCAAGACGGGACTTGATACGATTGTCGAACTGCCGGTACGAATTTTTTCACATCAATTTGAAATAGTAATTTTCAAAAATTGGAAACATTGGAAAAAGCTCAAGTTTTGCTACTTGCTGAATCGCGATAGATTTTCGTCGAGCCAAGTAGTCAATCGAGATAGTACCAAGTTCAAGTAATTGTTATCTGTTGAATCTCGATAGATTTTCGCAGAGCTAGATGACAATTTGAGAAAAAGTTTTAAATACTCAAAATCAGCTGAGTTCCAATCGGGATAAAATAGTAAAAAGAGATTTTCTTCTTGCTTCATCGGTCAGTAGTGTACTTGTACCAGATTCTCGATTCGCGTAGTGGACGGAGCGCGTAATCTCTCATTCTTTCTACCTCCTTCTGCCCGTCGGAAGCGCCGCAGGTGAAAAGAGGTATCCTCCTTTCCTCTCAAGCTTTCAGATGGTAATTAAAGGATAATTCGTGAGTACCAAATATTTGTATCGTTCAAATTTTATAAAAAGTAATTTTAATTGCTTACGAGACATGAATTTATAAGAAAGGAAGCATTTATTTTATGCTACACAAATTGTTTAAATTGTAATATTTTAACATTTTTAAAAATTAAATAAAATAAAGAAAAAGAGAATTTAATTAATAAAATTTACTGTTGTCATTATTGTAGTTTTTGAAACAACAATTCATCAATTTTGTCTTTCGTCTTCTATCGGCGATTTCAGTTTATTCGAACCCACATTAAAAATAAAAATAAAACTATTCCATTACTGGAATAGTAATAGATTGGTTCCTCCGGCGAACAAGTTAAACAAGTTATTTTTTTAACATGATTAGAACAAAGAGATAAAATTTCAAAATTAAAATGTATCAAATTAAATAAATAATTTTATGACTGTTCGTAACAATATGTTTAGTGGCAGCGGTAGTATAGAATAATAGACAAATAGACAAAGTGAATTTTTTTTTAACTTTCTCTAATTTCTCTAAAAAGTTTAAATTGTTTAAAATACTACAATTAATTAATTAAACAGCGCTGTTTATGTGAGCGAAGCTAGTGAACCAGGCTTTATTAAAGCAGTTCTTAGCAAATTGAAGGGGTCCGCTAGAGAGAGTGTTAGAAACAAAACGTTTAATAAAGTAGAAGATCTTATTACTCACTTAAAGAAACGTTTTGCCTCTACGAGAAAATACCAACGGTATTTTGAAAATATCATCAATTTAAGAATGAAGCAAACTGAAACTGTGAGCGACTACAATGATCGCTTACAGGGGCTCATAAGTGGTGCAAGGCATACTCTAGAAGCTAAATACGGAACCAAATATCGTAGTGCCGATGACGGAGAAGAAGGTGAAGTCTTCTCTGTCAGCGACATTATGATAAAACCAATAATTAATTGCGCTCTCTGCAGCATTTGAGCACACATTGCGAGCAGAAGAAAGGCAACGTTATTCAGAAAAATCAAGATCCTCATCATACCATATTTCTCGGTCCGAAAACTTTGATAGACCTCGTTCTCCAAGCCCCTATTCTATACAAATAGAAAAGGTGAATGGAAACGAGAGAAGAATTCGTGAACCACTCCAAGATAGCCGACCAATCAAAGCTGGTACTGAATCAGTAACTTCAAATTTACTTCAATTTACACCTGAGCAATTGGCCCAATTTTATAAATCAATGTGGCCTCAAAATACGCAATCTGCACCTTATCACTATCCTCAGGCTGTTTAATATCCGCAACGACCAACCCAATTTCAGACTCCTACTCAAATCCAGCAACCAATACCATCTTATAGAGGTAATACTACCCCTCCTAGATAAACTTCACCGGGACCCGGAAATTGAAACTACAAGCAGACTCGCCACTCAGACGCGGTGGTGAGTCCAGTCCCTCAGCGTTCCAAAACAGTACACTTTGCCGAGAATTCGGTAAACTCCTTAGAGTTGGAAACAGGAACGAAGACTCCCCAGTAGTTGAATTGACTGCCCTAGAGTTCAGGTACCCTAGAATAAAGTTTTTAGTTGATCCTGGTTCCGATACCAACTTGATAAAATTAAATGCACTAGATCCTGAACTTTTGCTCTCTATTGATAATTGTGCGGAAATAGCAGGAATAACGAATCATTCGGTAAAAACCTTAGAAACAGTCAAACTTACGATTCAAAAAAATCTTGTTGAATTCCATGTCATTAAAAATAATTTTCCAATATCCACTTCCGGGAAATTAGGGAGACCTTATCTTCGCCTAGAACAGACACAAATTTCGCTTAGGCATTATGCTTTGGTCACCATTTCTGACCCTATTACCCCTATACCGTTCATAGATTTAGAATCCTAGGAATCTAAACAAATTTTAAAACCAGATATAAAACCGTTTGCTCGAATCCTAAGGATTAATGCTAGAACAAGACAGCCTATAGCCATCGATGTTTCCAACAAAAATATCAAGGAAGGATATTTACCTAGAATATCCACACCCCAAAGACTTTATCTCGGTGAAGCAGTAGTTACGAATAATAATGGCGTATGCCATGCAGTAGCTATTAACACACCTGAGAAGGATATTGACCTTGAACTAGCACCACAAGAATTAATACCTTTTGATTTTTGTAACTTTCCTGGAGAACAATTTACAGATTCTGATCCATAGGAAGTGCAAAATGAAAATGGCAACATTTATTCTGATCGAGTTGTTAAGGTCAAAAATGCCCCTCACGTGTCACACCTAAGTCCAGAAGAGAGAAAACTTGTTTTCGGATGGGTGGAAGACTATGCTGATATTTTTCACTTAAATGGGGAAACATTAACATGCACCCATTTGATACAGCATAGAATTCCAACCGTAGACAACAAAGAAATTAATAAAAAGCAATATAGATGTCCCCATAAAGCTCGAGAGCAAATGGATTTCCAGCTTCTTTAACAATTAATAGTGGAATTATTGGTCCATCAAATTCGCCATATAATTCTCCGGTCCTAATCGTCCCTAAAAAGTTAAATGCTTCAGGTCAAAGGAAATGGAGAGTAGTTGTCGATTATCGAAAAGTAAATGAACAAGTAATAGGTGACTCATTTCCTTTGCCTCACATAACCTCGTTATTAGAGAAACTTGGATCTGCACGGTATTTTACAGTATTCGACCTTGCTAGCGGTTTTCATTAGGTGGAAACACACCCTGATGATAGACATAAAACAGCCGTTTCCGCAGGCAATGGGCATTTTGAGTACAATCGCATGCCCATGAGAGTGTATTTGGATGGCATTATCATTCATTCTGATACACTAATCGAACACGATAAAAGAGCTAGGCGGCTTTTTAATCGTCTCCGTGAAGCAAACCTAAAGTCGACGGCGATAAAACAGGAAGAGAGTTTTTGTCAACTCAGGAACTATCTTTGTACAGAACCTATCCTTCAATATCCTGATTTTACAAAGACTTTCCGATTAACTACCAATGCCTCCGAGCATGCGATAGGCGCCATGTTAACTCAGACAAGGGAGGGTATTGACCTTCCTGTTGCATATTTTTCCAAGATCTTGAATAAAACGAACAGAAATACCCAGAAGCAGAAAAAGAATGTCTTGCAATCCTCTATGCCGTAGAGAACATTTGACCATATCTTTATGGTCGAGAATTTATTCTGGCCTGTGATTTTGAGCCAATAGATTGGATAAGTTATATTGAAAATCCAGGACCAAGGCTTCATAGATGGCGTCTTCGTCTACAAGACTATATTTACAAATTTGAATGCAAGACTGGGAAAATCAACAGAACTGTTGAAGCTTTGTCACATAATCCTGTTGATTTTTCCAACCAAGAAAATAATGAAGCTTTAACTTCCAATTCCGATTTAGAAAAATCTATCCTTTTCAATGAAGAAACTGTTCCTAACCCTTTTAAAAACTCAGTGAACCCAGTGAAAGTGATAACCAAAAAAAAACAATCCGTTCAATATCGTGTTTTGCCTATTACAACGCGCACGTCAGCTAAACCAAGGGATATCAATCAAGATTCCGCGAAAAATGACACGAAGGAAACTCAGCAGCCCTCAACTTCCTCTCACAAACCTACAAGGTATAAAAAAACGCCCCAAGTTGAGAAAGAAACCCGAAAAACTATTCTTTCAAATCCAAAACTTAAAAGAACGTTGAGTGATCAGTCCCAGGTTACTAGATTAAAAAGATCGACTTTCAAAGCACCAACACAGTCGACGGCGATAAAACATTCTCCATGAACCTAAGCGATAAAACATCAGTTGATCCTAAAAAAACCTCCATTGCACAAAGACTTACCAGAAGGAGAGCAAGTGCAACTCCGAAACCTCCTATTGTAAACAAAAACTTGTCATCATCAACCGAGCCAGATACAGATGATGGGACAACCGAAGGTTCATCCCCCCCCCCCGTATTCAGAAAAGGTTATAGTGTTTTCCCTAGTGTAAAACCAACCTTAAACCAAAAACAATTTAGCCCAAAGACTGTTAGTTCTAGTAACCCCAGTCAACCAGTGTGAACCCTTGGATTTCCCCGTTAAAAGACTCGTACACAGATGTTTACGTTGACGGTGCTTGCAGTTTCCATGTAAAAGGAGAACCAAGATCAGGAATAGGTGTTTGGTTTGGTCATGATCATCCTTTAAATGTCTCCCGTTGATTTAAAGGTCGACAGACCAACAACGCAGCTGAAATTGAGGCAGCAACCGTTTCAGCCCTCAAGGCCCAGGAAGCCGGCATCAAAAATCTCAGGATAAAAACTGACTCACAGTTTTTAATAAAAAGTGCCACTGAATGGATCCCCAGATGGGAATCTAACCAGTGGAAAACTAAGGAAAATAAACCTGTAAAGAACCGAGTTGCTTTTGAAAAATTAACTAAAGCATTAGAACCTCTTCAAGTGATTTGGGAACATGTACCGAGTCATCAAGGCATAACTGGAAACGAAATGACCGACCACCTAGCTAGAGAAGAGGTTAACCAAGAACAAAGCACAGAACAAGAAGAAGAAGAAGAGCGTAATCCAGAAATTATAAGAGTTTACCCTCAACCTATTGGAAGTAGCGATTCCAGCGAAGACGATCCTGCTGGTGCCAAAATAGACAAATTCTCAGTTGACTTGGAAAAATTATTCCGACAATTTGATAAGTCACTAAGACCCAGAGGATTGGACCAAACCAACCTAACACTAGCCTGGGATCATGAAGGAATGGATAAAGAATTTACCAAGCCGGAAATAACTCATGTGTCAGAAGGAGAAGATGATGAAGAACTTCTTCAAGCATTAAAGGCCCTTGACCCATGTCGAGGAAATGACGACGACATATTTTCAACAAGAATACAAAGGTTCCTTGAAAATTATAATAACCGTCGTCTGATCTCCGATTCTTGCAAAGGAGCCACAATCCCAGTAGACAATAATGCAGAATATCCACCTTTACCAACCGTTATGTTCTCAAGAAAAAAGTGTAAAAGTAGACAAAGTGTAGTGCGCTTCAAGGACAATCCGGACATTCTACAGACTCCAGGTAGAAGTTACTCCCACTGGCAACAATCGATGTTTACAACCCCTGGAAAATCTGTTATTCCTGATGACAAATCTACCCCAATTGTAAGTTTGAATAGTACCAACTTATATACTGGTGTAGTGCCGCGAAAATTGCAAATGAAAACAAACGATATTTCGATAGGTCGCAAGAATGCACCTTCAGAAACCTCCCTCCCAAAAGGTATCAGTATTCCTTATTACTGTTCTCCAGCCTTTTCTGACAGCTCTGACGACAATGTTATTGAGACAAATAAAAAACTACCGACTGAGAGTAATCTTGTACAAAAGTGGACAGAACCATTGACTTACAAACGTGAAAATTTTGCTCATTTTTTATCTGAAGACTATGAACCAGTCGATGCTATTTCAAAACTATTGATAGCAACAGAAAAAATTGACATGCAAGAAATTCGAAAACATAAACCAAAAATAGGGCAAGTTATTGTCACTCCGTGTGGTCGATTTCATACATACTCGATTGTCGTAAAACATCGATTTTATAATGACATTGATTGGAGAAATGTCAATAATGGTTTGAGAAACCTTCAGTTAACCTTGAAGCGCAACGACCAAACAACTTGTCGAATGGCAAATTCTGGTGACCTTCTAGACCCCCTTCCCCAAGGTAAAATGACAGACCTTATAAAACAAATATTCCGCGGTGGCGATATTTCCATACTCTTGTGTCATGGAAAAATTAAAGTTCCCCCTCCAGAATTGAGGCCAAAAATTATCTAAGAATTTCATGAAAATCTTTTAGCAGGTCACAAGGGTATCACAAAGAAGTATAGACGCATTAGAAAACGCTATTTTTGGCCTCGAATGCGAGATGAGATAACAGAGTTCATTAGGGGATGACAAAGTTGTTTTCGAAACAAACTGTTTAGGGGCCGCACTCGGGAACCAATGATAATTACCGACACACCGGCCGCCCCTTTTGACAAAGTATCATTAGATACTGTAGGTAAACTCCCTACTACCCCTAAGGGAAATCGGTACATCTTGACTATGCAAGACAACTTCAGTAAGTATTCCATTGCAGTTACTATTCCCGATATAAAAACAACCACGATTGCTCATGCAGTGGCTACGAATTTAGTCTCTGTATTTGGAACACCAAGATGCGTCCTCACAGATCGAGGAGGAAGTTTCGTAAGCGTACTGATGAGAAAACTGGAAAGGATTTTTGGTGTTAAACAAATCACAACATCTGGGGGTGCTATTCTGTAACTTCACTTCACATCACTTCACTTCGCTTTCACTTCACTTCACTTTCACTTCACTTCACTTCACTTTGACTTCACTTCACTTTGACTTCACTTTCACGTCACTTCACTTTCATTTCACTTTCACTTCACTTTTACTTCACTTTCACCTCACTTTCACTTCACTTCACTTTCACTTTACTTCATGTTCACTTCATTTTCACTTCACTTTCACTTCACTTTCACTTCACTTCACATCACTATATATTATTCATCATATATATTATTATATATATATTCCACGTCAACAAGGACAGTCCTAAGTCCAAAAATGTTCTTAACCCATTTTAAAGTTATATAGCTCAAAAAATTCGTACGTTTGTCTACTTTTAAATACCACATGGCGTTTTTTGATAATTCAAAATAGCGATGCCAATAAGGCTGAAAAAGGCGGTAAACTGAAAAACTTTTAAATTAATTCATGTATTAAAAGGCCGAAAAGGATCAACTTGCCCTCAAACTCTCTAATTAACTGTTTCTGGGGTCGCTGAATGCAAATATGATGTTGGTTTTTCAAAATTCAAAATGGCGGATCCAAAATGGCGGATAAAAATGTAAAAATCCATCGAATTTGCTTGAAATTAATTTCCTGGGGGTTTTTAGGGTCTCTGATTAAGATTTTGAGCTTAATTTTTGGAAATTCAAAATGGTAAATCCAAAATGACAGACATAAAAATTTAAGAAACGATCAAATTTGTTTTAAACTTATTTCTTGGGGCTTTTTGGGTTCGCTGATTACGATTTTAAGCTTACTTTTGGAAAAATCATAACCCTCACTGGTTTCTGTTGTAGCTGATAGTGATTTTGAGCTTACTTTTTGGAAATTAAAAATGGCGGATTCAAAATGGCGAAAAAAAAATTTTAAAATTGTTTAAATTTGCTTAAAAGTCATTCCTCGGCTGTTTTTTGGGTCGCTGTTTACGACTTTGAGGTTACTTTTTGGAATTCAAAATGGCTGATCCAAAATGGCAGGTGCAAATTTTTCAAAATCGATCAAATATGCTTAAAAGTCATTCCTTAGGGGGTTTCGGGGTCGTTGATTATGATTTTGAGCTTACTGTTTGGAAATTAAAAAGGCGGATCCAAAATGTCAGACACAAAATTTAAAAATCGATTGAATTTGCTTAAAAGTCATTCCTTGGGGTTTTTTGGGGTCGTTGATTATGATTTTGAGTTTACTTTTTGGAAATTTAAAATGGCGGACACAAATTTAAAAAATCGACCAAAGGACTCCGCACAATATGCATTAAACAAACTCTAGGTTAAATTAAATTATACTTTGCAGTTTTGTAGTTTATTATCACCCCAACAAAAAATGTTAATGAATTAACTCAAAAAAATGAATTTTTATTTTTTATTTTTGTTATCCCTAAACCACCCCACATAGACATTTTCATGCCTGACCGCTATAACTTAGTTTCGATGAACTAAAGACTCTTTTTCAGTCTGATTAAACTTTGCAAATTATTTACTAGCCACTTCAAAATTTTGACAGGCGATGAATTAGAATCATTAATACCCAAAATCACCCTAACTTTAATATTTTTATCCCTTATCACTTATATTTATTAAAGTGAAATTAAAACTCTTCTGGTAGATGACTAACTATGGAAAATATTTTAAGAATCACCTAGGAACAATATCATCTGATAACCTAAAATCACCAACCCTCAAAAACCACCCTGCCTCGATGTTTCAATCCCTCCTCACTTTAACTTTTTGCGATTAGATAAAGTTTTTTTTCGGACAGACTAGCAGATGAAAATTATTTAAGAGTCACCTAGAAAAGATATCAAGTGATAATCTAACATCACCAACCACTAAAGCCGCCCTACATCGATATTTTCATTGCTCATCATTTTAATTTACTCTTACGGAACTAAAGGTACAATTTGCAAACTTAAAATGGGCTAAGTCAAAATTTCAAGGAGTAGAAATATTTTATTACAGCACAGCAACGCATAAAAAAAGCAACGACATCTGAACAAACGCTTCACAGATGCTGCTGCCGTTAAAAACATCCAAAGCAGTCATGGATTTGTAGTTGAGCATAACAAAACATTGAAAGTTTTGCAATACTCAAGTGCAACAACATCCAATAATATTGTTTACTACAAGTAAACATCTCATTATTGCAATTCACCCTAAAAACCTCCAAGGAACTACAGTTAAATGGTCGATTTTTTTAATTAGTGTACGCCACTATGAATTTCCAAAAAATAACCTCAAAATCGTAATCAACAACCCCAAAAACCCCCGAGGAATGACTTTTAAGCAAATTTAATCGATTTTTAAATTTTGTGTCTACCATTTTGGATCTGACATTTTGAATTTCCAAACAGTAAGCTCAAAATCATAATCAACGACCCTAAAAACTCCTGAGGAATGATTTTTAAGCATATTTGATCGATTTTGAAAAATTTGCACCTGCCATTTTGGATCAGCCATTTTGAATTCCAAAAAGTAACCTCAAAGTCGTAAACAGCGACCCTAAAAACACCCAAGGAATGCCTTTTAAGCAAATGTAATCAATTTAAAAAATTTTTTTCGCCATTTTGAATCCGCCATTTTCAATTTCAAAAAAGTAAGCTCAAAATCGCAATCAGCTACCACAAAAACCCGTAAGGGTTTTGATTTTTCCAAAGTAAGCTTAAAATCGTAATCAGCGATCCCAAAAGCTCCCAAAAAATGAGTTTTAAACAAATTTGATCGTTTCTTAATTTTTTATGTCCGTCATTTTGGATCCGCCATTTTGAATTTTAAAAAAACCAACATCATATTTGCATTCAGCGACCCCAAAAACAGTTAATTAGTGAGTTTGAGGGCAAGTTGATCCTTTTCGGCTTTTGAATACATGAATTAATTTTAAAAAAATTCAGTTTACCGCCTTTTTCAGCCATATTGGCATCGCCATTTTGAATTATCAAAAAACGCCATGCGGTATTTCCTTGTTGACGTGGAACGTCCCATTTCTATATTATATATTTTGGATCTGCCATTTTGAATTTTGAAAAATCAACATTAGATTTGCTTTCATCGACCGCAAAAACTGGTAATGAAAGAGTTTAAGGGCAAGTTGGTCATTTTCGGCTTTTTAATACATGAAGTTAGTTTTCAATTTTTTAATTGAACGCCTTTTTTCCGCCATATTGGAATCGTCATTTTGAATTTTCAAAAACCCCCATACGTCATTTAAAAGTAGACAAACGTACAATTATTTTGAACTATATAACTTTTAAATGGGTGAAGAACATTTTCGGACTTAGGCCTGTCCTTGTTGACGTGGAATATAGGGGAGAGTGGCCATCAATGTACCGGGTTTTTTTCAAGGTCATAGTACTTATTCAATTTCACCAATTTCAAGCACTTCTTTGCATCAATATAAAACTACAACACTTCTCTAGATAATGAACACATATTATACACGATTTATTTTGATTAAATAATAAAATTTAGGATCTTTCTAAACTAACAAGCTATTTTCATTTTCAACAACCTGGGTACACAATGAACCACCTCCATAAAAACACTAAAAATGTTCAACAATAATAATATTGCAATTTTCACTTTGTAAAAAAACTTATTTTCTATCAAATACTATAAAAAAATATTACTTAACACTTTTTAATTGATAATGTATAACATAAATATACCTCAAATTTAAGTTAACTAGCTAAAATGGCATTTTAGTTTTGCTATGTTGAGAAAAGTACTGATAACAATCGCTGTAACATGCTGTACGCATGCCTAGTTTTATAATCAGGCATACCACTCTAGAAATCGAAAATACACTGAAATTCCAGGTGGTTCATTGTTCCCCGGTACATTGAATCAACATGACATTTGCAACAAAAATGGTTTTTTATAACTTAATCCAATATTTCAAAATCTTTATCTCATTAGAATATTGTATTTAAGGCCCAAAACAAAATAAATCGTAAGTACATTTATTTTTAAATTGCCTTATTTCAATTAAAAAACGTGTTTGTATTTTAGGTAAATTTTTTCTTCAGTGCATCAAAAACAGTTTTTTTCAGTTTTCTCTGTAAAGAATAAATCCACACGTCTCAAATTTATGGACGTAGTGTGATTACGCAAACTTCATTTATATTTAAAATTAGGAGAATTTTTATTTAATTGTTTCTGAGAAAATTGGAATGGTTCATTGAAAAAACTGGTACATTGATGGCCACTCTCCCCTAAATATAATAATATATATTATGATGAATAATATATAGTGATGTGAAGTGAAGTGAAAGTGAAGTGAAAGTGAAGTGAAAATGAATTGTACATGAAGTGAAGTGAAAGTGAAGTGAAAGTGAAGTGAAAATGAATTGTACATGAAGTGAAGTGAAAGTGAAGTGAAAGTGAAGTGAAAGTAAAGTGAAGTGAAAGTAATGTGAAGTGAAAGTGAAGTGAAGTGAAGTGAAAATGAAAGTGAAGTGAAGTGAAAGTGAAGTGAAGTGAGAGTGAAGTGTAAGTGAAGTGAAGTGAAGTGAAGTGAAAGCGAAGTGAAGTGATGTGAAGTGAAGTTACAGAATAGCACCCCTGTGTATCGTCCTCAAACCAATGGGGCATTAGAAAGAAGCCATATTGAACTGACGGATTTCATTAAACATTATGCTCGGGATTTTGACGATTGGGATCGTCTGTTGCCCTTTGCAATGTTTAATTATAATACCTCAGTCCATGAGGCAACTACTTTCACGCCCTATAAGTTGTCCTCAAGGTCCTGCCCTTGAGACCTATGTGTCCTATCTCAAGGAACTCATTACTAGAATGAGCGAAATGCAGGAATTAGCTTCCAAAAATCTTATCCAGGCCAAACAAAACCAAATCAAAACGAAACCATGACAGAACTGCCCGTCCCTTAAAGGCAGGCATTGGTGATCAGGTATTCGTATACAAAGAAATAAGAACAAATAAGTTGGACAATAGAGCTGATGGACCTTTCACCATAGTCGGATATACACAAAACAACAATGTAATCCTTGAAAATGAAAATAGAGAAAGGTTATCAAAGCATAAGGATAAAATAATGCAAGTACACTGCTAAACTAAAAATTTCACTTTATATGTTTTTTCTGTTTAAGGATAATTTTACCATGTACCGTGTTCACACCCAATAGGGCCGTACCCAAGGGCTGATCGAGGGCATTTGGATCATTTAATCCACCTTTGACAGAACAACAACAGCGAAGGAAAAATGGAACTCCCGTTAATAGATGGGATTTTTGACGTCACAAATTACATCTCCATAGGGTTCAAGGCCTTACTAGTCTTACTGCTCCTGTTCCTAGCTCGACAGGGATATCTGCTCTACAGAAGAATAACAAACAGACGCAGGAGGTCCAACTTCCCACCTCCATCACCGCCTGTACATCTGCAAGACAGGGTGGTCATTAACGACTCACATCTATAGATGGAACTGTGTTTGATTATAACTCTTACACTAGAAATGAAGAGAGCAAGTTTTTCCAGCTCAGCTGATTGACACATGGCGATAGCAGTGTGCATCTTTAAGTTTTCCCCGTTAAAAATATTTCTAAATTTTCCAATTCGCTAAAAAGGTGCTGCTCATTCTCCTTGTCATCCTTGTTGAACTTGAAAGTTAAGGACCACATGTATGATCCATGTCCAGGAAACACCCATTCTCGCAGTTAAAGGGATATGGGACAGACGAATCCTACTCCAACCACTTACTGTTATCAAATTATGCAAACTGTTATCAATTATGTTCATAATTATGATTATTATGAACATCTAACAAGTGTCAAATAAGTCTAACAAATTATGATAGACGATAAATTGAAGAATCCAAATTCTGCGGCCATAAGTTCATCTTTGAGGACCCGGAGAAGTACCAACAGTTTTCTAAAAATTATGGATTTACGAGGGAATTTCGACTAATATTGCTGACTACAATATTGGAATTACAAACGAATACATTTACTCTACAACGCAGATATACTGGATGATTTAGTGACTTTAACCAACAAGTGAAAATAGCTTCGGTGAAATTGTTCAAAATTTTTGCAAGCGATGGTTAGTGCAAATTCCAAAAATATTATATTTAAATAAAAGAACAAAATCCTATAGACTCAATAAGTTCCGTATCAAAGCATCACACTTGTTATTACTTTTATTAATTGATAACAAGTGTGTTGCAGTTATTTATTACGAATTCAATATTCACAAAACTACATACATGTAGCGCTAGTTAGTGACAAGTTTTTCTTCTGAATCAATTTTATTTTTGCAACAGTAATAAAAAAACAGCTATATATATATCAATCAAAATGTAATAAAAAAGAAAAAGAAAGCTAAAGATAACTACGTCACTAGAAAAGCTAGTCACTATAACTTTTTAACAATTAGAATTAAGCGCGTTGCAACGAATTTAGTGCAGGGACTGACACGAAAACCGAAACAAAATATATTTTATTTTTGTTTCGTTTCGGTTTTGAAAAACTGAAACAAAATATCAATTTAATTTTGTTTTGTGTTGAACCTGAAACGAAAAGGCTCTGAATTACGTTTTCGTCTCATGCCCGAAACGAAAAGGCTTCGAATTTTGTTTTCGTTTCATGCCCGAAACGAAAATCCGCTCCGAATTCCGTTTTCGTTTCTCATAAAAAAGGCTTAAAATTCCACAAAAACAATTTTAAACACAATTCTTTTCTTGCAGGAGACGAAAACGAAATTCAGAATCTTTTCGTTTCGGGCATGAGACTGAAACGAAATTCGGAGCTGATTTTCGTTTTGGGCATGAGACGAAAACGTAATTCAGAGCCTTTTCGTTTCAGGTTCAATACGAAACAATATTGATTGTACATTTTTGTTTCGTCACAACCATTCAAAACAGAAACACAATTCGGTTTTCGTGTCAGTCCCTGATTTAGTGGTTTGAAATTTTTATATTAATTAAAACAAATTAAAATGATTACAAAGGAATACTATAATCGGATAATAATGATCTAAAATAACTATTGCACTAAAATGAAATCCAAGGCAAATATACTTTTTTTACAATTTTCTTTATTATAAAAATTAATAGAAAAATACTAGTAATATTAATAAAAAAAATTACTTTATGAAGAAAAGAAAAGTTAAAGAAACTTAAAGAAACCACAATAATAGAATTGTAAAACAAACATAATGGACTGCTTAACAATTACCGCTGAAGTACCAAAGTTGGGATAATTACCATCTTTATTTTCCATGGTAACATTTTTTAAACAAATATTAAATGATTACTATGACACAAACTTGACATACATTTTATTCAACCAAATTAAACCACTTTAAATCAACCTAAATTCAATCGAAATTTTATCACTATGTATCTCTTAACTATTTAGAAATACACTGCCTGTATTTTGCGAAAGATGGATATCTTAAGTTTAAAGTATACTGCGGTCAGGACCGTGAACCACGTGCATTGACTTATAGCCACGTGTTTATATTTTTAAAGGTACATTTCCAGCACCATATAGTGATCATTTAATTAAAATCTGTATGCCTAGAATTAATGGTATTACAATTATATTATTATTGTTATTATTAATATTGTTGTTGTTATAACAATTAATATCATTATTATTTATTATTATTATTGTTATTGTTATGAGGATAATTATTAATATCATTATTATTTATTATTATTATTGTTATTGTTATAAGGATAATTATTAATATCATTATTATTTATTATTATTATTGTTATTGTTATAGCAGGAATTATTAATATTAGTATTATTATTATTAATGTGTTTAGTGTAATCTATATTATGCATGTATGAAAGATTCGGCGTAGACAAGGTTGTGCAATAACAGGAGGAAAGGAGGATATCTCTGTGCTTATGGTCGCGTTTCCTTCTCTTTTCTTCGTCACCTTCTTACGCTGTCGGGAACATCAAGTATAGCGGTGTAGGTGCACTACGCAGCACGCATACAAGCATGAATTTCTCATGAAATCCTCAATGTAGATATCTTCTGCATTGTGGAGTGTCTCACTATGCATATATTCCTTTCTTTCTTCTATGATTCCTTTCCTCCACTACCTCGATACATAATTCCCAAAAGAGAACAATGTCGGCAGATATAATTAGAATATGTCATATTCTCTTAATACACCCAAATGCGTGACAAAAGTGGACTTATGTGGATCGAATCTGCAAAAATAGAATTTATCGAATCCATGCAGATCAACGATCGCTCTGAAACCTAAGAAGGGCACAAGTTATACTTATTCAAACTTGTATAGAAGATATTATTCTAATAATGCCAACAAGGAAAAGAGATATAGTAATCTCAGAATTCGAGGTTTAATTATAACCTAATGAGTCAATCATCCTGTACCCACACCAACTACCCCTTAAACCCCTGATTTCGTCCGATCATAATGCATCTTAGACACTCCATAAAAGCAGAAGCTTGCGAGCTCTTGATACGATTGTCGAACTGCCGGTACGAATTTTTTCACTTCAATTTGAAATAGTAATTTTCAAAAATTGGAAACTGGAAAAAGCTCAATTTTTGCTACTTGATGAATCGCGATAGATTTTCGTCGAGCCAAGTAGTCAATCGAGATAGTGCCAGGTTCGAGTAATTTCTTATTTTTGGGCGGACGTTAAAAAGTTTTAAATACTCAGAATCAGCTGAGTTCCAATCGGGATAAGATAGTAAAAAGAGATTTTCTTCATACTTCATCGGTCAGTAGTGTACCTGTACCAGATTCTCGATTCGCGTAGTGAACGGAGCGCGTAATCGCTCATACTTTCTACCTCCTTCTGCCCGTCGGAAACGCCGCAGATGAAAAGAGGCATCCTCCTTTCCTCTCAAGCTTTCAGGCGGTAATTTAAGGATAATTCGTGAGTACGAAATATTTGTATCGTTTAAATTTTATAAAAAGTAATTTTAATTGTTTACGGGACATGAATTTATAAAAAAGGAAGCATTTATTTTATGCTACACAAATTGTTTAAATTGTAATATTTTAACATTTTTAAAATTAAATAAAATAAAGAAAAAGACAATTTAATTAACAAAATTTACTGTTTTCATTATTGTAGATTTTGAAACAACAATTCATCAATTTTGTTTTCCGTCTTCTATCGGCAATTTCAGTTTATTCGAACCCACATTAAAAATAAAAATAAAACTATTCCATTACTGGAATAGTAATAGATTGGTTCCTCCGGCGAACAAGTTAAACAAGTTATTTTTTTTAACAGGATTAGAACAAAGAGATAAAATTTCAAAATTAAAATGTATTAAATTATATAAATAATTTTATGACCGTTCGTAACAAAAAAAACCTAAATATAAATTTTTGGAAAATGTACTAAAAAATGTAGACGGTGTTGAGTACTTTCCTTTCAGAGAGCATGAGGAAGTAGTATCACCTAAGGAAGCTAAACCAAATTCAATATTCATTTTTGATGATATAGCGTGTGAGAAGCAAAACAATGTAAGAGCCTTCTTTTGTATGGGTAGACATGTAAACGTTGATAGTTTCTACTTGTGTCAAACGTATGCTCGTATTCCAAAACATTTGATTCGAAACAATGGCAATTTATTGGTACTTTTTAGACAAGATGAAAAAAATCTAGAACATGTCTATGAAGATCATGTTAACACAGACATGCCCTACACTCAATTTCGTGACTTATGCTCAGAATGCTGGAAATCTGATAAATATGGATTTGTTGTCATTGATAAGGATATAAATTTGAATGAGGGAAGATATCGCAAAGGATTTGATTGTTTCATTACACTATAAATATAGAGAGTTTACTTAATTTGAAATTAGTTCAATTTATATTGTGAAGATAGAAACATGTATCGAAAAGAGCAAGAAACGCTTCGTCAAATAGCAAAAGCAAGTTATGCTTTTGGACGTAAACATCGTTTACTAAAAATGGGATAAATTACTGAAAATGTTAAAAGAAACTT
The DNA here is from genome assembly GCA_037103525.1 of Ganaspis brasiliensis. NCBI lineage: Eukaryota > Metazoa > Arthropoda > Insecta > Hymenoptera > Figitidae > Ganaspis > Ganaspis brasiliensis. The sequence continues at coordinate 1,035,184 of JAZKLR010000298.1, forward strand.
TTAAACCAATAGTTGCACCTCTTCAAAAATTAGTAAATGTAAAAAAGATCCATTGAAAGACATTAAGCTTGAAAAGGTAAAGAAAGAAGAAGAGGATAACGATTTCTTTTTTTCAACTGATTTTGATGATAATTCAACTTTATTGGACACAAGTTTACTGCATGCGACTATAGCTGACACAACTCCACAAAAGAGTAGTGAAAATGATGATAATTATGAAAAACTGACAAATAAATTCATTTTATTGTTGAATAAAAATAGAAAAAGTTACTTAGATATGGTTTATGCAGTGCGTAAACTTCCTAATGGTTCATTTATAATTGGTGATACGCCTATTATGTTTGAAGGTTCAAATATCAAAATTGTTGGAAAGAAAAATTATTTGAAAACTGCTGGATTGCTTAAACTTTACAAACTTCAAAAAATTCCAAATGTACTAGTATTACTGCAAAATTATTTAAGAGTACTCCAAAAAAAGGTGGAGGTTCTTTGAAGAGAAAATTACCTAAATTAATGATAGCAAAGAAAAAATTTAAACCAGGCTATATCTATTGAGATGATGCAAATGAACTAATTGATCGTTTACGTCTGCTTATAGCATCACAGCAAGCTGGAAATCCAAGTCATAACAATGAAATTATGTCAATTATTAAGGAACAACGTAAAGCTCGAATTATATATTACGAGATTTCAAGTGTATAAAGCATCAGCATCACAATGAGCATTGACGTGTTTGGACATTCCCTGCCACGATCTGTTGTTGCAAGTCGCGGAATTCCTGGTACTGGATTTAAGCTTACTTCAAACGGACATTACGACATTGATAAGAAAAAACTTTGCAACGTTCAAGACGCTGAAGAAGCGCATGACGTTGTAAATTTAAACCTTGCACGACAAATCATTCAAAACGAGATCAAAACAGTCTCTCAAGTTACATTTTTATTAAGATCAGAAGTTGACAACAATGAAATATTATTAAAAACCCTTGAGGATTCAATAGATCGAAAATTGAAAATTTTAGAGAGTCAAATAAATCAAGAATTTGCTTTACGAAACGCAGAAATTATTCAACAATTGGACGCTCGATTAACTCTTCTCGAAAATGGACGACAAAAAGTTGACAGTAGTCTCGGAACTTCATAAAGAAGCTAGAAGAAATTATCCTCGACGAAAAGTTCAAATGCGTGGTATAGATGAATCCTGGCGAGCAGATTTGGTTGAAATGATACTTTACTCTAAATCCAATAAAGGTTTTAAATATTTGCTTACTGTCATTGACATATTTTCAAAATATGCATGGGCTGTTCCTGTGAAAAGTAAAAGTGTAAAAGATATTTTTACAGCCATGAAATCTATTTTGGTACTAGGACGTATTCCAAAAAACTTGCATACTGATAGAGGCAAAGAATTTTACAACTCTCAATTTGCAAGTTTAATACAAACATATAACATTAAACTCTATTCAACTTTTAGTAATCTAAAAGCATTAATTATTGAAAGGTTTAATCGGACTCTTAAGAATATGATGTGGCCTCAATTTAGTTTTATCAGCAAACTGAGAAGAATTCCACTAAAGAGATCAAAATTCAGAGTCGGTGATAGAGTTCGAGACAGCAAATACAAAAACATCTTTAAAAAAGGATATACACCCAACTGGACAACGGAGATATTCACTTTGGATCGAGTTAAAGCAACAAAACCTGTAACTTCCGTACTTACCGATTATCAAAATCATCCCATCGAAGGAGGTTTCTATGAAGAAGAACTCTTAAAAGTCAAATATCCTGATGTTTATCTTGTAGAGAAAGTTCTCAAAACACGTGGAAATAAAGTTTACGTTAAATGGCTTGTATTCGACAACTCTCACAATAGTTGGATTAAAAAATCTGATATTTAAGCTAATGTTAAACTAATGTTAAATAAAGTTAAAGTAATGATAAATAGAGTTAAAGTAATGTTAAACTAATATTAAAGTAATGTTAATTAAAGTTAAAATAATGTTAAAGTAAAGTTAAAGTAACGTTAAAGTAATCTTAAAATAACGTTAAGCTATTGTTAAATAAAATTAAAATGTAACTAGATTAAGGTTTTATTAAATAAAGTAGACATGAAATAATGTGAATATACAAGATTTTTATTTATTCAAAAATCTTTTAACAACAGACATTTTAACAACACACATTTTACAATGTTCCCAAGCAATTGTATCTGTTTTATTTGGTATTAAAAGTCTTTTATCATCAAAAGGACTTAAAGCAATTTTCTTTTGCTTTAAAGTTCGAAAATTATGATTTTTTGATCTAATGCAATATTAAGTTCGATACTGCATTTCATCATTTTTTAAACAATATATCTAATCGTCGAATGTGATGCTTTTATTTATAACGCTGGTTTTCACACCCTTATCTTTTTTAACAAAATCTTTATTTTCTGCGCGCAAGCTGTACATTTTACTCCGCAAGCCAACAAATTCAGTTACAATTTTACCACTACATTCATCTTTCATTAACCCTAAAACTTTTTTGTTGACTTGCGGAATACCGTGGACATTATTAGCGGGATAATCGGAGTTATCAAGTTTATGAATATCTACTTTCATGTCTGCATAGATATCTGCATATTTAACTTCATAAATAAGACGTTCCGTATTCGTATATAGCATTTTATAATTCTTTTCATCTTTTGTAACATGTGATCATAATGAAAGTCGTAGATTAACGTTTTTGAAATATCTAATATACTCTAACCTATGTAAATTGGTTTATTCATAAAAATCTCTATTTTCTTAAGTTCCACAGCTACCAAGTTTTTGTTAAAAATGGCTCTGCTGTGAAAATTAGGTTTCGCAATTAAGGCTTCAGCTCCATACCTACCCTCCCACTATGTCACGAGTTTTATATCAACATAATTTCGCACGTTTTCTATTGTTTTACCGTATACCGCGTTGTTCATCAGTTTAAACAAGTTTTTCTCAAACTCATTTTTGGCATTTGTTCTCTGAATCGTATTAAAATCAATATAACCTTTAAGCCATGCAGACTGTTTAAATTTTAAAACGCGATGAATTTTTAAGGTGGAGACACACTATGCGTGCCGAGCCTGTAATGTAATGCTCGGCGAACGCTCGGCGAACATTCGTGGCGAACAGGCGACGAACGTTCTGGAAAATGGGAAAACGAAGGCTGATTTCAAATACGTCAATGAATGCTGTCAGCGAAAGTGCCATAAAATTTTGAAGGATTAGCAAACATTTTTAATTTAAGCAAAAAATGGGTTCGAAGGATTAAATACTCTAGAATTTTATGACACTCTCTCATAAAAATATAATAGGACAAAATTTATGACTGGTTCAGTTGAAGGGTGACTAGGGACCCAAAGCAGATAGGACCCCAAATCCCTTTGAGCGCGCAGGAAAAACCGACAATCGGCGGATCGGCTGCGAACAGCTCGCGAGCATTTCACGAGCCGCGCGTGACACGGACAAATCTAGCGAACATTCGGTAGAAACTTGGCCAGTAACTCAATTTCTATTGTATACGTTCGGTGAGCATTCGCCGAGCATTCGACGAACGTTACATAACAGGCTCGGCGCGCCTAGTGTGTCTCCACCTTTACAAGAACAAGACCATTTGCCAAAGCTTGTTTTAGATCACGGTAAAGGAGAACATGCTTTCGTTTCGGTAGGAGAGTAGTAAGGAGCTTCTCATACTTAGATCCTGGTGGCTTCAAGTGTTCAGGACAAAACGGAAAATCACTATGTTTTTCATGCAATTCATCCGGGTAATCTAAATCCACTTCTAAGATGTAGCTGATTGACGCATCATCTTCCCCATTAAAGTTAAAACTATCGTCTACATTTTCAACTCACTCGAAACCACCATAAGGAAGAGATTGCCCATCCATACAAATTATTTGCATCCAAGTCCTCCTCCTCATTTTCATTAAACTTTTCCATATATGGATTATTAGCCTTAGCGTATCGATTTGTGCACTGACTTACTCCACCTCTTATTTCGCGTTCAACAAACATAACCATATCAATGTCAGTGAGAAGTTCTAATCTTACATTTGTATACTTGTGCATCGCATCGCAAGTCAAACCAGGCGTAGTGTAATAATGCGCTGAATCAAGACCATATACAATCAAACACTGATTTCTAAAATTCTCAAACACATCTGCAAGCAAAAGCACGTCAGTTTTTATATATGAATAAACATAATCACCTAGATTTTGACAATTGAATTCATCCCACACCTTTTGTGCATGTAAATAATCTTCATCAGATATACTAGAATCATTCAAAGTACTGTAAAATTTATCTTTTGGTGGTAATTGTGTTTCGTCAATTTTTTCAATCGAGTCAAAATACTCGTAAGGAAAAACTCCTTTGCGCGTTAATAATTGAATTTTATCATCACTAAAGTTCGAAAAAACAGATTTTACAATCTTGTACTCGTCAAGATAAGATGCTAACTTATCCAGTGATAATGACATAAATTTAAAAGAATCGATAAAACCCAACTTAATAAAACTATCGTCTATATTTTTAGTAAAAATGATGTATTTTTCTTTGTTTATTGGAAGCAAATCAACTTTTCCGTTAATTTTACTTGCAATAGCTTCAGTAATAAAATGAGTATCATGACCACTTAGGTTATAAAAAACATCAGATATGGTTGGCGATTCGTGGCAATTAATCTTATAATCTTGATGTTCGGCACCCCTATACTTCCTAGTTAAATGATTATGGTCTCTTACTTTTACAACCCCATGTGCAAAATTCATTTTACAAATATGACAAACAATTGCATTTCTAAAATCTACTAACTGCTGTGGACTTAAAGTATCCATAGGTTTAAAGTTTTTAAAGATAGGCTCAACCGTTTCAACTATATGTTTTAACTCTTTTGAAAACCACTTTGCTGGATCCGCTACATCTTTTGGAGCTGCCTTATATCTGGATAGTGAGTCATCAAATCCACACTTTAAATAATATCCTATACTAAGGAATTTATGATCTTGTACACGTTCCTTATTTTCAAAATTTTTAAATTCAACTATGTGACGACCAGGTTCTGGAAGTCCAATTTTTGTATCATACATAGTTTTGCACGTTTCTTCATGTTCGATAAGTTTTAAATTACTGCAGAATTCGCAGAAGATTTACATGAGGGAATTGTTTTTGTGATGTTGGATGTAACGGGAATATATTAAAACTACCATTTTGTCGTGAAAGACCATAAACGGTCAATGAAATATTATTTAAAGATTCAAATTTTACAACATCTTTTAATGCAACAGGAAATTCAATTCCAGTAAAATTAAGTTCATCTTTATAAGGAAAATACTTTTTTACTCGTTCTGGATGGTTTTCAAATGAATGTAAAGCAGATAAAACTGCCCAATTAAAACATTGGTTATCCATATTCTGAACATTAATGGCCTGTTTACACCTTCGAAAAAAAATTTTTTTTGCATGAGTGTAAAGAGGACAGATACACAGTCTGTCCTCTTCCCTCCAATGCGAAAATTTTTTTTTTCGAAGGTGTAAACAGGCCATAATACATGCTTGTTTATTTTTAATAGCAGTAGACAAATCAATATAAGAACTTGCGCGCATGGGGTTGTACTTGTTAATGTTAACCTCTAATCTTTCTTTGAATGGAATCCAGTTTCCAATTGGAAACGCGGTAAACGTTTTAAAATCATATTCTACATTTCCATCACTCAAATCTTTTATAAATTTAGCACCCAATGCTGTATACACTTTTATCGAACCATACCTATTTCAGGCTATTTCTATATGATCTTTAAACAAAGAAAACGCATCATCAAGGAACTCATTAATATCTCAATAACTAAGCTTCATAATAGCGCTAGTTTGTAACCTACTATCAAACGCTTTATCAAAATGAACCCATTTAATTCTATCATTTGACATTTGCACACCAGTACCTCGTTTCATAATAGCCTCGAAATGGCAACGAAAATTTTCTAGTTTTTGACTTAAATTTAAACATTTTGCTTTTTGAGAAATTGACAAATCACATCTATGTAAAATCTTTTTAATTATATATATACACCTTTGACACTTGAATTAACATTTAAACGCATTAATAAATCTATCATTGCCAGTCATTGCTACAGTAAGCGTAAACTCATGCTCTGCGATTTTTAAGAAGTTGTCAGACTCTTGACAAACTTCATTATACTCACCGAGATCTATAAGTTCTCTTGATTTTTTTGACATCTTAATTCTTGGCATCTTTAAACTTAAGAAAGATATATCAAAATAAAAAGCTGAAAATATCAACGTAAGAAAACAAAAAATCTAAATCTACGAAATCGAAGACTAATAAGTCTAAAAAGCAAAAAAACTTAAAACTAAGAAACAAGAAAATAAATATCTTAAGGTGATAATAAATATAAAATAATAATCAAAAATATAAAATCTTAAAATGATAATAAATATCAAAAAAATCAGCAAAGTTCGAGTTACACTCGCACTAAAATCGAGGGTTCCGTACACAAAACAAAATAATTTTTAATATATTTGATACTATTAAATATATAAATATATTATACATATTATATATAATGTAATATATAAAATATAATATATAATGAATTTTTTATACAAAATGGACCACCTCCCCCCTATCTTCCAAAATATTTTACTTAGAGAGTTCAAATTTTGTACAGGAATGTATTTTCAGGTGTAAATTACATAAAAATGATAGAGAACGTGATGGTGATTGCGCTGTCAACGAAAAATCCAGAGATTTTAGCAAATATCCATAAAAAATACTCAAAAATCATTTTATTTCCTTAACAACGCTATGATCAACTTCTACAATCATGTTCTCTACGATTTTTCTGTAATCTACACGTGAAAATACATTTGTGTACCAAATTTGAACCCTCTAAGTTAAATTGTTTAGAAGTTATGGGAGGGGGGATACGGTCATTTTTTAGCATTTTTTTTAAATCGTTGGTTTTTGCTTAAAAACACTATGATAACGATCTGCAACAAAGTTCTCTACAGTTTTTCTGTAATCTATATGGCAAACTACATATGTATACCAAATTTCAGCACTAAAAAAATGACCGTATCCCCCTCCCTTATCTTCCAAACTATTTGACTTAGGATGCTGAAATTTGGTACACGTATGTAGATTTACGTGTAGATTACAGGAAAATTATAGAGAAAGTGATGCTTATAGCGCTGTCAAAGTTATAACACTAAACTATGGCCCATATGTTAAAAAAATGCTCAAAAATATTGTTATTTCCTTGACAACGCTATTCTCAACACATACAATCATGTTCTCTATAATTTTCCTGTAATCTATACGTGAAAATACATTTGTGTACCAAATTTGAATTCTTTAAGTCTAATAGTTTGGAAGTTCAGGGGGGGGGGGGTACGATCATTTTTTAGCATTTTTTAAAAAAAAATCGTTTCTTTTTGCTGAAAAACGCTATGATAGCAGCCTGCAACAAGGTTTTCTATAGTTTTTCTGTAATCTACACGTCAAACTACATATGTGTACCAAATTTCAGCACTCTAAGTACAATAATTTGGCAGATAAAGGGCAGGAATGGTACAAATTAAACGCATTTTTTCGAAAAAATGACCGTATTCCCCTCTTATCTGCCAAAATATTTGACTTAGAGAGTTCAAATTTGGTACAAAAAGGTAGTATCATATGTAGATTACAGAAAAATTATAGAGATTGTTGTGGTGATAGCGCTGTCAAAGAAATGGCAAAAGTTATCAGCCAAAAAATATCAAAATTTCTCAAAAATCTTGTTATTTTCTTGACAATGCTATGACCAACCCCTAGAATCATGTTCTCCATAATTTTCCTTTCATCTACATGTGAAAATACATATGTGGGCCAAATTTGAACTTTCTAAGTCAAATAGTTTGGCGGCTAGGGGGGGGGGGATACGATTTTCGACAAAGTCTTTCCAATAGGGTTCCGTGCGTACACTTGTGGTGAACGGAACCTTAAAAAGGATTGAAAAGCTGACAAATATTAAGATGATAATCTTAGCTAATGCTATGAGACATGAAAGTAAAGGAATGATGCTCCTGACTCGTGCTCCGCACTTTATACCCTCCGCTCTCTAGCCCCTCACTATCTTACAGCCGCGTACGCACTTGGCACGCCTACTGGCAAATCCCCTGGTTGCTGCGCGCGCAACGTGCTGCGCCGGAAGGTCGGTGCGCTGAAATTCAAATGACTCGGGGAATCTCAGTGGCAAGCGAGAGATTTAAATATAGTTTGATTTAAAACTCACTTAAACTCGCCGACACTTGCGCGAAAATTAAAAATTACACACTTCAAGCGTCAAAAAATAATGTCGGTCACGCGGGAAATTCAAAATCTCCACTACAAACAGGGATGGGAAACCCCACAATAACCGCCTTTTCCTTGTGCAATTAAAAAGTGGCGCCATCTAGCGGCGGTCATCGGAACTAGGTCGGGAACATTGAATCTTATCTAGGCCATTGGAGCCAAACACAAACAAAGAATGTGAAATTATAATTTTAACAATTGTTTAAACAAATTATATTGTTAATTATAAACTTTTTAATAAATAGAGCTAGTTGTATGGGCCTTAGGATCCAAAAAAGAAGAAATCAGTAGTGATTCACTTTAATATGTGCAGACGTTTCGGCTTCAATGTGAGCCATCATCAGTGCAAAATTTTATTATCTGAAAATATTTTACATTGACATGATAGTATTTTACAAAAATAAATGTTGTTATTTACAGTAATTACTATGAAAAAAGATTGTCTCAATGATGTAAAGATTATTAGCAATAATGTGTCATTATCTATCTGAATTAAAAGTGTAATTATTTAAAAATTTTAATTTAAATATTCTTATAAAGAAAAAGGTAAAAAGGATAATTTTTTTCAAATTTATATAATATGTTATAAGAAAAAATATTTTCAGATAATAAAATTTTGCATTGATGAAGTCTCACATTAAAGCCGAAACTTCTGCACGTATTAAAGTGAATCACTACTGATTTCTTCTTTTTGGTATCCTAAAGCCCATACAACAATACCACAACATTTAAAAATAATAGTTTTTACAATTGTTTAAACAAATTATATTGTTTATTATGAACTTTTTATTAAATAGAGCTAGAGAGTTGCAACTTTGAAAGCTTACAAAGAGAAGTCTGAGCAAGAAAATAAGAAAATGAATTTTAACAATTGTTTAAACAATTTAATAATGTTTTTATCACACTTACATCAAAAGTTAGATTTTACTGCTTGTTTGGGAACCTTTAAGAACTCATTTCACGGCCTAGGCCGTGAAGTAAATGAAGTCGCAATCTGATTGGCTGATGCTGGTCAGCTGACCTTTACTTAATGGTACAGATGCCCAAAGTTTTCACGGCTGTTCACGGTTTTGCCGTCCTCCGGGGGCATTTCTAAGTCTGTAGACCTACTCCCACCTAGAAATGCCCAAGAGGACCTTTTTTACGATAACCACCTCTCCCTAGGTTCGAATTCTTAGTTTTTGTGTGATAAAAAATGTTATATGACACTTGGACCCTTTCGGCACTTACGTTCTCGTGTATCGTACAACTCGCCAACTCTGCTTCATACCTTCACTTCACCTCGGCTTCGCCTCCGCTACGTTCGATGAAGCCTCGGCTGCGATTGGACTTAGGCTCGTATTACGATACATACTCGTACTATAAAGTACCATTTAGTGTCCTTGTGTCATAAATAACTATTATTTCTAACTTTTCATTGAATAAAGCCAGAAAGATCAAAAAGTGTCAATCAATTTATAAACAAGGATTCAATGAACTACTTTTTACGTTTTAAAATGCGAACTTTTTTTCTTGAGAAATATCTCTCACTATGGCATCAGAATGACGATTATAACACTTGTTAAAAAATTGTAAAAAGGCTAAAAGTTTTTAATGACATTGCAGAGCTAATCATAAAATTGACACCTTATCCGAAAAAAAGATGTGCTAAACAACACATGTATTTATCATACAAAAAAAATAGTATCTAAAGTTTTGTACCTTATTACTATGTCTTACAGTCATTCATATCTCTCAACAAAAGAAAACTTGCAAAAGTGAGAGAAAGTTGCGACTCTCTAGCTCAATTTGATAAAAAGTTGTAAGTAAACAATAATAATTTGTTTTAACAAATTAGAAATTGCATGACATAATGATTAAAAATTAATATTTATGTTATTTATTCAAAATTTAGGAAAAAAGTTTCATAAAAATAGTAAAAAATATTTTTTATCAATTTTTTCGTATTTTTGTAATATGTGATGTTTGTTGGAGCCCTATAAAAAATAGTTAATATTAAAGAATGGTTAAATAAGCAATTTGGCATTATTGTTTGAAGTCCTCATGAAGAGAAATAGAGTTGGGCGATTGAAAATATTGATTTTCATGGGTTCTATACACCATTTCTACGAAAAAGTCTTATTTTTCCATGCACTTTTGTATGAGAAACTTTGAGCGCTTTGAGCCCCATCTAAATATTAAAAAAATAAAAAATATAAAAATAGGGGTTTTTTTCGATATAGAACAATCCTAGTGGGTGAGAGCATTAAAAAAAATTTTTTTGTGTTTCCATACATTTTTGGACTACCCTAATGAGTAGACATCTCCATTATTTTTTATTTATCTAATTTATTGGTTGAAATAATTTTAGTCTCTTGAAGATTTAATCTATATTCTAATTTATTTTTTTACAATTTATTAATTACTAGAATTTGTAGGTCACTGACTGCATATTGAACAAAAATCTCATTTTACAGAATTTCATTTTAATCTACTTTTTATGTATCATTTTACATAATTCTAAGTAAGTCAAATTTTCAAATGGCAGAATGTCCAGTAAATCAAATTTTCATTTGTACGAATTTGTAATTGTACAAATTGATTCTTAAAATTCGATAGAATTCTAGATAGAAACACGATAGAATTTTTAAAACGCAGAATTCCCATTTATCTGAAACAATCGCTTAATATAACTAACAAAACGCAAATATACAATTAATATAACAGGTAAATTTTGTTCTTTTATATGAATCAAACAATTTCCTTACCACTTGTGAGATCGGTGTTTATGTGTTAAATCTTGTTTTCAACACAAAGAATGTCTTTTAAATTTGTGTCACTTTGTGTTTTATTAATTAAGTCAATGTTTGAACACACAAAATTAATTCATTTTCAATTGAAATCTGTTTTTTATAGATAAAAGTAAACTAGTACTTAAGGTTATGTTTTGTTACACGTATTTAAGTGAAATTCGTTGTATGCGTGAAGCATTTCAGGACCGACTTTAGGAGGGGGTCGAACCCGGATGAGGACCCTGACATCACGGCTAAAGGGGACTCATCTATGGTTTTGTAAGTGCATGCTTCATGTATAAATGATACACGGTTTGTTACTGCTTTCTACATATTTTTTATCAACGTATATATGTTGTGCATTTAATTATAAGAGGGTGGCAAAATTGAAATTTCGCTAGGGGCGCAAAAAGTGCTAAAGTCGATCCTGGAGTTTTGATAGATTGTCTACTAAAATTTCATTTTTCCGAATATAAAAAATATGTTTTTCACAATCACTTTTTCTGAGTTTAATTCTTTTATACAAAATGGACGAATTTTTCTTACAGGTGACTACTAAATTTTGATAAAAGAAAGATCATCTTCTGTTCAAAAAGTGTTAATAATTGAAACACTCTGAATAGTTAAACTTTTTTCCCCATTATGGTATAAGGTTATTTTAATGCATTTTAAACTGAAACATGTGGGTTTTCCTTGACAACGTTGGGATTATTAGCTTCAATCATTTTCTTTATATTTTTTATGCAATAGCATAATGATTAATTTACAAGTGAAACTACATTTGTGTATCAAATTTTAGCACTATAAATCAGGAACATCGTACGCTAAGTGGAGGGGACACTCTTAAAAAAAAAAAGATTTTCCTTCACAACCACAGGGGTGACACTATGAGTTGAAAATTAGTAAATATGTTAATGGTGACCGATAGAGGCGCTGTCTGTGCCTTGTGCCGATATTTAAAAAAAATGCATGGGAGAACTCTTATAAAGACTATTATCAGTATTTAAAAACTAATTCGCTAATGGCATGTCTGTTTTACACTATTCCTAAATACTTTTAGCATCTTTTACAACTTTTAAATCAATGAAAAATATTGCTCAGTTTGAGATTTTAACAAAATAGAACATTGTACATAACCTTCAAATACATTAAAGAACGTTCTGCGCAGACTCCAGATGAATATCGAATTAATCGATTTTAATAATCTCGAACGTCTGCAATAGCTGGTGTCTGCGCAGAACGTTCTTTAATGTATCTGGAGGTTATGTATAAAGTTCTATTTTTGTTAAAATCTCAAACTGAACAATGTTTTTCATTGAATTAAAACTTGTAAAAGATGCTTCAAGTATTTAATGTTAATGTGAAATAGAAATGCATCTAGTGAATTAGTTTATTAAATACTGAAAACAGACTTTGCAAGAGTTCTCCCATGCATTTTTTTAAATATCGGCACAAGGCACAAACAGTGCCTCTATCGGTCACCAGCAACTTTCATGTAATTTTTTTAAATAGAAAAAGCATACAAGTGTCACCCCTGTGTTCACAACGCTATGTCAACTGCTTTTAATCAGGTTATTTATATTTTTCGTGCAATATCAGAATACATATCAAGGAAAAAATATTTCTGTAGAACTGCGATAATTATGGGCAGATCAACCATATTTTATTGATGATTTGGGGGAACTGCCATACAGTTATCTGTTTTACTCATACGATTGTCTGATTAAACTCTTGATATTCCTAAAACTGCGAGTGACATTGTAAGGTTAGGTATATAGAATCGACAGTGACGCATAGGAAATTCTTACTTATAGTTGCCAAACTTCTACATGACCTATCAACCATAGTAGTCAAATGTCTAATCTGAACCGAGTATTTTTTTCAGTGATGTGTACCAAATTTCAGTACTAAGTCTGCACGTGAAACTACATCCGTATACCAAATGTCATCATCCTTAGTCAAAAACTGTGGGCGCTAAGGGAGGGAGGGCACGCTTTTTTAAAAAAAAGTTTTTCCTTGATAATTCTATGTCCATCGATTCCAATCTAGTTCTCTATATTTTTCGTGCAATCCAATAAAAATATTCGCTAGCACAAACTGCGAAAACTTAAAGCAGATCGGTATGTGCATTTTGTTAGGTGGATTTTAACATAGCAGTCTTAAGGCTGTTGGAAGGAGAAAATTTGCAGTGGTCCTCAAATACTTTCCCCTCCCAAAGATACTTTACAAATAGATCCGGCAAGGGTCCTGGTGGCATGTGGACGAACTAAAAATTTCCATTAGTAAGAAAAGGACACAGATATCTCCGTCCTTTTCTTACTAATGGAAATTTTTAGTTAGTCCACATGCCAACAGGACCCTTGCCGGATCTATGTAAAGTATCTTTGGCCCTCCGCAACTCAAAAATTTGGACTTATAAATTTTTTTAAAAAAACCCAGACACTTTTTTAAAAAAAGGGCTCTGGCTGACCATAGTATTTGAGATAAGGAATTTTTTAAACCTTTGCTTTACTCGAACCGGTGTACCAACGAGCGTCAAAATGATCCCCCGTTTTGACATTGACAGATTATCTGTAGAAGATGGCCGCCCCACGTCACCTGATCATATGGCAGGCCGGAAGTCGCGTCACTCGGGCTATAACAAGATGGACTCCGCACTCCGTTTACAATCTGTCAGTTTTGATGTCGAACGTGGAGATAATTTTCTGGCTCGTGGTAAAATTGTGTTTCCCAAATTCTCCATTCCCTGCGAAGTTTGGCAAGAAAGTAATTTTCCTATATAAAAGTGTCTAGTGTTTTATAAAACAAACGGCAACGATCGTGTGAATTTGTAGTGTTATTATATCTATGTCTCATTTTCTTCGAAAAGTGTTCACACACTGAGAACAACAGGAGTCTGTCTTGCTTAATAATTCCACTATTACCCCTAATTCATAAAATTCCAGCAAGTTTCTTCAATCTTTTTATTTTTTAATCAAATTCTGGGCAATGTTTTTATCAAGCACTATACTTTGACTTGATTAAATAATGACATTGACACATTTTCTGACCCGTCTGGCACAATCTGTCAGTTTCAATGACAAATTTGAAATTAATGTTTACACTCATGAAAATGTCTATTCGTGAAAAATTAATTTTTCCTAAATTCCTCATTCCCCAAAATTTGACAAAAAAATAATCATCATATTAAAAAGTGTCCAGTGTTTTGTAAATCGAGACACTTTTATGGAAAAAATATTTTTATTGTCAAGCTTTTTGAGATAAGGAAATTTGTCAATGTTTCTTTTATGCGAACAGATGATCCCACGAGCTTCAAATTTATCTTCCGTTTCGACATTCACAGATTTTTTGTATCGTCTGCAACATGAACATTTTAACGTAACATAAAATGTCTATTCCTATTAAATAAATTTTTTCCAAATTTCTAATTTCCTAAACCTTAAGAAAATCATAATCATACTTTCAAGAACGATTCTATTAGAGTTTTATGCAACAAACGTCAAAGAACTTGTGTTATTTATAATTCAGGTTGCATTCGAAAAGTTTTCCTTGACAGAGAAAAGCAGGTTTTTTTTCTTTTTTATCTTTTTCATTCTTCCTCTTATTTGTAAAATTCCAACAAGTTTCTATTTTTCTTTTTTCGAATAAAATTCTCGGCATTGTTTTTATCCAGCAGTCCCCTGACTTATCAACCTTCTTCCACGGCAAGTCAAACATTCACCACATTTTTCACAATTTTTTCTTTTTTAATCAAGAGATTTGTCCGGAAAAATATCTCTGTGTTGCCAAACTTTGTGCAATAACGAATTTTTCTACATGTTTCTTTTCTACGAAGAGATTAGAGTTGCGAAGAAGTAATATTACCTGGAGAACGGTAATGAGAACGAGGATATAACCGGGAATAAAACCGACCAAAATTCTAATAGAGAATTTATAAGAATTTAAGTTTTTTATTTATTTATCAAATTAAGTCAAATTTTTTCAATCAAAATATGAAAATAGAATCTCTAGTGTCATTCTTATTAATAATTATTTGAATTTTAATGTAAATAGTAATATGTATTTTAATTAATTTAATTTGATTTAAAACATTGAAAATTGAATTAAATAACTAAACATCGAATGAAAGAATTATAAATGCTTAAAAATTGAAGAGAAAAAAGGGAAATTTGAGAAAATATTTTAGAATTTTAGAAAATAATTGAAAAATGATTTTATAATTTAAAACTTGAAGAACATAATTGAAATATAAAGAAAACAATGATAAGTTGAAAAAAATTAATGAAATTTAAAATAAATAATTGAAAAAATTGCAGAATTTTTTTAACGTATCCGTTTGCTTGTTTCGATGTTTGTATGGTCCCCATAATGATCTATTGTTGACTGCGGGATATATTATAAAATCATTGTATATTGTAACGTGGTTTTTGAGAAAACACACGTTGGAAAACAAACCTCCGGGATTTCGCCGAAGCTATCCTCACCTGATCGCCAGGTATAAGGAAACTTAAAATAATTAAATCCGCGAAACACTCTCAGTACGCACACAACACAAATTACCATTTGTTTACCGACGTGATCTTATGTAAACTAACTAACTCTTGATATTTTGTAAATCGTCTGTTTTGTTTCTTGAAAACACGATGTAAAAATAGCGGCTACTTTCACTAGTATTTGTAAATTACCGACCCAAAGCACAGTCCGCGAACCGATCGGCACAAACACTACACTACCCGACACCCGAACCACGACGAAGAGGTCGACGCAGAGGATCCGGACGGTCCATGTCGCGATCGTTGGCCAGCTGATCGAACCTTGTTGACATCTGGCCAAGCAGACGGCAAAATAACAGTTAGTCCCGAAAGTGACCACTTGGGGTCAGCAGCGGACGGGACTAAACAGCAAACCAGGGCCACCAACCGGCAAGCGCATGAACCAACGTTGCGTACGCCGGGCCCTGGAGAGCTCAGTGCGTACTGAGAAGTCAACAATTACAGAGTGCCCGTCAGTTCGTGGATTATCAAGACCGATTTTTTTTTGATGCTCGAAGAGCATCATTGTGCGCGGTCGCGGCTGTGCTGAGCCAAGGTGCACAGTGTTAATTTCTTTTTATTTGATTCTTGTGAATCGTGTTTTCCTTAGTAGTTCGTAATTTCATTAAAGCTAATTAAATAAACTTGAGTTGTTTTACTGTGTTCACCCGGAATAAAGCGTGAGTGTTTTTCGATTCCAAATTGTGTTCGACTATCTCTTTCTCTCTCTCTCTCGTTCTCGAGAAGGTGCACGCCGTGGGATAGGAGCTAGTCGGCCGGTACCGTGGCCAGGGGATCTCAATCTCGGAAGAGCCCGGGTGGAATTTTCCACCTGGCGCAGTTACAAATTTAAACAGGCTTCGCGGGAGTCTCGCAAGCTGAAAGCGTAAGGCTTGCGAGTCGAGATCGGACGTCGGCCATTGAGGTAAGTCAGTCTGTTTCACAATAACCTTTCTCTCTCGCACGCATTGTCATGATGAGTTGCGTGTGTTAAAGAGAGAACGGCTACAACTGGCGACCCAACACATGTGGCAGAGTGAGAAAGAGTCGTACAATAGAACTTGACTCAGCACAGCCAGATAACGAGGCTTTGGAATTTAAAATTAAATTCGAAACAAGGTAATTTAATTTTAAAATTAAAATCTAAATCTGAAACTAAGCAATTTGATTTTAAACCAGAAATAAAATCTCGAAATTTATTCAAGTCTCTGAGAGAGTAAATTTTGAGAATTTCACGAAGTTTTGGGATTTCGTTAAGAAAGAGGAAAAGTTGAGTTTCAAACAATTTTTTTCGAATGTTTCATTAAATTTTTAATTTTTTTTTGTTTGTTTGAAAATATTGAAATAAAAATGGAATAAATTGTTTTTTTATTGATATCATGGTGCAAAATTTTTGAAAAATGTTTGTTCTTATTTATTTTTTGTAACTGGCTCTGGCTTATTTTTTTGTATTTATTTTTGGCAAAAAAATAACCTATACCGTCCCCCACCTCCTAAAAGAAAACTCGTTTTGAGTTTAGAAAATTTTTTTTTTTTTGTGTTTTCGGGATTTTAGTCACAAAAAGTGACCAACAGAAAATCGCTACGAAAGAAAAAGTCCCTAGGAAGTACCTAGGACAGAAACTTACCACTAGAGGACGCTCTGGTAAAGTAAGCAGACTTTTGGGAAATTTCTTGAGGAAATAATTACCAAAGGGAAAATTTCGGGAATTTTGGGGGAATAAGACCTAGCGAGGAAGTAAAGAGGGGCGAGAAACCTGAGGCGGAGGACGAATGGAGCGTAAGCGAGTTGGCCGATATGTTGAAACTGCAGTTGGAAGTTAACAGAAGCCAGCAGCAACAGATCAAAGAGCTTCAAGCTAGTTTAGCCGAAGCCTTAGCAAACTTGTCAAAAGCCTTCAGGACCGGCCCCACCCAAACAACAGGAGCACAATCAGTGCCGGGCAACTCGTGAGCCGGAAGCAGGGCACAGTTTAGTCAGTCCGGTGGGACTGAGGGCCCGCGATTCGTGCCAAACTCGACAGGGGGCACAAGCCCCCCAGCAACGACAACCTCCCCTCCAGTGGTGTCAACAGCCTCGATCTCGAACCCGTGCTCTTATTATAATGGGCTGAGCTGGAGCCAAGAGAGCCACAGGCGAGAGCAGAGACACCAAGCGGAGCCGAGGAATGCACAATGGGGACCAAACGTGTACACTCAGGCACAAAATGATACATGGACAAAACCAACTTTTCCGACAACGACACACTCACAACTAGGGCATCCAACCAACCCGTTTAGTTGGAGGGACTCTGGAGTTGGTCGAAATTACCAATCTGATATGTTTCCGCCGGTCAACCCAACAGAGGGGGCAAGGGAAATTTGGAGAGGGGATACCGAAAGTAGGGGGGGATACTGGAACAGTTCTCGGGCATGGCGTCGTCACTAGGGCCATTCAGGTATAGAGCTGAGGCAAGTTTTCCCCCAAGCGGTGGGCAAGAGTATTTCGAGCCAGACCCAAGATGGGCTGAAGGCTCAAATCCACAACAGGCTGGGTATGATAATTTCGGACGATACCAACAACCAAATGAATCCCACGGTGGTCCAGGATACCCGCGAGAGGGATATGCTTTTCCGACAGCCGGACCACCATGGAACCAAAGAACTCCTTATCAGAGTTCATACCGTGCGACCAATCAGACAGCGGAACCGAGTGGGGGGAAAAAGCCCTACAGACACCAAGGTCAACGTCGAGACGTTGCAAAGGTCGTAAGCGGGTGGAACATCAAGTTCAGAGGAGAAAGGGGCGAGAACGTAGAACAGTTTCTATGGAGAGTAGAGGAAGGTAAGGCAGCCTACCTCTCTGACGAAGAGCTACTTCTCGCTTTTCCCTTTCTCCTAGACGGAATGGCGTATCACTGGTTCCGTCAGAATAGGGATCGATGGTCTTGTTGGAACCAACTCGAAGGGCATTTCCGGAACAGATTCGGAAATGCGTTGTTCCAAGAAAAGCTCGAGGATGAGATACTGCACAGGAAACAGGGAGCCAAAGAACCTGTAGCGGACTTCCTGACCTGCATGTACGGGTTGTTTCAGATGTCAACTGTGCATATGCCTATGGAGAAACAACTCAACCGTATCTATGAGAACCTCAGACCAGAGTTTTGAAGAGCGATCCCTAGATACAGCTTTTCAGACTACAATGGACTAGCTGTACTGACTGACCAGTACGAAAGGATCTCTGAGACCCTACACGAATACGCAGCGCCGCCACCTCCCGAAAAGTCGTTGATTCCGGACTTCGCGTATAGGGGGAAGACACCACCTGCCAAAAAGGCTCTGATGGTAGCAGCGGTGTCAGAAAAAACAGAGAAAGGGACCGGAGGACTTAAATCCAAAGAGTTGATGAAGATAATTGAGTCCGTCCTAGCGGCAGTAGGCGCATCGAACCTGCCCAAATCTCAGGGTCCGACAGGGTCCGGGGGTAACAAAGCGAGACAAAAGAAAGGACCCCCACCTAAAAAGAAGCCCGAGAGTTCCAAAGAGGAACCGCAAGCCTCGACCTCAGGCTCTAAAGAAGCTTCGGAAGTAGTTTGCTTCAACTGTAAAGCTGAAGGGCACTACCAGCGAGGTTGTCCGAAACTACGCCGCAAAGACTACTGCATGCGATCCGGTAAAGATGGCGTGCCGACAAAAGAGTGTAATCCGTGTCCGGGAAACAAGGAGCGGGGAAAGAAGTAAGGGTCGCATCTCTTCCCCAGCAGCCAGACCCAAGTTCCTCAAACGCAGCTCAAGCGAGTCCAGCTAGCCAAGACACGAGTCAAGAGACTCTACGAGGGTTAGTTGAACCGCTAGGAGAAACTCGAGTACAGAACCCGTGTGTAACTCGAGCAATCGTTGAGGAAGGAGTAAAGAACCGGACAGACCCAGACACCTTTTGCGACAAAAATCCCTCCCAACCTAACGTTGCTCAACCATCCACGTCATATCAGACTAGGGCTCAGAAGCCAAGAGGAGCCAAAGACACTATTGTGATCAATGACAGGATCGGGAGCAAGGACGGGGAGGATCCATGGAAAACGAACCGGGTTATTCTGGCAATCCTGCGATCAAGTGGTGCGACAGAAGCGATCGTTACTCCAGAAGAAGAGACACCATTACGATTAAGGGTCCTGGAACCACCGGACGAGGACGACGGTTTTACCATGCGAGTCTTCACGACTGCACGAATCGGTAATACCTCAGATGTCCAAGCCTTGATCGATGGTGGCGCCTCACGAAATGTCATGGGAGATATAGGCCTGGCAATAGCTGAGCGGTACAAAGCAACGATACAGAAGACTCAGGTGAAATCGGTCGTCACCGCCGATGGTACCATACGCTCAGTTCAAGGTAGTTGTTTACTTCCCATCGAGATAGATCGTGTATCCCGTATGATGAGAGTCTACATCGTCCCAGGAATGGGAGAGCAGGTATTCTTCGGAATAGACTTCATCCATACGTTCGGGATAGTGCACGATGGCCGGAATAGGATTTGGTATATGTCGGATTACCCAGAGGTGGTCCACCGCTATACCGAAACAGGGGTGGAGGCAGAGGTTAAGGAAAACAGCGGTGAAACGCTAAACTCGAATTTCCTCTGCGGGCTTAAGCAAATTACAGAGGGCGAACGAGCGGAGCTCGATGAACTCGTGTCGCGTGTAATTAAGCCACCCCCACCATCACTTCCGGCCACGGATCAAATTGTCCACAGCATTGATGTCCAAGGACACCCGCCGATAAAGCAAAGATACTATCGGGGGTCGCCTAAGGTTCTGGCCGCAATGCAAGAGGAGATAGCACGACTGTTGGCGGAGGGAATAATAGAGCCGTCTAAAAGCGGATGGTCCAGCCCGGTAGTTATGGTCAGGAAGTCTGACGCGACTTACCGATTCTGCGTTGACTACCAGAAGCTGAACAAAGTGGCCAAAAAGGACGCTTACCCCCTCCCCAAGATGGACATGATCCTCGAAAAACTGAGTGCCGCGAAGTATATAACGACGCTTGACTTAAAATGGGGACTTAAGATGGGGCTATCATCAGATCCCCATGTCAGAAGACAGCAAGGAGTATACGGCTTTCACAGTCCCAGGGATGGGTTTGTTCCAGTTTAACCGAATGCCCTTCGGACTGTCTGGGGCACCAGCCACGTTTCAGCGACTCGTTGACTCTTTAATAGGTCCCGAAATGGAGCCGAACGTTTACGCGTATCTTGACGATATCGTAATCGTAAACGAGACGTTCCAGGGGCATAAAGAGTGGATAGCTTGAGTCGCAGAAAGATTGCAAGGCGCAGGATTGACAATAAATCCAAAGAAAAGAAAACCGTTCGTTACCTAGGATTTCTCGTGAACGAAGAAGGACTCAAAGTTGACCCCGAGAAAATTGAGCCCTTGAAGTCATATCCGGCCCCGACCACGATCAAACAATTGAGAAGGTTCCTAGGCATGATCTCGTGGTATAGTCACTTTATACCACAGCTTGCAACGGTAGCCGAATCTCTCAATGCGTTGCTCAGAACAAACGTTGCCTGGAAATGGGAAAATCGCCAGCAAGATGCGTTCGAGCAACTAAAGAAGTTAGTCACAACATCGCCGATTTTAACTTATCCCAAATTCGAGATTCCGTTCGATCTTCACACGGACGCGAGTGACTTCGGCGTCGGAGCGGTCCTCACTCAGAAGCAAGACGGACGAAACAAAGTAATTGCTTACGCGAGTAGGACGATGACGGAAGCCGAACGGAAGTATTCCGTTACCGAAAAAGAATGTCTAGCGGTAATATGGGCTCTGCGAAAATTCCGCCATTACTTGGAGGGTTTCTATTTTACGGTCATCACTGACCACAGTTCGCTGCGCTGGTTACACAATCTTCACAATCCTACCGGTCGACTGGCCAGATGGGCCCTAGACCTCCTCGAGTATGACTTTAAAGTCATCCACCGGAAAGGTTCCGAACATCTAGTTCCGGATGCCCTTTCACGGATGTATGAGGAGGAAATGGCCACCCCAATAGCTGCCTTGGACCCTGTGGAAAATGATTGGTACAGCCGACGCAGACAAGAAGTATTGGAAACCCCCAGAAAGCTTCATGGCTGGAAAGTGTCCGACGGCATGCTTTATCGCTATTCGCCGAATCCGCTAATTGACTCGGTAATGGAGGACCTAGATGCGTGGAAGTTGGTAGTCCCTACTGAAAGAAGACCAGATGTCTTTCAAGAGGCCCACCTAGATCCACAGTCCGCACATCTAGGAATCAACAAGACTTATCGAAGAGCCTTAGTTCAATACTACTGGCCTGGCATGTATCGCGACATGAGAGCGTGGGTGCGCACGTGTAACACCTGTCAAAGGATAAAAGCTGACCAACGGCCGGCAGCTGGTTTGATGGGAAGACGAGTGGTGCAGCAGCCCTGGCAAGTCGTCGCGACCGATGTCATGGGCCCTTTGCCTAAGACAGCATTGGGCTACGAGTATTGTGTGGTGTTTGAAGACGCTTTTACAAAGTGGATCGAGTTAACACTTATGAGGAAAGCCAATGCTGAAACGATCATAAAGGCCTTCGAAGATTCGATACTGTTCCGCTGGGGCGCTCCAGAAGTGTTAGTGTCGGACAACGGAACCGAATACGTAAACCAAGCGTTCGAAGGGCTTACGGAAGCGTATGGTATCCGACACTCATTTACTCCGGTGTTTCACGCACAAGCGGACCTAGTGGAGCGAGTAAACAGAGTGCTCAAGACAATGATCTCTGCATATGTAGAGAAAGAGCATAGGCGTTGGGACGTCTATTTAAGAGATTTCAGGTTTGCCTACAAAACAGCGGTACATAGTACGACAGGGGTTAGTCCGGCTTACTTGAATCTCGCTAGAGAGCCACGCCCTTGCAATAGTTTACGCAGAGAGGTCGAAGAGCCTGTCGATCCAGTTCCGGCAGATCCAACCGAATGGCAGGAAAGAATTTTCAAACTTAGGGAATTACAAGATCTCGTGACCTTGAACCACGAAAACGCGTTCGACAAACAAAAGAGCTACTACGATCGACGTCGACGTCACGCGATTTTTCAGGTCGGAGATAAGGTCATGCGAAAAGGCCAAGTCAAGTCCTCGGGTAGAAAAGGCATCACACGTTGTTTTGAGGGCAAGAATCAGGGACCGTACGTCGTAATCAAAGTAGTTGGACCCTCAGTTTACGAATTGGGAACAGCAGAAGGGCGACGATTAGGTAGGTTCCCGGTCAAGCTTCTAATTCCGTACCGTGACCAAGAACCTAGGGAGGGGGAAGAGGGTGAAGAAGATGAAAGCTTAGATATCCCATCCACCAGTCACCCCCGACAAGGAAACGACAGAACCAGGCAGAAGTAAAAAGACCTTGGTTACGTGTAATCCCTCGTAAGCAGGCATTTTTTTTAAAGTGATTGTGCCATAGTTATTTAGATAAGCCCTACAAACCAGCTAAGAGTTTGAGGCAGCCCCCTCACAGACACGAGAGTGCAGGGGGAACACAAAGTTTTTTTTTGGAATTGTAGTTATCCGAGAATTTGTATTCTCTTATGAGGTCACCCCTCTCACTGACACGTGAGTGTGCGGGGGGTGTACAATAAACCAAAAATTTTATATTTTTTGATGTAAATGTCGAGTTAGAATCATTGAACCCACCCATTAGCTACTGAGAAACAGGGGGGGTTGATTAGCTTCAGAGGTTATCTAGTGTAGTCAAATGTCAAGTTTTAATTCCAAGGACCTTCCTAGGTGAGCACAGAACTCAAGTAGAGTTTCAGAGGTCAGGGAAAATTTACAAAGATGTGACAAAGAGGTAAGTGGACAGGACGGTCAGGGGTAAGAGTAAACCAGGTTTAAGCCAGAGCCAGGCTGGTGAGTCCAAAGCCTTGTCAGATAAGCGACGGAACAATGATGTGGTACGGCTCGTCTGCTCGTCAGAGGGAGCCGAGTGCAAAAATGAGCCTTCGGTTCGGATAAGAGAAGAGACCGGGATTAGAGTCACGCGAATAAACAAAAGCGGGTAGGCTTCGGCTCGGTCCGGGGGAGTTGTAATGTGGATTTTGAGAAAACACACGTTGGAAAACAAACCTCCGAAATTTCGCCGAAGCTAACCTCACCTGATCGCCGGGTATACGGAAACTTAAAAGAATTAAATCCGCGAAACACTCTCAGTACGCACTCAACACAAATTACCATTTGTTTACCGACGTGATCTTATGTAAACTAACTAACTCTTGATATTTTGTAAATCGTCTGTTTTGTTTCTCGAAAACACGATGTAAAAATAACGGCTACTTTCACTAGTATTTGTAAATTACCGACCCAAAGCACAGTCCGCGAACCGATCGGCACAAACACTACACTACCCGACACCCGAACCACGACGAAGAGGTCGACGCAGAGGATCCGGACGGTCGATGTCGCGATCGTTGGCCAGCTGATCGAACCTTGTTGACATCTGGCAAAATCTGACATTTTGCCAAGTAGACGGCAAAATAACAGTTAGTCCCGAAAGTGACCACAAACCAGGGCCACCAACCGGCAAGCGCATGAACCAACGTTGCATGCGCCGGGCCCTGGAGAGCTCAGTGCGTACTGAGAAGTCAACGAATACAGAGTGCCCGTCAGTTCGTGGATTATCAAGACCGATTTTATGGAGCAAGTGGAGTCGTTGCGGCAAAGACCACGCCAAGAAAGATGTCAGGAGCACGAGAGGTCCTTCGACGGCTTGAAGGTTAGTCTTTTCTCAAGTTCGGAATCGGTAGCTCGAAGAGCATCATTGTGCGCGGACGCGGCTGTGCTGAGCCAAGGTGCACAGTGTTAATTTCTTTTTATTTGATTCTTGTGAATCGTGTTTTCCTTAGTAGTTCGTAATTTCATTAAAGCTAATTAAATAAACTCGAGTTGTTTTACTGTGTTCACCCAGAATAAAGCGTGAGTGTTTTTCGATTCCAAATTGTGTTTGACTATCTCTTTCTCTCTCTCTCGTTCTCGAGAAGGTGCACGCCGTGGGATAGGAGCTAGCCGGCCGGTACCGTGGCCAGGGGATCTCAATCTCGGAAGAGCCCGGGTGGAATTTTCCACCTGGCGCAGTTACAAATTTAAACAGGCTTCGCGGGAGTCTCGCAAGCTGAAAGCGTAAGGCTTGCGAGTCGAGATCGGACGTCGGCCATTGTGGTAAGTCAGTCTGTTTCACAATAACCTTTCTCTCTCGCACGCATCGTCACGATAAGTTGCGTGTGTTAGAGAGAGAACGGTTACAATATACATTAATAAATATAATTTTTAAAAATTGAAATTTGAGAAAATTAATTGAAAATTTGAGAAATTAATTGATAAAAATGAAAATAATTAGAAATTAAAGAAAATAATTGAGTTTTGAGAAAAATTCTCAAAAATTTTAAAAATAATTTCAAAAAATGAGAATAATAATTAAGAATTTAGGGAAATAATTGTGAAATGATAAAAGTAATTTAAAATTGAAAAAAATTATCGAAATTATGATAAAAATAAATTTTAAATTTTAAAAACTAATTGAAATATGATGAAAATAATTAAAATTTCTGATAAATTATTGAAATTTTTGAAAATTATACAAAAAAAATGAAAATAATTAGAAATGGGAGAAAATAATAGAAAATTATGTAGTTTATTTTTAAGCGAAAGAAAATAATTGAAAATCGTTTAAAAAATTGAAAATTGAAGACAATAATCTAAATTTGGAATAATAACTGAAAATTTAGAAAATTAATTGAAAAATAATTAAAATAATTAAAAGGTGGGGAAAATAGTTAAAAATTGATTATAAAATATTAAAGTCAAGAAAATAATTGAATTATAAAATAAAATGATGATAGGTTGAAAAAATAATTTAAATTTGAAATAAATAATTAAGAAAACTGCAGAATTTTCATTTAAATAAACAATAATAATTAAATTTTGAGGAAAATACTTGAAAATCTGAGAAATAAGTAAAAAAAATGAGAATAAATTAATAAATGATTAAAAGAATTGAAGAAAGCTAAAAATAATTCAAATTCAAGCTAATTAATGAAAAAATTGAAAAATTAAAAAAAAAATGAAAATAATTAAATTTTGAGAAAAATGATTAAAAAACTTGAAAAATAATTTTACAAAATATAAATAGTACTTACAAATTGAAGAAAATAATTGATATATGATTAAAGTATTTAAAAATTTAGACAATTAATTCAGATAAATAATGAAAATTATGAAAAATTGAAGATAATATTTGCAGAATAAAAATAATAATGGTGAATTAAAAGAATGAATTTTATTTTGCCATAAATAATATGAAATTTGCAATAAACAATGGAATTGTTTTATTGTCTAAGAGAAAGTAATTAAAATACATATTACTAATAACATTGAAATTCAAATCATTATTAATAAGAATGACACTATTGATTCTATTTCCATATTTTGATTGGGAAAATTTGACTTAATTTGATAAATAAATAAAAAACTTAAATTCTTATAAATTCTCTATTAGAATTTTGGTCGGTTACATTCCCGGTTATATTCTCGTTCTCATTACCGTTCTCCAGGTAATATTACTTCTTCGCAACTCTAATCTCTTCGTAGAAAAGAAACATGTAGAAAAATTCGTTATTGCACAAAGTTTGGCAACACAGAGATTTTTTCCGGACAAATCTCTTGATTAAAAAAGAAAAAATTGTGAAAAATGTGGTGAATGTTTGACTTGCCGTGGAAGAAGGTTGATAAGTCAGGGGACTGCTGGATAAAAACAATGCCGAGAATTTTATTCGAAAAAAGAAAAATAGAAACTTGTTGGAATTTTACAAATAAGAGGAAGAATGAAAAAGATAAAAAAGAAAAAAAACCTGCTTTTCTCTGTCAAGGAAAACTTTTCGAATGCAACCTGAATTATAAATAACACAAGTTCTTTGACGTTTGTTGCATAAAACTCTAATAGAATCGTTCTTGAAAGTATGATTATGATTTTCTCAAGGTTTGGGAAATTAGAAATTTGGAAAATATTAATATAATATAAAACATACATATTCGTGGATGAAAAAATGAATTTGAAGGATTTAAAGTTTGATTTTGATGTTTATATGTAGCATATGCGCCACCTGTGCCTGTAGGCATAAAGCTCCTGTCTGGCGAGATTTTTAACAAAAAATCTGTAAATGTCAAAACGGGGGATCAATTTTATGCTAGTAGAATCATCTCTTCGTTGAAAAGAAATATGTAGAAAAATTCGTTATTGCACAAAGTTTGGCAACACAGAGATATTTTTCCGGACAAATCTCTTGATTAAAAAAGAAAAAATTGTGAAAAATGTGGTGAATGTTTGACTTGCCGTGGAATAAGGTTGATAAGTCAGGGGACTGCTGGATAAAAACAATGCCGAGAATTTTATTCGAAAAAAGAAAAATAGAAACTTGTTGGAATTTTACAAATAAGAGGAAGAATGAAAAAGAAAAAAAGAAAAAAAAACCTGCTTTTCTCTGTCAAGGAAAACTTTTCGAATGCAACCTGACTTATAAATAACACAAGTTCCTTGACGTTTGTTGCTTAAAAATTCTAATAGAATCGTTCTTGAAAGTATGATTATGATTTTCTCAAGGTTTGGGAAATTAGGAATTTGGAAAAAATTTATTTAATAGGAATAGACATTTTATGTTACGTTAAAATGTTCATGTTGCAGACGATACAAAAAATCTGTGAATGTCGAAACGGGAGATAAATTTGAAGCTCGTGGGATCATCTGTTCGCATAAAGAAGCATTGAAAAATTTCCTTATCTCAAAAAGCTTGACAATAAAAATATTTTTTCCATATAAGTGTCTCGATTTACAAAACACTGGACACTTTTTAATATGATGATTATTTTTTTGTCAAATTTTGGAGAATGTGGAATTTAGGAAAAATTAAATTTTCACGAATAGACATTTTCATGAGTGTAAAAATTAATTTCAAATTTGTCATTGAAACTGACAGATTGTGCCAGACGGGTCAGAAAATGTGTCAATGTCATTATTTAATCAAGTCAAAGTATAGTGCTTGATAAAAACATTACCCAGAATTTGATTAAAAAATAAAAAGATTGAAGAAACTTGCTGGAATTTTATGAATTAGGGGTAATAGTGGAATTTTTAAGCAAGACAGACTCCTCTTTTTCTCAGTGTGTGAACACTTTTCGAGGAAAACGAGACATAGATATAACAACACTACAAATTCACACGATCGTTGCCGTTTGTTTTATAAAACACTAGACACTTTTATATAGGAAAATTACTTTCTTGCCAAACTTCGCAGGTAATGGGGAATTTGGGAAACACAATTTCACCACGAGCCAGAAAATTATCTCCACGTTCGACATCAAAACTGACCGATTGTAAACAGAGTGCGGAGTCCATCTTGTTATAGCCCGAGTGGAATCCATGGTAACGGTGACGCTACTTCCGGCCTGCCATATGATCAGGTGACGTGGGGCGGCCATCTTCTACAGAAAATCTGTCAATGTCAAAACGGGGGATCATTTTGACGCTCGTAGGTACACCGGTTCGAGTAAAACAAAGGTTTAAAAAATTCCTTATCTCAAATACTATGGTCAGCCAGAGCCCTTTTTTCAAAAAAGTGTCTGGGTTTTTTTAAAAAAATTCATAAGTCCAAATTTTCGAGTAGCGGAGGGGAAAGTATTTGAGGACCACTGCAAATTTTCTCCTTCCAACAGCCTTAAGTGCTATCTGTGAACTGGAGAAGTGCAACCTATCGAATGAAAAATATTGTTTTAAAGAAAAAGTATTGTTTAAATGGGCATAATAATAATAGTAAATAAATAAAGAGTCATCAAGAAATTGTAAAATATCCATAATTTATAAGAAAACCGCAATCTTTAGAGGTAGTAAAATAAATGTGAAAAAGTGCAGTGTCGATTATGCAGGAATGATTGACCGGATAAGTGTTAGCTACAGTGGATTCCAAATTATAAAAATGCTTGAATTTTATGACAGGAAAAAAGACAATAATTTTAAATTGATAAAAGAACTGAATGTGAATGATAATTTATAAATTAACAAAACAAATCGTTCACCCCAAGTAGAGTGTACGCAAATGTTTGTCACATTTTGGAAAACGAATAACTTTTAAGAACAAAGGAGAAAGTACGTATCTTTTTGGAAAGGCTTAGAAACAGCTCATGTATGTACACTGAGAAAAATGGATATATTCAAACTTAATATTTTAGAAATGAAAATTAATATTTTTAATATCTAAGATATTAAGTTTGAATATCAAGATATTATTATCTTGATACTAAGTTTTAATAACTGAATATTTAATTTTAATATCCATGAACAGCCTTCTAACCTGTTTTTAAAAGATACGCGACTTTCAAATGTTCAAAAACAGTTAAGTACGTTCAACTTGGGGAGAACGAAATAATAACAGGAAAATAAAAAAAAGAGAGAGATTTAAGTACCTTAAATAGGTACTTATAGAATTTATAGAAAAACTATATTATACGAAGAGCACTTTGACAAAAGTTGATAAATCAATTTTACAAAAATGGGGGAATAATTTCAAATAACTATTCTGCTATATCATTAACTCTAAAAAGCTAGGTTCAAAACTGAATTTTTTTAGTTTTCCTGAAACAAAAAATGTGAAATTTGAAGCTTTTGTAAAAGTGCTCTTCATACCTTTGAATATTTTGAGTCGTATATGTAATCGTATATTTGAACAGTAATGGACCGATTTGTAAGATTTTTATTACATTAATATTGTATTTAACATCCCATTTTTAGAAAATTGATTTATCAACTTTTGTAAAAGTGCTCCTCGTATATTTTACTTGTTCTATAAATTCTATAAGTACCTATTTAAGGTTGCTAAAATGTTGTTTTACATTGATTATTGTAACATATGACTCAAAAGTATCATATATATGTATAATTATATTTAATTTGTTCTATAAACTCTCTAAATTTCTTAGAGTAAATATTTCACTCTAATTTAGGAATGAGATATACATTCACTCCAGATAGAGTGAAAGTTCACTCTAAAAGAGTGAAATCGCTCACTCTAATGGAAAGAGTGCAGAAATTCACTTCAGTGATTGGAGTGAATATTCACTCCAAGACTTAAAGTGAAACTTTCACTCTATTTTGAGTGAACGTAAGCCGCATACCTGATAACGGCAGTTTGTAAGTTTTATACCAACGAGCGTATAGCATAGTGGTTAGAGCGTTGGGCTTTAGGCCTGGAGGTCACACGTTCAAGACCCCTCAGCGTCAAATATTTTAATTATATAAATTTAGCGTTAGTATTAAGTTGTATGTTGTATTTGTAAATATGATATAAACAAATGTTATAAGATAATATAAATAACAAATATCCTTGAGACTAAATAAATACGAAAATACCACAGTACTGACAGAAAGTTACTAATTCAAGAGAATCAATTATTATTTTTTATTTTTCAAAAATAAGATATTATTCCTTTAAAGATATGTTATGCAAATTTCCAAAAGCTTTAATTTACCCAATCTAAAATTGGAGTGGGAAATTTGATCTAAGTGGAATGAGCCACCATTTTAAATCAGTTGAAAAATCCACTCTAATTAGAGTGAACTCGTCACTCTATCTATAGAGTGAATAAATTCGCCCTTTCAATGAGTGAACATTCACTCTATATGGAGTGGCTCAATTTCCACTCTAAGAAATTTAGAGAGAATGTTTTAAGTTCCTAAAATTTTGTATTACTACTCCAATTATTGTTGAGATCTCAATTTTAACAATCGATAATAAAGAAATTAATTTTTCTGAAAAATATATTATTCTTATCATTATTCTTCTCCTTTTCAGTAAAAAGAAATGTTTATTACAAATATAATTTTAAAGTTCACATTTTTATTTATATTTAACAATTTAAGTGACATAAGATTTCTTATTATTAAAATTTTTTTATTGGCAAATAATTAAAAATTAATAAATAATATAAACTTTCCTTCAAACTCTTTCAATTTATCTACTGTTATTTTTATATTCTCTCTCTTCTTTTATTATCCTGTTATTATTTTTTTTATTATTTATTATTTATCATTCACATTCAATTCTTTCATCAATTTAAATTTATTGTCGTTTTTACAATTTAATTTAATTTGAATTTAAAATTGAAGCATGTTTAATAATTTGGAATCCACTGTAGGTAACACTTACCCGGTCAATCATTCCTGCATTATCGACACTGCACATTTCCACATTTATTTTTTTAAAGATTGCGGTTTTCTTATAAATTTTGGATTTTTGGCAATTTTTTAATGGCTCTTTATTTATATACTATTATTATTATGCCCATTTAAGCCTTTCTTTTTCTTTTAAACAATATTTTTCATTCTGTAAATTGCACTTCTCCAGTTGAAAGATAGCACTTAAGACTGCTATCTGTTAAAATCCACGTAACAGAATGCACATACTGATCTACTGTTTTCGGTTTTCTTACTTTGTGCTACACGGAAAAAATTATTTCAGTATATTTTGCAGAACTAATATAGGAGTTGCGGATATAAAAGATTCCAGAACGAAGTTTTTTATAAGCTCAGAAACTTTCATTATTTAAAGCGGAACATTTTAGGAGTAACTGTAAATAGTTCTGTAATTTTTGAAATAGATGTTAGTGTTAAAGAGTTTTGTATTTCATACAGAACAATTTGTGACAAAATGTTGAAAATGATTAGTACAAACTATGTTTGAGACTGTTTGAATTTGCACTATGATTTCTGCCGTAACCGTTCCATCAGAGTTCTGTAATATTCTATATCACGTTGTATAATGTCACGTGATACTTGTAGGCCGCGTGGTCGCACAGAATAAGGCAGTTAATTGAATTTTTATTAAAAAAAACACAATTATTAACAATACTTAACCTATAGATATAATTATTGAAATTTTAATATCAAAACTTTAAACAATTGATTTTATTTAAGAGAAATGCTTTAGGCAACACATATTACAAAACTCTTGTAGTAATCGTCTGACCAGATAAAGCAAAATTTAAATTACCTGTATTTTTAAATTATACGGATATTTTCTTTACATGTTCCTGAAACTCCCCTTCAGGTTTTATAAATGAGTGATTTAAATAATACTAACTTCTTCTCTGCGTCGGCTGTTCCGAAATTAGTTGTGTAAAATATACTGAAATAATTTTTTCCGTGACCGAATATTTTTTACAGGGAATCTACACGTGAAACTACATATGTGTGCCAAATTTCATCTATCTAGGTCATAAACTTTGGAGGATAGAGGGGGACATTTCTTTTCATGCATTTTTCAATTTTTCCTCGAAAACCATATGACCATGAACTCCAATCGCGTTTTCTATATCATTTTCGTAAATCCAACATCAAATTACATATGTGTACCAAATTTCAAGTCTCTATTTCAAGAATGGATATTTATCAAGAATGTTAAATTATTAATTAATATCTGTTTTTGATTTTTTTAATGATTTTAATATTTAATATCTTATTTTATTATTTATTTCTTAAATACTTTGTAATTTTGATCAAAAGTTTAATTGATAATCAATTTCACGATTTGAAACTTTTAACAACACATTGTCAGTCTCTGCTGAACATTTTGAACTTTTTGTAGAGGCCTAATTTGTAACTGCTGGAACATCTTTCTAAAGATATTTGCGTGTTAAAAAAATGAAACTGCAAAAAACTTGTAGGTTTTTTTTGCATTTACAATAATTGTCATGACAAAATACAGAAAGTAGTATAAATATCTGTGAAAGAAAGATCGACCAGTTTTATATCTTAGACCATACTTAAAACAGAATGTAGTTGAACTTTATACTGTTAATTTTGTTAGTTTTTTTATACTTATAGTGTAAAACGAAATGGACTAAACAAAATAGTTTGATGTTTGAATCAGCAAATCTACGGATGCACAACCCAATCTTATTTACTGGGTGGCTGTCCAAATTCATTAACT
Source organism: Ganaspis brasiliensis (assembly GCA_037103525.1). Taxonomy (NCBI): domain Eukaryota; kingdom Metazoa; phylum Arthropoda; class Insecta; order Hymenoptera; family Figitidae; genus Ganaspis; species Ganaspis brasiliensis. The sequence continues at coordinate 1,067,865 of JAZKLR010000298.1, forward strand.
GTGTATAGTACAAGAACCACAGATGGCGTCACTGAGTTATACCTCAGCATTTCTATTAATTTGACGGATAAAAGTCATGTTACAGTAAAAAATCCATTGTAGATTTGGCTACAACTGGGCCCTTATCACGTAATTTTGAAAATAAAACCGAAAACGAAAACGCAATTTTGATTTTCAAATTTTTTGTGAAATGCCAGTTTGCCTTTGTGATTAAGGCAAAAAAAAATTCAATTTTTTAAGGTCTTTATTGTTTTTTAACAAGTTGAATATAGACGATTTTCAATCATTTTCGCGAATGGCATTAGGGGAGAGTGGCCATCAATGTACCAGTTTTTTCAATGAACCATTTCAATTTTCTCAGAAACAATTAAATAAAAATTCTCCTAATTTTAAATATAAATGAATTTTGCGTAAACACACTACGTCTATAAATTTGAGACATGTGGATTTATTCTTTACTGAGAAAACTGAAAAAAACTGTTTTTGATGCACTGAAGAAAAAACTTACCTAAAATACAAACACGCTTTTTAATTAAAATAAAGCAATTTAAAAATAAAGGAACTTACGATTTATTTTGTATCGGGCCTTAACTACAATATTCTAATGAGATAAAGATTTTGAAATATTGGATTAAGTTATAAAAAACCATTTTTGTTGCAAATGTCATGTTGATTCAATGTACCAGGGAACAATGAACCACCTGGAATTTCAGTGTATTTTTGATTTCCAGAGTGGTATGCCTGATTATAAAACTAGGCATGCGTACAGCATGTGACAGCGATTGTTATCAGTACTCTTCTCAACATAGCAAAACTGAAATGCCATTTTAGCTAGTTAACTTAAATTTGAGGTATATTTATGTTATACATTATCAATTAAAAAGTGTTAAAAAATAATTTTTTTTAGTATTTGATAGAAAATAAGTTTTTTTACAAAGTGAAAATTGCAATATTATTATTGTTGAACATTTTTAGTGTTTTTATACAGGTGGTTCATTGTGTACCCAGGTTGTTGAAAATAAAAATAGCGTGTCAGTTTAGAAAAATCCTAAATTTTATTATTTAATCAAAATAAATCGGGTATAATATGTGTGCATTACCTAGAGAAGTGTTGCAGTTTTATATTGATGCAAAAAAGTGCTTGAAATTGGTGAAATTCAATAAGTACTATGACCTTGAAAAAAACCCGGTACATTGATAGCCACTCTCCCCTATAGGGGAATTTCACCAATTTCAAGCACTTCTTTGCATCAATATAAAACTAGAACACTTATCTACGTAATGCACACATATTATACACGATTTATTTTGATTAAATAATAAAATTTGGGATTTTTCTAAAGTAACAAGCTATATTCATTTTTAACAACCTGGGTACACAATGAACCACCTCTATAAAAATACTAAAAATGTTCAACAATAATAATATTGCAATTTTTACTTTGTAAAAAAACTTATTTTCTATCAAATACTATAAAAAATTGTTACTTAACACTTTTTAATTGATAATGTATAACATAAATATACCTCAAATTTAAGTTAACTAGCTAAAATGGCATTTTAGTTTTGCTATGTTGAGAAAAGTACTGATAATAATCGCTGTAACATGCTGTACGCATGCCTAGTTTTATAATCAAGCATACCACTCTGGAAATCCAAAATACACTGAAATTCCAGGTGGTTCATTGTTCCCCGGTACATTGAATCAACATGACATTTGCAACAAAAATGGTTTTTTATAACTTAATCCAATATTTCAAACTCTTTATCTCATTAGAATATTGTAGTTAAGGCCCAAAACAAAATAAATCGTAAGTACATTTATTTTTAAATGGCCTTATTTTAATTAAAAAACGTGTTTGTATTTTAGGTAAATTTTTTCTTCAGTACATCAAAAACAGTTTTTTCCAGTTTTCTCTGTAAAAAATAAATCCACACGTCTCAAATTTATGGACCTAGTGTGTTTACGCAAACTTCATTTATATTTAAAATTAGGAGAATTTTTATTTAATTGTTTCTGAGAAAATTGAAATGGTTCATTGAAAAAACTGGTACATTGATGGCCACTCTCCCCTATGTTTATTCAGTTAGGTATTGTCCTTGATCTTCAGTTTATTTTTTTTAAAAAACTTATTTTGTCAACAAATATGTTGTCTCAGGATGACCCAGCGGGGGTCATTTGTATGTGGGGGGGGGGGGGCTACATGCACCCACATAAAAATTCAAATCAAAAAATTTAAAACTTATTTTTGTCAACAAATATCCCGTTTTAGGATGATCCGCTGGGGGTCATTTTTATGCGGGGGGTGACTTGCACCCACGTGAAAATTAAAATCAAAAAATTGAAAACTTATTTTTGTCAATCGGGGGAAGTGGCAGCGGGAGCATTTCTATGTGGGGGTAGGTAATGCTGGACGTTATATTTGCTGACAAAATAGGTTTTTAATTTTTTTATTTTAATTTTCACGTGGGTACAAATATTTTTTTGGAATAGGAGAAGGTGGGATTGAAAGTGCCGATACGTATTTTGAAAATGACAAAAGATAAAAATAAATTTGAAGTGAAAAAAAGTAATATTTAATGAATACTCTCTAAATTTCTTGGAGTGAGTTTTCACTCCATTAAGAGTGGAAATTGAGCCACTCCAATCAATAGTGAGAAACCCACTCTGAAAGAGTGAACTTTCACTCCAATTTGAGTGGAGATTCACTCCAAAATTAAAGTGAGAATTCACTTTTTGCTTGGAGTGAAAAATTCACTCTATAAGAGTGAGATCTCACTCTTTTAGAGTAAGTTTCTCACTCTTGATTGGAGTGGCTCAATTTCCACTCTTAATGGATTGAGAACTCACTCCAAGAAATTTAGAGAGTATTCAATAAATATTACTTTTTTCACTTCAAATTTATTTTTATCTTTTGTCATTTTCAAAATACGTATCGGCACTTTCAATCCCACCTTCCCCTATTCCAAAGAAACAAGAAGCTTGCTTTTTACCTTGTAGTTAATGAATATATTACACATTATCAAAATTTTAGAACTTTTCTTTGCTGCATCAAAATATTCAAGCAGTACGTAATATTATTATAACTTAATACCACGTAATAATACACGGAAAAAAATTTAGTCGAGAGATTCAACTACCATGGGATAGTTGAGTGCGAAACAGTTAAAGTGATGACTTTTTTTGTTAATCTAACTGTGTTCGGGTTTTTAATTTTACTACTTTTCTTGTAGTTAAACATTAGTAGTTCAACTTACTACTCTAAGTAGTTAAATTTCAAAGACAACTATAAAATATCATTATACCAACTACATTCTAAGTAGAAACAACTACTTTCGTAGTTATTTTAACAACTTTTTCAAAGTCAATATAACTTTTTAAATTCACTTGAGGACCTATTGAACTATTGATTAAAGCCGGGTTGTTGAAAGTAATAGGTTTGACTACTGAAAAAAATTCTTCAGTGATTTGACTAAACGACTAGTCACGACAGGAACCCACCAAGAATCGGAGTCACTTTAACTAGGAATCCTACTTATTTTGACTACTGCATTGCTATATTAACTAGGAAGTCTGTTTAACTTAACAAAGAATTCTTCGTGGGCTCCTCTCATGACTATATGCGTTTGGAAATTTTTTCCAGGGTACTAAAAATTTTTTTGAGGGTGTGTCATATTAATAATATTACTGGGTGATATTACGGTGACATTGACGTGATATTAAAATGTTCGTTTCAAGGTTAAATGGGGTTAAAATAAAACGTCATGTGTTGCTGTAATAATATTTCAGTAATATTGAGGTAATATTACGATGATATAGAGGTAATATTATATATTAAGTTAAGATTGAATATAGTATTAAAAAAGTTTAGGCTGACAAGATTCGATCCTATCCTTATGAATCAAACTACCGTGAAGTCTAATACATAAATCTTTTGGCTATCCAGCTGTTGGTATAAATTTTAAAAGTTATTTTTCATATTTAACCAAAAAGATTCAAAGGTTATATATAAGGAACACTTTCGAAAATTTATTTCATGAGCTGGATAGCCGACGTGTTTAAGATGTTTACCTTCGCCGCTTTGGTTGTAAAGTTACTGCAATATTACCTCAATATCACCGTTATATCACCTTGAGACGAAGATTTCAATTTTTTAATATCTCGCCTATAATGTCATCATATTATCAACCCGTAATGTATCTAATATTACGCACTGATATTACTTTAATATTATGTTAATAATACGTGTTGTTTGGGTATTGGTTAGAATCACTCATATTTCAGTAAAGAAAGTAAAAAGAACACCTTGTAAGCAACAAAATATTTATTAAATATTAAAGAAGTAACATTAATTACATACAATTTGATACAATAATACATAATCATATGATTTTGTCTCATAACATAACAGAACATAACACTGTCTGCAGTGTTAGGTAGTATGTGTTATAATGTGCATGTGTCAGGTTAGGTCGAGGTGATCGCGCGAGGTTAATGGAGTGCGCTGACCTACTGTTCCATATTCAACACTCCAGCTCTTCCGAAGTTCGGAGGGAAGCAAAACTGGAAACTCAGAACTCAGGAAGATTTTCTGACTTGCACTTTAAACTCCTTCGAAATAAAGTGCATTATGTTTACAGTCAAAAAGCATTTTTCAATAAAAAATGAAATATTTAGATGCGTTAATCTGCAGTACCGCAATGATTTTAGATTAAGAGAAACGAAAAAGAATAGAACACTGAGTTTAACGAGTTAAATTTAAAAAAAGATTGTTTAAAATGATAAAACTTTCTGTTCATTTAAAACTGTTGACTAATAATTTTAAAAGATTTTAATCTTAATAATAGTAAAACAGCTTTCGACTGAGCATAAGAATTTTAAGGTTAATACTTTAACAGATTTAAATACTTTTTAATAAAATAAAATATTAAAAATAGTCAATCTAAGTCAATAAAATATTTTTGAACCAAATATAAATATCCTATGATCGATTAAAAAAATAATTTATTTTACATCTACTGCAATTTTACATTGGAAGAAGAATACTTTACATTCATTGTACTAGCAATACTTATACAAAAATGATAAGATTTATTCCGACCCTAAAGCCTTTATAATTTCCAACCAACATAATTCCTTGTACAATTGATTATAATATCATGAATTGAATGAATAAATTCAGGGTTCTTAGTGCTTGTACACGCACCTATGTTTCTCCCTTCAATAAAAGTTAAACGCATGCGTCCAGCATTTAATCCTGTAGAGTATATTATCAATTTCGAAAAAGTATACAATGCGCGCGTTGTTCTTTTTAATTCGTTCACAAAGTTAAACTTTTGATTATATTAAATGAAAAAAAATTTATAACTACATACAAAGTTTTATAAATATAAGCAATCAAAATCCAAACCACAAAAAATTTATAAGTATTTTACAGATATTTGCAACATTTTATATAAAACTAAGATATTTTTAAAAATTCTTTTCAAAATTATTAGAAGTACAAGTTACTGAAAAAACAATAAAGAATTCATAAATTTAAAATCTTTGTACCCACGTGAAATGAACACAATTCCTATTAGCATGCAAGCTTGCTGCAAGTACTGAAATGTCCGTGCAATGTAAATTTGCATGGCAAGCTTGCCCTGAAAGTTTTCGACAAACTTATTGCATAAGCTTGCCCTGCAAGTACACTGTTAAAATTTCTGTATTGTGCTTCACATACATGTATATAAAATTCAATTTAACATACAATTATATTAAATTTAATATAAATTATCCTAAATTTAATATAATGTATATTAAATTTGCTATACATATATCTGAGAATTCATAACGTTGAATGAATTCCAATATACATGTATACTAAATTTAATATAATTGTATGTTAAATTGAATTTTATACACATGTATGTGAAGCACAATACAGAAATTTTTAACAGTATATGTGTATAAAGAATTTATAATGTGTTACACTTTTTTTCCTAAGTTCTTACGTGTCAAGTTTTTAGAACATTTGCCGCGCACTCTCTAAATCTGAATTAGTTATTTTCTACTAATGAATTAGCGAGAAATCGATCAATATTAAATAGTAAAAATTTTCACTATTTTTTAGTAGTAAACTATTAATTTTAAATTGAAGTATCTATTAATAGTATTAATGAAAGTTTACTTTTCAATTAGTAGATATTTCACTTTCAAAGTAGTAATTTCCTACTAAAAATTAGTAAAAATTTTCACTAGTGAATAGTAACCGATTTCTTCTAATTCATTAGTAGAAAATCACTAATTCAGATTTAGAGAGCAAGCTTACTAAAAACTTACCAAATAAGTTTGTAGCAAGCTTCTCGAAAACTTTCAGGGCAAGCTTGCAGAAAGCTTATTGAAAACTTTCAGAGCAAGCTTGCAGAAAGCTTATCGAAAACTTTCAGAGCAAGCTTGCAGAAAGCTTTTGAGTCAATTTCACTACTTGCATGTAAACAATCTTAGGAAGAAAAATTTGAAATAAAAGTTCAACTTTTTAATTTTGTTCAAAAAATGCGTTTCTACTCCACATGCTCGGAAAACTCGTGTTTTTTTCGCGTGAAGCGACTTTCACAACTTTTCGCATTTTTTTCTGTTTTCTGGTAGCAAACTTAAAAAACTCTATATAAAGATTTTATTCATTAAAAACCTCGCGTACACAAAATAGCTCAATGGCGCACAAAATAGCCCCACTTGACGGTACACTGTAAAAAATTTCGGAATTTTCTCCGATGAATTAGTAGGAAATTATTCCGAAACTGGTAGGTAACACATGTTTCCGAATATTTTGTAGGAAAAATTTCCGAAAAGAGGAGGAAAAATACTTTATCCACAGAAAACCGGAAATTATTCCACAAACTTCGGAAAAATTTCCAATCAAAACGGATTTTTAGCCTATAGTAGTAGGAAATATTTCCGGATAGAGTCGGAAAAATACTTTTTTCCTATACAACCGGAAATTATTCCACAAACTTTGGAAAAATTTCCAAGCAAAACGGATTTTTAACCTACAGTAGTAGGAAATATTTCCGAATGGAATGGGAAAAATACATTTTCCACAAAAAACCGGAATTTATTCCTTATACTTCGAGAAAATTTCCAATAAAATGGGATTTTTATCCTATGGTAGTAGGAAATATTTCCGAATGGAGTCGGAATAATACTTTTCTCACATAAAACCGGAAATTATTCCACAAACTTCGGAAAAATTTCTAAACAAAACGGATTTTTAACCTATAGTAAAAGGAAATATTTCCGAATGCAGTCGGAAAAATACATTTTCCACAAAAAACCGGAAATTATTCCTCAAACTTCGGAAAAATTTCCAAACAAAACGGGTTTTTAACCTATAGTAAAAGGAAATATTTCCTAATGCAGTCGGAAAAATACATTTTCCACAAAAAACCGGAAATTATTCCTCAAACTTCGGAAAAATTTCCAAACAAAACGGGTTTTTAACCTATAGTAAAAGGAAATATTTCCTAATGCAGTCGGAAAAATACATTTTCCACAAAAAACCGGAAATTATTCCTCAAACTTCGGAAAAATTTCCAAACAAAACGGATTTTTAACCTATAGTAAAAGGAAATATTTCCGAATGCAGTCGGAAAAATACATTTTCCACAAAAAACCGGAAATTATTTCTCAAACTTCAGAAAAATTTCCAAACTAAACGGATTTTTAACTTGTGCATATTATATTGCTCAATCTAAGAAAATTTTATTTTGTACTCCTACTAAAAGAAACTCCTAGGTTTATTTTTTTTAAAATAAAAATCACTTAATTAGTTTCTCATAATTATTTTATTTATTATAATTATGAAAAATTTATTTATGTGAAGAACAAATGTTATTTTGTACTCCTACTAAAAGGAACTCCTAGTTTCATTTTTTAAAAAATACAAATGACTTAATTAGTTTCTTCTAATTATTTTATTTATTATAATTATGAAAAATTTATTTATGTGAAGAACAAAAATTTTACTAAAAGATTGTTGATACAGAACTAATAGATCTAACATGTTTTTGTTATAAAAATTTTGTTTTACATATTTACTACTATTATATTTTAATATTTAATTCTTCTGTTTAATTTATAAAAAAAAAATTGTTTTGGGCAATGTTTGCATTTTAAAAATATTACTTTTATTAATATAAATAAATGAAATTGTTTAAAACGTTAATCAATTTATTTGTATTCATTTTATTGAAGTTAATCAATTTGTTTGTATTCATTTTATTGATAATCTGTATCCGAGCCTGTATTCTTTTATCATTTTTAAATATCGATTAATTATTGTTCTCAATTATTTTTCCTAATACATATAATTTAATTTTAAACTATTTTGTTTGAACCAGTTAATATTGTTAAGAATGTTTACTTATTTAATTTATTGGTAATTTAGTAACGATAAATAATTTTTTTACCAAATAAATTTAATCTTATGTTAATTTCAATCAGAAAAAAAGTAAACATTGTTAGTAATGATTGTAATAAAATTTTAAATTTTAATATTAGAAATGTTTTCTATCTTTGAATGTTTCTTAATAATATAAACAGATATACAGATTATACAAAAAATGAAAATTTCTCCGAATATAAATTATCTTATTTCAAATAAATATTATTAAATTTTATTTGGATAAGATTCTTAAAAATCTTCTCCAAAAAAATGTCTTAATCTTTAAAATAATGGATTCACAAAAAATTTGTCGAAAGGAATTTATTGCCATTCTCCTTTTGGTGAAAATATGTGTGAGTGTCACATGCCAGTAATGCTAACTAAACCATAGGACCAAAATTTATGAGAGTCTATTGTTGACGGGCGATGCCATTGCGGGGGTTCATCTGCACGTGGCGACCAAACGAAACTTGAGATCACCAAGTTCTTTGAAAAGAGAATTTCATAGCCAAGATGGCTCAATGGTTAGGTGCTCGTATCGTAATATGCGTATTTGCGTTTAGCGTTAGGGTTAGTGCGTTCGAATCTCAGTGTCGCTAGGATTTTTCAAAAATTTCGTATGTATGCGTTTAGTTGCGTTTAAGGTATAAATAAAATATTAATTAATAATCAAATGTAATTTCAGCACAACACAACAATTGAATTAAATAAGTATGTAAAAACAAACCCAAATCCCATACTGTAAAATATAAATTTCCTTAATGTTTTAAATCTGTTGATTTGATTTTTATTATTGAATAATCAATGGGATTTTTTGTATCAGGATAAACATATTTCTTTATTACAACTGTACATGTAATGTTTCATATATGAGTTGGGTCAGGCCATATAATAGTCAACCACCCACTTTGGTTAGAAACGAATTTTCGTTTGTTTAGTAAACCCAACCCTTTTTTTCCGTGTACAAAATTTGAATAATTTCCGGTAATTTTGGAAAAAATTCCAACTTAATGTCAGGACAAATATCCGACGTATTCGGAAAAATGTCCAACTTCATATGCGGAAAAATTTCCGATAATTTCGGAAACAATTCCTCTTCATCAGTAGGAAAAGTTTCCGAAAAAGTTGGAAATAAAACCAATTTTTTTTTCGGAAAAATTTCCACCGTCTGGGGTTCCGTGCTGTCCGAATTTTTTCGGAAAAATTTCCGAAAAATTTTTTACAGTGTATATAAGTAGACCACCCAACAGTAGATAATGGCAAACAGTAGTAGTAGTATTTTTGAAAGAATAGAAATAATTATCGCGTAAAAATGAAAAAAAAACACGATTTTGAACGTTAAAAAAAATTAACCTGAAATATATTTATAGTTTTCATGAAGAATACCAATTTTTTTAGGGATCGTAAATGCGTTGTTATTAAAATTCAAGGATTTAAAAATAATATATGCCGGTATAAAGTGTTAGTTTTTTTTTATTCATAAATATATAAGCACTTTTTATGAACCAGTGTGAATTTCAACAGTAGATCAAAGAAAATCCCTGAACTCATATTGAACCCGTTTTGGCTCGTTTTGAGACGCAGCCAAAATGAGATTTCCTTTTCTCTTGTTAAGTTTTAGTCCAAAAAGATACAAAATTAGTTTTTTAGTTTTAATAAGTAATTTTGCAACTTTTTGGACTAAAACTTAACAAGATTAATGGGAATCTCATTTCCGCTGAATCTCAAAACGAGACAAAACCGGCTTAATATGAGTTCAGGTTTTTCTGTAATAATCTACAGTAGATAATCCATTAAAGAACTATCAGAAGTTGAGTTTATGTTTTGATATCATCTTCTTGATTTCAAAAATATTTTAATTTAGTTTAAACACATCTATATAAATTGCAACTAATTCCCGCTGCTTTGGTTCCTAGGTTTGGTTAAGTGTGACATTTCTGCATTGTGGGTAAAAAGCTGTTCTACAATTTATATTTTTCAAATAAGAAAGGATTATCTACTGATGTTGGCAGGAGGTAATTTTTGTGTTAATTTATATCGTCGTATTGTAAAAATACCTACTTACTATGAATAAGTGGTTGAATTTAGGCACATTCTGATGGTTTTAGTAATTAATTAAATAGATGAGCTGCATTTTAGTGTTATAAATATTTCATTAATTACTTCAGCCTGAAAATGAAACATTTAGAATGTCGGCTTGACAATTTTTTGTCTTTACTCTGCTATCCCAGCACTATACATATAACTGTTTTTCCAAGCATGATGAAATTGAATTGATATGTACCGACAATAATTACTAGCAAGCAAAAATAAATTTTAAATGACGCGTTCAAATGAGCGGCCTTTTTAAACGTTTACACTGAGAAAAATGGATGTTTACCCTTAACATCTGGATGTTAACGTTTAACATATTTATCACTTAACATAGGGACAGCTATCTAGATGTTCAGGGTTAACATCTAGATATTAAACTTTAATATCTAGATGTTAAAATTTAATATCTAGATGTTAAAATTTAATATCTTAGATTTTAACCTTTAATATTTAGAGGTTAAGCGTTACTATCTTGTATTAAACATCTGATTCTAAACATCCATTTTTCTCAGTGTAGAAGCGTTAGAAGTTATCTTGTTAAAAATAGGTTATTGAATTTTCCCCGTCCAAATAGTGTTTGCATATCATTCTTGGATAGCTTATGCATCATTTAAGTAAAAAAAAAAACGCAAAAAAAATTTGCTGGGTAGAATAACTCCTTAACACTAACAATGACACATTGCAATAGTCATTATTTTATTTATCATAAACATAATTACATTTAATTTAATTATAATATTTAAAAAGATGTAAACTACCACCTTTGTTCCTCATGCAGGGACAAAGACTCTTTCGTTTATATTTTTATAAGGCAAAACTTAAAAGATATATACATAAGTCTGACATTTTGAAAATATACCGTTCTTATTTTCAAGAACTGTAAAACAATAATAAATTGCTTAAGCTCTTCATTATAAATAACAATTAATTTTTATTTAAAAAAAAACCTTTTTTCACCCACCACTTTCACAAAACAAACAAAATTCAATTATAAACGACATCGAAGTTCAAAAGTTGAAAGAAAACATACTTTTAAGACAAAAATTGGAATTTCGGCATTTAACAGTAACATTTTCAAAACACTTAGAAGTTTAGTTCTTGTTAATATACACTGAGAGACAAATCCTTCCAATAAAAGATTAAAACTAAGTTATCGAATTTAACGACGTTTCTATTAAGTATTTTACAGTTTCCTAACTTCTACAATCTTAAACAAGATTTTTTCCCCTTGGGGCTAAAAATCATAACCAAAAAAGGTCACATCATTTTGGTCGAAAAATGCCGCGGCTAAGGATGATCTCGAGGATGACCTCCCCTGGAAGAAGTTCTGGATCCGCCACTGACTAATATTACCTATAAGTAATTATGACATTTCCTTATTTTCCCTAAATTTAATGTATTTTATACTAAACTTTGACAGATTTTTATGATTTAATAAAACAAACTGTATCTCAGTGTAAGAGCTAAATGTTAATGTCAACAGGTCTGGCGGAAGCAGTATGTCAATGTTATTAGAATCATATTATTATTGTTTTGAAATTACAAAATAGAATATATTAATAAAAATTAAATAAGACGCATTGAGATAAAAATTTATTTTAAAATTTTTAAGGCAGCATTTTATGTCAGACTGAAAAGTTCTAAAACGGGTTTTTTTTTTATAAAAACCATTACCGCAAATTTACGTTTCAGGTGGTTACTTTCATAATGTATTTGTATATCATCACACAAAAATTGATGGAAGTTATCATTAGAGTTATATTTTCTTTGATATAAAGCCAACATAACCTACTTTCTCCAATTATAAATAATGTTGTAAATTTAAGATTTAAGAATGTTAATGTTTTCAAATGCAATTTGAAAAAGTGAGTTTGTAAACTTACAGAGTTAAAGAATAAATCGAGACATATTTTTTACATAATGGAAATAAAATAGGGAAACAATTTTGAAAAATGTCTTTACACGGTCTAGAGCTTTTAAACCAATCTCTTCAATTGCGATATGTACATACTTTTAATTGCAATTTTACGTATTTTTAGATTAATTTTTGATGTAGAATATGAGTATTGAAGACATTTAAATATACAATTATTACTTTTCTAAAATACATAAAATGAATTAGTCCTTGACCAGTTATAAAGCTTAAGTGTTAAGCTATTCATAGCTTTTGATTATTGCAAACTAAATTGGTTCAAGTGGTACTTTAGACAAATTATGTAGGGTCTTTGACACATGAAAAAATATATGATGTACTTCAAAAGATTTCACTTTATTAATCAAATATGTTAAGAGATATTTACATTGAATGAGTTTCTAAATTAAAATTCAAGTTACATTTAAATCGTAAGCTTGCACACAAAACACCTTTACATGAAGCAGGGAAATTTTTGACTAGGGATGGGAATCGAAGACGTAAAATCGAATATCAATTAATCGATCTAGTTTTTAGCCTGACAAAATCGAATTTATTCGATTTAAAATCGATTTTAATTTGAAATTTCCAATGCAGACTTAACAATCGATTGCCATTTTTGGATTACCATCCCTATTTTTGACTGTACATATAGTGAAAACTGTTAATATAAACGTGGTTTGTAAAAATACACTTTATCCGAAAATTGGTTCCGTTACCTTATACTTCTTATTAATTATAAACTATTTGTTTCAGGGAGAAAAAATCATTAGATGGTGATATAACAGGTGCATTTGAGGTTAGGTTAACTGTCATATGGCAATTCGACAAAATATTGTGTTTCTGCTCTATACTTTTTCTTCGTTTTAGGAGAAAATTTTAATCAACAGACTAATAAAAATTAAATGTTGTTTAGTTAAACCATGAATTTTACATTTTAATAGTCAAATTATGAAATAATAAGTGTTCAAGTTTTCCTAGTAAGATAGTCAGTTTATACTAAAATTAAATCGCGAGTTCAGTAATAAAGTAATTAATAAAGCTTAGAGTGAAAAAGAGCGGTTTTGTGCACACCCGAGCGGAAATTCAATTGTGGGCCTGACCGCAGCCAGACCCGTGTACGTCGGGCCCAGATCGGGGAAATAGTGCCACTGCCAGATTGGGGTGAAACGCACGGCCAGACCTGGCTGCGGTCGGATCTCAAAAATCAAAATTTCCAGCCGTCGCTCGGTCGGTACAAACGTTCGTTGCTTTATCGACATATGCGTCTATTTCTAAGGCAGTATATGCGTTTGCTTTTCAGTCTATATTTATATATCTTTTTTTCTTTAAAATAAATAAAAGAAGTGAAATGTAATGCGAATATTCTTTTTACTTTGATAAATGACAAATATTTAATTATACTGTACATTTTTTAAAATTATAACATACAAATATACTGTAATAAATTTTAATTATTTAAAATTATTAGATAGACAATTAAATAGAAATAAAAGCAAATATAGATATAGCAATTTTTTCGAATTTTTCAGCAACGTACTTATTCCATTCAAATTTTATTGTCTGACATGTAATTATTAAATAACATTTTATTTACATTTTAAACGCAAGTAAACGGATGAATACGAATATTTTGAAAAATCCTAGCGGCGCTGAGATTCGATCCCCCTAAACCTAAACCCTAACCTAACGCTAAACGCATAAGTCAAACGCATGACCATGGAGCCACTGAGGCTACGAGATTTTCTTTACAACGACTCGGTGATCTTTAATTTCGAGTGATCCGCACGTACAGATGAACCCTTCGCAGTCTTGCAAGTTATAAAACATTTTAAATGAGCAATATTTGAAACGTAAAATTTGTTATTTTAGGATTTCTTATTTCTGAAGTAAGGTATTATACGATTTTACTGTAGTATTTCTCCTTTGTTTATATGGTTCATTGGAAATCTCATAAATTTTCTTAGTCTTTTGAATTGTCTCTTAACTCGTTTTGTGACTTCCATTAATTTGATTTCTTAGTATTGTACTGTGGAAATCTGTAGATCGTATCCTTCACTATAATAGCAGGTATTGATACTAATGACTTGTGGAATTTCCACAATTTGTCTCGCCCTATAATGATGCAATATCTGTACTTACGATTAAAACGATTTAAACCAAATCAAGTAAATAATATACAAGTTCATATTTATTTAAAACAATATTTCTATCTAAAACAATCAAATTTCTTTTTATATTACACTACCGGCCAGAATTGTGGGACCACCAATTTTGAGTGTAATGAAAAACATCTAAAAACATAAAAAGTATAAAAGCTAAAATTTTTCTCTTACTGTTTTCTAAAAGTTTATAAAATTCCGAGTGAAATGAAACTAAGAAGACGTGGTTTCATTAATATTTTAGTTAGAAAATCTCGAAAAATTGTGATTTGCAATAGTTCATATAAATTAAAATTACTTCTATCTGAAATAATGAACATTTTTTAATGTTCTTAGGCTCATTTTAAAGGTAACTTTCTGCAGAAACGAACTATTAAAAGTGAACAAAAGAATTTGAAAAATTTGATAACAGTTTTTTATACTAAAAAAAGTTTTGTAAAATATATGATATTTGATACTACACAGAATTACTACAATTTTTTCTATAATTTTCTTCTGTTTTTAATTGGCAATTTATAAGTCTCCTTCAATTTTAAAATTATTCTTTCTTTTTTAAAAATTATTTCTTCTATTGTCAATTATCATCGCTATTTTTCCATTTTTTATCAATTGTCAGTTGTTTTACTTAATATTTAAAGATTATCGCCATTTATTAATTTTTTTTCCATTATCAATAAGTTTCTTCAATTTTAAATGCAACTGTTCAAATATGATTATATAATAATTATTATAAATATCTTCTCAAACTTCAATTCCATTCTTCAGTTTTCAATTATTTTCTTATAAAATCAATAGATCTCGGTTTTTTCAATTTTTTATTATATTCTATAAATCATAATTACATTTTTCAATTACTTTCTTTAAATTCTAAATATTTATTTCGATTTTCAACACATTTGTTTAATTTGCAATTATTTCCAAAAATTATTCCTATAATTTTATTAATTTTTCGAATTTCTTTTTCATTTGTTAGTTATTACCTAATTTCTTAATTATTTTCTTTAATATTTAATTATTTTCGTCACTTTGTAATTTTTTTTCAATTATCAATCATTCTTTTCCAATTTCAAACTAATTTTTTAACTTTTAATTTAATTAATTTTCAATTTATTTCTTCAATTTTTAATTATTTACCTCAATTCTCAATTATTTTTTCCAAATTTCAAATTCTTTCTTCAATTTCAATTATTTAGTTTAAATTTAATGTTTATTGTTTAATATATTTAATTATTTTATCAGTTGTTAAATAATCTTGCCATTTTTCGAATTTTGTTTTTAATTGTCAATCATTTTCGTCATTTTTCAGATTTTCTCTTCAATTTTGCAATTAGGGTGGATTTACAGTTATGACGCTGAAGTGCGCAACGTTTCTGAGAAACGAACAAAAAGAATAAATTAGAAAAAAAATATTTTTAAAAATTTTCTGGCCAAATAAACTTTTAAAATTGTTTTTAGTTCTATTATATATCTAATTCAATGAATAATTAACCATATTTACCCATACAATTTTAAATATAATTTATAAAAATTTTGTTCGTTTCTCAGAAACGTTGCGCACTTCAGCGTCTTTTACAGTTTTTGGACAACTTAAGAATTTTTGAACAATCTTATACATTCATTTTTAGAATAAATACATATTATGAATAACTTGGTTATGAACATATTTATTTAAAAATATTATTTTGGATGATTATGGATTCTTTTAAGCTGAATAAATAATTATCCGCAAATAATCAGTTATAATCTGTTGTTAGAGTCTAACTAAAGTTAACAATTTTTGTTAAGTGGATGCGTAGATTTTGACAATATCCATTGTACTGTTAAAATTTTGACATCCTAGTTCATTTGCAATTCCAATGGATGGCGCTACAATACGTCATGACGTCACCCCCTATCTGGGCCCGATCCTAGCCATAGATTTGTAAGTGTTCTGGCCCGTTTCGGGCTACAGTGGTCGGGGCCCGATCTTTACTGGGGACAAGATATGGCAATTTCCGCACGGGCAAAATCAATCGCCCCGCTTGACGGCAACTGTTTTCAAAAAATAATTTTTTTAATTAGATTTTTTTATTGTTACTCATTAAATATCTGTATTTGTCTTAATTACATCGCTTATACATAGTTATTTGAATATTAATTTAAACGAAGCATTTGATTTGAATACAAATTACCAGATACAAATAATAGTTTTGCTGACTAATTGTAGTTAATTGTAAGGGGTTTTGCAGACAAGACGGCACATAGGAATTTGCTCTCTAAAATTGAATAAGTGAAAATTCACTTATTAGATGTCAAAAGTCTTCCACTCTTTCAAAAAGTGCATATGCACTTACAATAAGTGTATATGCACTTTTTGAAAGAGTGGAAGACTTATTGTAAGTGCATATGCACTTTTTAAAAGAGTGGAAGACTTTTGACATCTAATGAGTGAATTTTCACTTATTTAAATTTAGAGAGTGGCTTGCTAATTTTTCGAAAAAAATGTTAAAATCTTTATAAATGGCATCTATATACCAAGAATTGTCAGTTAAATCTTGATATTAACATTTTGCTTTAACAATTAGTAAAAAATAACGGATTATTTATAAGTAAAAAGTAACTGATTAGAAGTTAGAAATGACTAATTATCGGTAAGGTTAAATTTGACTGATTGAATCAGTTAATAGAAACTAAAGTTTCAGTTACCCATCATACTTTTATAACGCGATTTCAGAGATACTCGCAGCAGAATATTTTATCTTGCCGGAAGGATGTTGGACGTTCTATGAATAATATTTAGAAATTAACATCAGAATCCTTATTTTAAAGGTGAAAGAAGGAAAAAAGTATTAATAAATTTATATATAAAACACAAAATTGTTTTTTTTTCTGAACTTTTTGATTTTGTACTTCTAATTATATTTTCAGATTTTAATTAACTTTTTTACATATATGTATTTTAACAATAAAATGAAATTGACAATATTTATATTTGGGCTATTCTATTTCAAACCGTTCGACTAGCAAAAGACTATCGCGTGAAAAGGATTTTTTAAATCGGTTTAATTTGATTAAAACTAAATTAAAAATAAAATGTAATAGGCGAATTTGAAAGAGAATTTCTCAAGCTTTAAAATAATACTAAACTTTTTTTTAAAAAAATTCAATTTCATGTAAAATTTTAGGTTTAAAAATTTCAAACATTAATATCTCAAAACACCCCCTCTTGGAATTCGATGTAACTTATACTAAAATAATGTTTAAAATTTCTATTTTTTACTATGTAAAGACCATAATGGACTTTTCATGGAGCTTGTAGAAATAAATTTTAATAAAAAATCATTTTATTTCATTTGACATATCAATATTAATAAAAAATGAAAAACAAACGAATTCTATTATGAGAATGGTTATACTACGCGACTTCTATATCCCGTGAAACGTCCATTATGGTCTTTATATAGTAAAAAATAAAAATTTTAAACATTATTTTAGTATAAGTTACATCGAATTCCAAGAGGGGGTGTTTTGAGATATTAATGTTTGAAATTTTTAAACCTAAAATTTTACATGAAATTGAAATTTTTTAAAAAAAAATTTAGTATTATTTTAAAGCTTGAGAAATTTTCTTTCAAATTCGCCTATTATATTTTATTTTTAATTTAGTTTTAATCAAATTAAACCGATTTAAAAAATCCTTTTCACGCGATAGTCTTTTGCTAGTCGAACGGTTTGAAATAGAATAGCCCATTTGTTAAATTCATTTATTGTATTGGTTCCCTCCATATCTGAAGAATATAATTGTATGATAATCCCTAGAAAAGGAAGTTTAATTGTTTAAAACTTATATTTTTATTTTTCAATTGACAACATAAATCCGTGCTTTTTGTTTTCCTCACCTTTCCTCATCACACACTATTTAGTTTCATCACCATCTAAAAAAAGAAGCAAAAAATAAGCAAATAAATAATGAATACTCTAAGAAAAACTATTGCAAAATATAATTAAAAATTATGATAAAAAGAAAAAATATTATAAATCTTTGGATGAAAGAACATAACAATTCCACCCCTTCTTTAAATTTCCTTTAGCAACATATTTTACTTGATTTTTATTCTTTATGCAAAATATCATTATTGGCATAAATAAAACTTTTTTGCAAGACATTATTGTTTAAATTATAAATTCTCTTATTAATAATGACATAGTGATAACGATCATTTAAATTTATATTAAATTCATATTTATTATTGCTGTTATTAATTGTCGTTTTGTTTGACCGACATACGTACAATTACAATCGGTACATTTTAATTAATTTATACCAGTAGAACACAAATATTTTTTTAATTAAAAAGGTTTTTAATTTTATAAAAAGGAATAGAAACAAGGTTCGAATTATTTTTAAATAAATATTTTTTCACTGTCATAAAATTTTAAGAGTAAAATTCTTCTTGAGATAATAAAGCTTCTGAATTCACTATACATTGTTTGACAAAAGGATGTTTAAAAAAATGTATTTACGGAAGAAATTATTATTAGGAACTATTTTTAGAATAAATAATTAAAAAGGAGTGGAATTTGAAGCTATCTTTTAATATATGTTGTTTTAGTAGATAAATTTATTTCACTATTTTCATAGACATAAAGATTAGTGACCTTTTTTCACGTGTCTGTGGAAAGACGGCCCTGGGTTTTCGAGTTGATGATAAAGCGCGAGCGCAAAGGGGCGCGAGAGTATCACGCGGTCTTTGCAGGGTGGAAAAGAGTGACAAAGATCCTGACTAAAGAGAGGGACAGACTGGGCTTAAAGAGGGTGGCAGGGTGGATTAAGCGCGCGCACTATTGCAGGACAGTGTGGGGAAATCGCGAGGAACATAGTCGAGCAATCGTCCGGTTGTGGCCACGAGCTTGATGCTCAATGTAGGTAGTGATTGAATTTTTGTGAGCGGAAAAACGGTTTTTTTATTGTTTCGGGAAAGCTCAGCAAACCAATCGAACCCGTTTGGTCCATGGTGTTATGTCACAGTTGCACAATTGTGTCGTGAGTGCAAGGAAGCAAAGTGCGTAAATTGTGGGGTGAATGCGTTATTCGTATTTCAACGCAACCGATTTTCCAATTTGGTGAGCGCGAGTTTAGTGATTAATATTGTTGTTTTTTTTCAACAAAAAGTGCTTCATAGTGCTTGTGCTAATTGGAGATCACCATCGGGGCAGAAGCTCGAACGCATGTAGGAAAATGGCCGCATCCAGCCCCTGCCTCCCTCTAGAGGTGAGTTCCTCCAAGGTATTTGTAGTTTCAATGCGCACGTGTGTATGTGTCCCTTAGCGAATAAATCTACGTACGCATATCATCCTTCACCTGTGTTCGTGCCTGCCCACCTGGAAGTCGACCTGATTTCCGCTAATCTAATGCTCCAAAATGCGCAAACCAATTATACTTCTTTGCACATCATTCGAGTATTCTACACGAAACTTTCATTTTATGAATTTCAGTATTGCACTGAAATTGAAAACGCCATGGAAATGTTACTTCATCCAAAACTTCATTCTCTTATACTGCAGATTGAGGAGAAAAAATAAGCTAACGTTATTGGTTCACGAATCAGACATTTTGCTTATCAAATCGGACAATTTCATAACCGATAGTAGACCTGCAATACAGCAGATGATTTCTACATATTTACAAGGATATTACGCATGCTTATCTGGAAGAAAGAAAATGTGGACTACGCACCCCTTTAATCCTTGGACTAAATTAAATTAGAGATTGATATTTTAGTTTCCGTTACCTGCATTTAAAATTACATTTAGTTTGTAAAAATCTGAGAAAAATACAACAAATTTCTAAAATTATTATTTATGTTTGTTCATAAAATACTCAGGTTAAACATTGTTAAGATATAGATTCATTTTCTTTATAGGTAGTTTAGTTTTATTATTTTTAACCATTAGTTTATATTTTTATTTATAATTAATAAAGAATACTATAATTTGATTACTTTTGTTGTTTTTACTTATGTTAGAACCCTTTATTTTTAAGTAATATTAAATATACAATAGGATTTATTTTTTTTATCTGACATTAGATATACAGCAGTCCAATACACTTGCTCGTTCAAGCTGGTATAAAAATAATTTCTCATCTAAACTTAAAGGTTAAAAAGGAAATTCAATACCCAGTTGAAAAAGTTTTATAGAATTTTACTAGCATGATTCTATAGAGTTTTTACATGAATTCCTGTAAACACTAGTACCCCCTAAATCTGAATTAGTTAAATTTTGACAAATTTATTTTGTAATTAAGTACCTATTTGACTAATAAATTTGTTACTTATTGTTATTTAACTAATTTAACTATCATTATTGCACTGTAACTAATTCTATTTGTACTATACAGAAACCATACATGTCTGTTTTTCACTATTCAATAATGATATTTTTACCTTATATTTATAAATAAATTACATAAATTTTATAGCAGTTTCATATAAATATACTTTAAAGTAAAGTTATACTAAATTTGGAACTAAAATTCCAAAATATGTGTCTAACCTAAAATTACTTTAAGCGCTATTTTAAGGAAAATTGGTGCATTAAAGAGAATAAAACATTCATAAATTGTAAATTAAAAATAATTTACCCTAATTTTTGAAGTGACCTAGTGACCTTACTCCTTGAAATCGAAAGTAAATATTTTATTGTGATAAAATCTTGAAAATCAAAGATACTAATTGAATTTGTAGTTTCTGACTATTTCACAGTCAACAAATCCGCCCTATTATTGACTAATTCATATTTAAGGAGATACAGAAAAATGATTTTTGATATATGAAAATACACATGAAGTTTGTAACATAAGCTTAAATTTTCAATATATTTACAAATTTCATGTATACTATCAAACGCCAAAAATTTTTGTTAGAATGCTGACTTGAATTCATGTATAGAAATTTTATAGAATCATTCCAGTACAAATCTATACAATTTTTCTGAATGGGTATTGACTGTGATGAGAGATATATAAATTCTTCTATCATGTTCTGATTTTTTTAAAATAGCTTATATATACACCTTAACTATCACATTACTCAAAACTACTTATATACTTCATTGTCAAATATGATTAAGATGTGATGCTAGGTTTTTTTATGCTTCTTGTGGAGTCAGATTATGCAGATACTTAAAACACATTACCCGGTAAAAGGCCGTTCATATATACCACGTGGGTATTTTTAGGGGTAAAAAATCTGTAAAAAATTGTCCACGTGGTATATAAACAGCCTCTAAAGAAGATTTTAAATATATAAGTACAAATTTGATGTTTTCTTTTGTATATATTTGGTGTTATTCTCCAATCAATACTAGAAGGGTAAATGAATTTTATTAAATTGCCCTCCATACCCTTGAATTTTATTTAAACCATATGTGCCGATTACAGCGCTGGACAAAATTATAAGCTACCTTAATAAGTAAATGCCTTTTTTTTGTTAATCGTGACTCGTCCTCTAAAATTGTTGTGGAATTATTTTCTCACTATCTAATTAATTACTTATTATTAGGTTTCTATGTGTTATCAGTAGTTAAAACGTATGTATGAAGCTGGTATAGATGTTTAGCATTGTTTATCCAAATATTAAGAAATGCAGTTGGACGTAGAATGACGTAGATTCTGTCGTCGCGCATGATCAGTTATAGGTACTACAGTTTTCGGCTTATAAAAATTGTGATATGTCTAGCATTTTGCCGATATTTAAAAAAGCTTTTATATTATAATAAATTCAATTAAAAATATGTTTAAATTTAGGTTGTTAAATTACAAGCACCATTATTTAACTTTTGTCTTGGTTTTAGCAAAAATTACTTGTCATATCTGCTCCGGGTAAAAAAAATTCATTTAGGTTACATATATTTTAAAATAGGAGAACGATATTTTAAAAGCGTTAATAATATTCATCCATATTATGCAAAAATCATGTATAGTTGTAGTGAATCAAAATGATACATAAAGTAATGAACTAAAACAATGTACTAATATTTTAAACATATTTACTTTTTTAAATTATATATGACATAAATATGAATATAAAATCTGTGTAAGATTTTTAAATCTTAACAAATATTCTATAGGTTGGTAACAAAGTATAGACTTTAAATAATAATAAAATGTAAGAATTTCATGTTTGAAATCCGCTTTAAAATCTATTATTTAAAAAGTTATAAAAATTGTTTTTCATTATTTTTACTTTGGCTTGAAATATGTAAAAAAATACTGATAAACTACTTCCAAGCACATATCTAGATAGATAATTGTTAAATAATTTTCTTTAGTACATATAAACATATTAAAGAGTCCTAGTTCTATAGGCTATTCTCTTATTATTTCAATTTTTTAAAGTTGCATTAACAGTTTACGAACTGCCTAAGCATTTTACGAATATCCTAGGTATTTTACAAAATAATCAAGCCGATTTGGGCAAATTGGAAACATACTTACAGAAAGCTATGTATTGACGTGAATGGGCAGTTACCAAGATTTAATATCAATTGCAGAAAAAAAAATAGTAATCGAAAGATATTTAACAGTTCACAGTTTTATTGTTGACTCTTCTCTTGTTGAATGTTTCTTTTCACTTTCTGTGATAAACGTGTATCTTTAAAGGTGATTAACAAACATTTTTAACAGCAGGAGAATGAGCTTTATTATACTTAAAAAATATTTTGTTGTTTACAAGTAACAAAAAATCGGGCGAGTCCTAAAACCGAAGGGTTTTCTACCTCCCTCATTTAACATAAATATTATAATTAAAATCACTTCCCGTACTGCTTAAAATATTATTATAGAAATTTAAATACTGCAAGGTATATCTACAAATAAAATAATAAAACTTACCAACAATTTATATAGGTTTTGGAAAAAATTTTATTTTCCCAATTTTTCAATTATTTTCCGAAAATAATATGATAGCAATATTTAATCATATTTTATAACTGTATTTTAAACTCTTAGTTTACAAATATAAACTTTATTCGTATAAGGAGTACTGTAGGACAATTAGGCTGAGCTCTATAGCATAGGGGTCTATCCCTCTTTATGGTCAACTTTAGAATTTATTCTTTTGTACTCTTACAATATTCAATTCCAATTCTAAACATCATTTTTTCATAATTTGCATGCAAAAATATACCACCCAAATAGCACGTAATATTACGTGAATCTTTCTGTAATATTACAAATATGAAGTAAAATATGAAGAACACTTTCTGAAATATATTCTAAGAGCTAAATAGCCGAGAGGTTTAAGGCGTCTACCTTCTTAGTCAGTCGGTTCACTTACAAATGTTCAAAACTCGGAGGCACTCATTTTTTGTACGTTATGTTTAATTGTAATATTACCACTATATTACTAAGTATTAGTAAAAAACTACTATTTAGGGGTTAAAATCGTGAAAGAGTTTTCTCTTTTTTAATTAGTAAAAAATGACTAAATATTAGTAGAAAACTACTAATTCAGTTGCTAAATTTAAAAAATTACTAATGTAATTAGTAAATAGAAATCTACTAATTTTTTTAGTATTTTAACAATGACCTAAAATTATTTTAGCGAATCAAATTAGTAGTTTTTTACTAAATTATTAGTAAAAAAATACTATTTGACATTGTAAACGAATTTTCACCCTTAAAATAGTAGTTTTTAACTAATTCAGATTTAGAGAGTAAACAAACCCCTAAAAAGGCAGTAATCGGATCGTAAAAAAATTGTTGTTGGCTACTTTAAAAAATCTACATAATTTGTTTTTTTAATTACTCGAGTCGAGCGTCTACTTTTAATTGAAATAGTGAGAATTGAAATATAAGGTATTTTTTTTAAACAATATCTTTTAAAATTGTCTTGTAATAAATTTATCCATAGTATACTATTATAAACACGGGGAAAAAGGAATGAAATAGGGTTTTGCAATTTTTCACCTTTTGTTTTTGGTACGTGGTTCAGAATTATTTTAAATGCAGGTGAATTTTTCGCCAATTTAAAGTAAGATTTATTATTTGCTTTTTCTATGAACAAAATTCTTATAATTAAGAATGTACAGCTGTCGCCAGATATGCTTTAACATTTTAACACGTAGGTCCAATGGAAATATGTTAAAGCATATATGGTGTACATCTTTTTTGTAACAGTCATGGACACTCTTGCGCCATCTACAGGCGAAGATCATAATAACCACAAACAGCTGAGTTTATGGCATGTTGATTGTATTTGCGCAGCGATAATACCAGTCAAATAAATAGAAAAAAATACACTTGAAAATACGTAAATGCTGGTGTTGTTCTGATTAACTTCTTCACTAAGTAATCCTGTACTTATCCGAATCTGGAAGGAGGCCACTATTTTGGAAGTAACCAGCCACGCTTGTTCTTTCTTCTGTATTACTAGACCATGTTTTGGCTGTATTGACTACTGGGACCACGCTTGTTTCTCAGATCTTCCTTTTGTGTAAGAAATCCACGTTTCTAGAGATTGAATGTGCTGTGGCCACGTTTGGTCCATTTTAGTCCTTCTTTGTGTTGCATCCGTGTACGTATTCCTTTTTACGATGTACCCATTTTTAAATAAACCAAGGGGAAACAATCTCTATCTTAATTAAACAACTACACTTAGAGACAGATCGTTTGATTAAACGATTAAAATTGTATGATATTTGAGTATAAATGTGTACGGAAATAAGGATAAGGCTATTTTTTGTTAGTATTTCATATCATAACATCAGAAGATGAAACGAATTATATCGATTTTTAAAACTAAATTTATAAAAGTACTTAACGAGCAGTTATCGAATTAACCGATAATAAGGACGTATAACTTAGGGGGTGAGGGTACAGTTAGAGTCCGTCAGAAATCTTTTGCCTCAATAGGCATACTTAAAGTTAGACACTGTGCGCGGTAGATTTCTGCGCATTAAAACAACCTCACCCAATTCTTGCTTTGCGTACTCTTATCAACATTTGCTCCTTCCGTCCTTGAAGGACATTATTATTATTTTTTCTTTTTTTTTTCAAAACAAGTTTAGGACAGAAAAAAATGCATTTACACATTTGTTTGTGTGGGACTCTACGACTTCCTGTGGCAATACCTCACTAAAACAACCTCTCCCATTCTTGCTTTACTAACTCTTATTCGCTTTTGCTTCGTCCATTCTGGAAGCAAAAGCGTGATTTACTTGCTACAGACAATATTTATTTTATTCAGCACTGTTTTTCTCATCCATAACCGACCATTTTCTTAAGAGGTGGTCAAGAACGTTGTTGGATGCTTTTTTAGAGCTACCGATTAGGATCTTATACTGAACGATTAGCATTGCGGTCGCAGCCAGGAATCTTCTTTAATTGTCTCAGAAATGAAGCTTTAATTCCTCCAAAGAACCGATTAAAAGATCTTGGAGTACTATATCAGGCTTATTGACACTGATACGATGAGTGGCAGAAAAAGAAAAGTTCCAGTAGATCTTACACTGATCATTTTCCACAACGGACTTCTAGATCCTCTCGAGCATATGGCAAGATGGCTTCCTTATCTATACCATTCTGGTGTTGAAGGTGAAAATACAACACCTTAAGCGCATCATTGTGTCTCTATATGCCTATAACGCCCATACTTCGGGCACACACTTAGAATATGACTTCGCATATTGATTACATGCATGACTGATGACATTGTCGATAGATAATTGCATAACACGACTGTGGAACACCAAAGTATTAATTACATCATCCTGACAGGTGAATAGAAATCCTTCAGTCTCCGATCTTAAACCAGCAGATTTAAGGAATACAAAGGACAAACCTGTTGGTTTGTCCTTTGTATTCCTATGTTCCTGTAACAGAAGCGCATATTCTGCTTCCTTGACACGGCCTTTAACCATCAATGGTGGTAGCGATGCTGATCCATGTTATACATTACTACACGGAAAAAATTAGTTGTAGAATAATTCTTGAATTAGTACAGGAACTTAGGATACGAGAATTTTTCGGGAGTTCTTATTATCAATTCTTTGACATATACCTAAGAGTTTTTCTAGAAGACTTATAATGAATTTCAAGAAGACTTCCGAAATTTAGAATAAGAATTACGGAACTCGTTTAAGAAGGGAAAATTTTTTTAATTTGAAAAAAATTTTCACCCACGAGTACTCGAACTCAGTTCCTTGAGACTACAGAAAATCTCTTCGCTTTGTCCAACTGAGCTAACACGCGATTGTAATATTGTACGCATAAATCATACTTGAGTGAACTAAGCGCTATATGGGGGCCTGATCAGTGTACTGCGCCTTCTATTTCAGTTCCAGAACTTTTAGATCACCGCGAAAGCAATCTTCCAATCGCGCAGCTATTAAGAATTCTTGAAGATCTTTTTAGAAATACTTGAAAAATTTCAGAAAGATTACTGAAATTTTTAGACATATCGCCGAATTATTTTCGTATCCTGAGTTTTTGAACTAATTCAAGAATTATTCTAGAACTAATTTTTTCCGTGTAGTGTCAAATGAGAGATGAAGTTTATTCGCAGCTTTTTCTGCCGCAAGATATAAAAATGCCCCACAATTTGTAATTTCATGATGGTAGACAATTTGTAAAAGAGGATCTCTACTGTTCATAATTGAGAATGTGTCAGCTAGAACTATTATACGATGAAGACACTTTAAGATCAGTATGTATATTCCTCTCCAATCTCGTGGAAAGTAAATTCAAGGCACGGAAGACTTCGGATGATTACTTCGATGGATTATCATCATCGTACGAGGTTCTCTATTTAGTATCTTCAACTCATTCGCATTTCACTTAACTGCTGTAAAGGTATAGAGAAGCAAAGGAATGGCTAATGTAATTCCACATAGGAACCTACTTAGGTTCCTATATAGGATCCTACGTAGGGACCTATAATCCATCCTCTCAAGAGTGTCCTTTAAGTAATTATATAAGGTCCTATGTAGGAACCTAAGTAGAAACCAATATAGGAATAGACTCTTACAATCAACGAAAATCTTACTTGATGCGCACTAAGCTTTTATGGTTTCTATAGCTCCTACATCTGCGCACTAGTTTTTTTCTTTGAAAATAAGCTCATAGAAATCTATCATACTTTAAAATTATGAGTTTTTGATTTAAAAAAACAGTACATTTAAAAATATATTTAACCTACTTAGGTTTCTACATAGGATCCTACATAGCACCCTATATAATTACTTACAGGATACTCTTGAGAGGATGGATTATAGGTCCCTCTGTAGGATCCTATATAGGAAACTGAGTAGGTTCCTATGTGAAAACCTTTCAGGGACCTTTGTGGGAATTTCCAATAGGGTTTTGATATAATTCGAACAGCCAAATTTTGTTGACAAGACCAAGATATTTTGTTTGGAGATAATCGTTAAGCTGACGAACATCTTGAGTCTCCGCTTGTGGAATTCCAAGATAAGAGTAAGTTTCTCCTTGACCAAGAGGATGAATGGCGTTAACACCAATAAGTTTCCTATCGGAAACACCAACGTTAGTTTCTATGTGAAAACCGATGTTGGTTTCCACGTTGGAATTCACATTGGATCTCATGTAAAAACCACGATGTATTTTCGAACAGGGGCGGCTTTAGGCAAAGTGTTCGGGAGGGGCGATATATGGGATAGAAAGAGATAGCACTATAGTGCTATCTCTCTCTCTCTTATACAAATATAAGATTCTCGGGGGGGGGCGGTCGCCCCATTCGCCCCCCCGTAAAACCGCCAATGTTTTCGAACAAGATTTGATGGGAAAATCTATATGGATTCCGTTAGCGACCGTCCATAAATTACAAAAGACGTTTTTTCGGTAATTGAACCCCCCTCCCATGTAAGATTTTTTACATACATTAGCGCTATTTTTTCTTTTTGTTGTAAGATTTGCGGGACCTTCCTGCCCCCTAAAAGTCTTACGTAATTTATGGATGGCCCCTTATGGATTTCCATGTAATCTTATGTGGGGTTTTTTTGCGAAATTTCATCAAAGAATTTCATGACTGTTTCTGATACATGCAAACCCATAACGGAAGCCATATACGTGACTGTCCATGAGAAAACGTGCTTAGCTCCCAAACATCAACTTTACAGGGTGAGCGTTTAAAGTTGCAGCAATGCATCGAAGCCAATGTAACGTGCCTACGCTTCTTGCTTAATAACACCAAAATTTCTTTAAAACAAAATTTTTTTATTTTTGGAAATGAAAGAGCAAATAAACATCTTTCGGTTGGCATTAAAAAATCAAAATTTAGTTTTTGGAGCTAAGGCAAGCTTTGTTATGAACATATGGATTTTCACATCAAATCCAGTTTGAAAATACATCGTGGTTTTCACATGAGATCTATTGTGAATTTCAACGTGAAAACTAACATTTGTGTCTACTTGGAAACCAACGTTGGTTTTTCCGATAGGGTTGAAGATCCTCTGAGCCGCTGGGTTTTTTAGATGTTTCTCGTCTTCCCTTACTTAAGTGGAAAACGGCACATTTATCCAACCTAAATTTCAATCGCTCTGGAATACTCAGCCACTGAAAACACTAGAATTTTAAGTGCATCCCTACTAGATGCATAGAGCTTAAGATCATCCATATAAAATATATGGTTGATTCTGTACACTCTATTTCCTCGTTTGCCACACATGTATTCAGAGTGCTTTTTTCGGAGCACAATAGACAGAGGCAAAAAGAAGATAAAAAAAGTAAAGGACTAAGGGAGACTTCTTGGAAAACTCTTCTTCTTAAAGAGATGATGTTAGTCATCATCTGCTGTTTGTTAGATGTTATAGCAAACCTTGTCCTCCACATGAACATTAGCTCTTTCAAGCATCTCACGATGTTTGGATGTACCTGGAAGCAATAAAGAAGCTTGATGCTCCGCTCGTGACTCGTAGAGTCGAATGCTTTACGGTAATCAATCCAACACATTGGCAGGTTACGCCTATAAAATATTAAGTCTTGGGTCACACAACTATCTATTAATAAGTTCTCACTACAACTTGCCAGACCTCTTTTGCACCCTCGTTCTTCACTTGTTGCACTCCAAACTGGCTTTGTAGATGTTAATATCCTTTCTTTTAGTATGTCAGTAAACAGCTTGTAACAGGTGTCAAGACAAGCTATTGGTCTACAATTTTTTGGATTAGACAAATCTCCTGATTTTGGTAAGAGTACCATTCGACCTTTCACCAACCCCTGCGGTACGGGATGTTGTCCGCAAAGAAAGGTTGAGAATATACGGGCCAAATTTCTGTGAGTTGAAGTAAACTTCTTCTACCATAAATGATTAATTTTATCTGGCCCAGGTGCTGAAAAGTTCTTAGTTTTAGCAACTGAATTCTCAACCTCTTGTTCATTAATTAGTGGACAAAGCTCAATAGGATGGTCAAGCCTCTGTCCAAGACAGAAGCTTCTGAAGAGTGGTAAAGACGCATCCTCATCGTTGACTGTATGGGACGTCCCATAGATAATTCTCCAGAAAGTTTCAACCTCTTCACGACATGGGTGGTTTACAACGGCTAATGTTGGTGGACTAAACAGGCAGGAGGGATTACTAGCAAAGATATTATTTTGCTTAATTCAATCAAGGCGCTGCTCCAAACGTTCTCTTATGAGTACAAGAGAACTGATCTTCTCAATACAATGTTGCTTGATGGTCTACAACTTCGATTTCTTTAGAGTGTCATGCAATCTTTTTAGAGTTTGGGCTATTTCCAAAACTCTTAGCGTAAAATTTTTATTTGATTCTAGATACGCTATCACACTCTACAATTGCGAAGCATGTCGTTGAGCCACCCCGATCTTGAACTGTACTTGTTTGATTCGAAGGCAGGTCTTAACTACGCGTTCTGAAACAGATTTTCTGTTACTTTTATTAAGCAAGGACTTTCCTTTATCCATACACTGCACAGTTCAATGTCCAGAGATTTACATTTTCTGGGAGTAATGAGAGCACTTGATTTCCCTCAGCCATTTCGTCCATTGTTATGGAAATCTTGAAAAGAATTTTCGTTTCCATTGATCTCGTGTCCCCATATTTGGCCGTTGGTATTGGTGTGTCTAGAACTTGTACATTCTCTGAGGGATTTTATTTTTTCTGAAGAAAAGCTTCAAGTCCCCTTTTTCTCAGAGAGAATACCTGATCTCTTAGTTACTGAGGCGTAATTTCTGCGTATTGGTCCGTCCATTTGAAATGCACTCCAGCTTGTTCCGGGTGATTGCCTGTTCGTTGCCTGGGTTCTGTCCTACTGACACTCCCAACTGAACCCTGATCTCCATCCGAGAGAGATCTATTGTGGGTGGCACTGCCCATTACAGTCGTCGTAACCGCATCTTTTCTGTGTTGGTGGTTATCCTAGCACAGAGTGGACAATGATGATATGTCTTAAAATCATTTTAAAAACGTCCCCAAAATGTACCAAAAAGATCCCCAGGATGTCCAGAATACCTCCCCAGAATGTCCCAAAAACTCCCTAGAGTGTACTAAAGACGTTTCACAGTGAAATCTAGAGACCACAAACCTTGAATGATTTAAATTTTTTTTGTAATGAAAGTTTATAAAATTCTCTAAAGGACCTTGATCGTAGTATATATTTATAATTGTTATTAATGTTCATTTATTTTAAAGAAAAGTTAAGAATAATTAAATGAAAAAATGCCGAAAACTGCGGTTCCGTACATATACGAAACAAAGATATTTATTATATTAACAAACAGAGAGCTATAATTTAGTACACATGTATTTTACGTGCAGATTGCAGTGAAATTATAGAGAACATGATTGAACTTGTTCCTCATAACGTTGTCAAGGAAATAACAAGATTTTTTAACAAAAATACATAAAAACGGTCTAAACACCCCTCAGCGGTCAAACTATTTGATCTAGACTACTAAAATTTTGTGTAGTGATGTATTTTTAGGTGAAGATTATAGAAAAATTAAAGTGAACATGATTTGAATCGATAGTCTAAACGTTGTCAAAGAAAAACTGCAAATTTTAGAAAAACAAGTTTTTTACCCTTAACTTTAAGATTATTTGAGCTAGAGGGTTAAAATTTAATACATTTATAAGTTTTTACAAACAGATTATGAAAAATAATTAAAACGTACAGATTATGACGTACACGAAAAAGATGCTAAAGGGCCCAGGCTCATATTTCATATAAATAACATAAAAATAAAGAATTTTTTTTTTAGAGAGTGGCCCTAAATTTTTTTTTATTTCAGGGCCCATGATGGTTCGATCACAGGGCCCTTGACAGCCTTGTATAGGGTTTAAAAAATTTTTGTTGCAATTTTTCAATTATTTTCCAAAAACAATATGATAACAATATTCAATCACGTTTTATATTTGTATTTTAAACTCTGATTAATAAATAAAAATTTTATTCGTATAAGGGGCCTTCTAGGCTAATTAAGCTGAGCTCTAGTATACACCGAGAAAAATGGATGTTTACCCTTAACATTTGGATGTTAGCACTTAACATATTTATCACTTAACATAGGGACAGCTATCTAGATGTTCAGGGTTAACATCTAGATATTAAACTTTAATATCTAGATGTTAAAATTTAATATCTTAGATGTTAACCTTTAATATTTAGAGGTTAGGCATTACTATCTTGTTTTAAACATCTAATTTTAAACATCCATTTTTCTCAGTGTAGGGAGCTGGTTTTCGGGGTCACTGATTATGAATCAGAAATCA
Source organism: Ganaspis brasiliensis (assembly GCA_037103525.1). Lineage (NCBI taxonomy): Eukaryota > Metazoa > Arthropoda > Insecta > Hymenoptera > Figitidae > Ganaspis > Ganaspis brasiliensis. The sequence goes on from JAZKLR010000298.1 coordinate 1,100,188, forward strand.
GTATTTAAAACTTCAAAATGACGGATCCAAGATGGCGAATAAAAATTAAATTCAATTCGATTTCCTAAAAATTCATTACTCAAGGGATTTTAGGGTCGCTGAATACAAATTCAAAGACAGATTTAAAAAAATCGATATGTAAGATCCAATACAGCAGACCCAAAAATTAAAAATCAATCGGATGTTAGACACAAATATTTAATTGTGGAATATTAAATTAAATCTGTGGAATGTGTTAAACTTATTACCAAGAAATTTTTGTTTATTGTTTTCATAAGATTTCAAAAGCTTTTTTAATAATGTACATTATAGATACGGATATGAACTAATTGGAAGCTTATGTGCCACGTATTAATTTCAATCAGCTGCTTTATCGACTGCATATTGTATATTTTTAAAATTGGATTAAAATATAAGAACCGTTTAATTTTCGGTAATCATTTCATAGTTTTTTAAAGTCAATATTCGAAATATTACAGTGATTTTCGTTTAGTTTCAAAGAAAAGACCATTAAATTCGCGAGATGATAGAATTGAAGTGTCTTTTATTTTTTCGGCAATCTACTTTGTTAGCTATAAGTTGGATACTTCTTTGTTATCGTTGGAGTTGTAGCAGTAGTTTCATTTTTTAGTATTAGTAACAAGTTTCAAGAAAATCCAATAAAAAATCGTTTTTCCATTAGCCATCTTGAATTTGTTATTTGCATTTTTAAAAACTGATTTTGGATTCGTAATCAGCGACCCTAAAAACCGGCGAGTAACAAGTTTAAAAAAAATCCAATAGACCTTTTTATCTTGAATATTGAACTTCTGGTAAAAGTCGGTCATATTCGGAACCTTATTATACATGCCGAATATCCATATGACCGACTCATGCACATTCATTACTTCCTATTTGAGAAGAAAAGGTCTATTGAATTTCATTTTTTCATCTGCCATTTAAAAACGTTTAAAAACTGAATTTAGATTTGTCAACAGCGACCCCGAAAACCTCCGATTAACAAGGTTTAAGGAAACCCAATTAAATTTCGTCTTTTCATCGGCTATCGTGGATCCGCCATTTTAAATTTTTAAAAACTGATTTCGGATACGTAATCAGCGACCCTGAAAACACCCATGGAACTAGTTTTAAGCTAAATGGAAACAAAGAAATACTGTCCCTTGTGACTTATGATAAATTGTTTATAACAATTGTTTGTAATTATTAAAAACAAGTAAAACCTATTTATTGTTAATGTAGAAGAGTATCTTTAATTATTGAAACCATTTTTCATCACTTCTCAATCATTATTCTTAACTTTTCTTCAAAATAAATAAACATTAATAACAATTATACATCAAAACTACGACCAAGGTTCTCTAAAGAATTTTATAAGCTTTCAATATAAAAGTTTTTTTTTAATCGGTCAATATTTGTGGGCTCTTGACGTTTTTGAACGAGAAAAGAGCGTTTCGTCCCACTGTGCGACCCAAAATTCTGTGGATAATCTTATAAATATAAATATTATAATTATTTTGTTTATGTATATGATATTTTTATATCAATTTTGATTTTATTTATTTTTTTACATTTTGTCATTTTATGGAAGGAAATAAAATCTTTCGGGTCGGAAATCGACCCGTTCGTTGCATCGATATCTAAATGTGCCTTGTGCACCTCAGCCATTCTGGATTGTTGAGGATTTCTACATTAATAGAGTATTTATTTACTCATGACAAATATTTATTTTAGACAAAATTCCTCCAATGCAATAAAGTTTTAAGATTTTTCAAAGTTCTTGGAATATTTTCAAAATGATATTTAAATAATTTAAAAAAATGAAATTACAGGAACTTTAATAAATTGTTGAATTGCGTTCCAAGTTCTTTGAACTTGGTTCGTCAATATTTTTAATTGAGTACAGTTTTCAATTAGTGAATTTGTTTCGCTGATCGGTGTTTTGCAATAAAATAAGTGTAACTTCTATAAAAATTCGTGGTTTTATTTTTAATAGCTTTAGTATAATAGGTAATTAATTGATCTTAAATTTGGATAGTAATAACAAAAAACAAAAAAATAAGTCACGGATGTCGATCGTTACAGAAGTCATTGACAAAAACTTACATATTATTTGTTAAAAAAATTTACAGAAACATATATGTAGGCCCGTGAATGTTAGTGCCGGGAATGAATTTTCTCTCAGCTGCCCTGGTTCGCTAGTGTTTTGGTATTTGAATCCCCTTGCGTCAAATATTATTTCTCTTAAAATTATCTTAAAAGAAAATCTCGGTTAAGTTTGTAGAAGCTAGGAAACTATAAAATACTTAACATAAACTTCGGTAAATTCGATAACTGCTTGTTCAGTATTTTTATAAATTTATAAAAAAAATTGATATAATTCAGTGTTTTTGTTTTATTTAAACATTGGATTAATATTGAACACCTTAAAATACACTAAATATGAATAGTCGAGTCGTTGGAGAACAAAACTTTTTGCTTTTTTTTAATTGAAAAACTGTTTTTGGAAATTTAAAAACAGTTGTTTGCAAATTAAAAAAATATCACCTTATAAAAGTTTTTCTAGAATTAAAATTCGTATTCAGGAGGTCAAAATATATAAGGAAAATGTGGTCTGGTTTAATGTACAGACTACTTTTTTGGGGGGGCTGTGTAATCTATTCCTTTATAAAAGAGAATAGACAACATTACATTCACACTGCAAAAAGTAGACATCTTAATGTATAATACATTTGCAGTCCCTTTTAAGACATTTCCAGCAAGTTGGCTAAAGGACAATAAAAAAAATAATAAAAAAATTCTAAAAATGCATTATAGTTGTTCAAATTTCTTATGATAAAATATGAAAATTGGAGATTCTTTAAACATTTGATAGTGTATTTTTTCAATCAATTATTATTTTTCAATTATTTCTTAAATCTTGGCTTGAAGATCTCGTTCGAATGCATCTCTAGCTGTACTACTTCTTTTGCAAATGGGTGTTTTTATAAACACCTTCTTGTTTACCCCCAGTGCGAGCAAGATTTGAGTTTTTCCATACATTTGGTTAATTTTCTATTTAATTAAGTAACAGATGTTCCTTACAAGACTTAGTCATAAAATAATTAATAGAATAAAAAGCATAATATAAATACTATACTGTCAGTTTATTATGCTTCAGACGTTAAGTACTCCGTCATGACCCCACTTCCCTTTCAAGTTGAAAAATTTTAAATAGTTAAAAAAATTGGTGCCGTAATAACAAATCATAAAAGTAAAACAATCGATAAAAATGGTTTCTTCAAATTTGTACTGTGAGCGTTGCCAGAAAGATGACCTAAGTGGAGAAAAAAGTCGTTTAGTTGACGGAGATTTCTCAGCGTAGATAGAGCTATGCTGTGATAGAATAAGGAGGGGAGTATGAATGAACGATCAATAGATATATAGGTATCAACCCTTAGCAGTCCCCCTTCTACAAACTTTTTCTTTATGTAGTCACGCCTTCGTTTATTATTTTTCATTAATGTTAAAATTTTAGCTGTGTAAACTTTTATGTAACAAAAAGATCACAGCGTTTTATAATTCCAGATAATAAATAAAGTTGTGAATAATTGTAAGAAATCGATAATTTAAAACATTTTTTTAACATCTGAAACATAATAAATATTTAAAAAGATTAACAATATCTTCCAACATAAGAATAAAAGTGATTTTTAAATACATTGATTTGTTTTTAAGCAAACTTTATTTTTTTAAAGGATTTGTTTTTATTTTTTAGGTTTTGATTTGTTATTGAAAAACTTTGTATTTTAGTAAAATTGTATAATTTGGATATTTTTTCATCTCTTAGAAGAAGTTAGTTTGATACAACAAAATATATAAATTTTGTTCATGCATTCATTCATATACTTAGACTTACTCTTAGCAAAATAATAAGATATGGCTTGAATTTTGCTTGAAAGATAAAATGTGATTAATCTGAAAAATTAATGTCTTGGTTAATCTTCAATGACCTAGAAAAAAAAACTTATTGATATTCGAAAATATAAGTTATAAGCAATTTAACAAAAAATAATTTTTTTTTCTTTTTATTGTTTAAATAAATTTGAATTGTTTAAAGAAAAGGACTATATTGACAACTTTCTATGTTTAAAACAATATCTTTGTACAATTTTTTTAAACTATTGAACTCTATTTATATTGAGAAATTTTGCAGGGTAATCTTTTATCTATTTCAGGCAACTCCTCGGATATACTACTCTCTAAAATTGAATAAGTGAAAATTCACTTATTAGATGTCAAGAGTCTTCCACTCTTTCAAAACGTGCATATGCACTTACAATAAGTGTATATGCACTTATGATAAGTGAGATTTTCACTTATTATAAGTGCATATATAAACTTTTTGAAAGAGTGGAAGACTTTTGACATCTAATAAGTGAATTTTCACTTATTTAAATTTAGAGAGTATGTATGAGTTACCAGTTGAGATATGCTTCGTATATATTGGCTATGACGTTTTCCAAACAGAAGGCTAAATAAATTTTAGAATGGAAAAATAATTCGGCGTATGATCATCCACCTAAATTAATAAATTTGTACATGCCAATAGTAGTTAGAACATTCGCATATATATTTGGTAAAAGGTTTTTCAATTGCAGGTAACATAATTAGATCCAATAATGTAAAAACATTTTTCCTTTAATATTAACAAGAAATGTGCGACAATTGAAGTTACCTATTTCTTTGACAAGTGGACAGATCACTATTTGTCCCCAATTTATTTCAGTGCACCTGCTCGGCGACGAAAATTTATTCCGGGCCTTCTCCCACTCCTCAGCCTTGCCCACCCCTCCGTCTGACTATACCACCTGACTTCTTTTACTGTAATAAATGCTGCTATATTTACAGTGATTCGTACAACACATTCATACGAGGCTTTTAACCGCATATAATGCCTTCAAATTTGCCAGTAAAAGCAAATGCTAAAGTTTATTTTAAGAGATACCGGGGGTTCTTGTGCCACCTACAATAGTTTTTTTTACCAAGAGATACTGGGACAACAGTGCTTTTTTCAAAAAGAAATTTTATGATGATTTTCTGTACGAGTAATCGCTCCATTTAACTTAGAATTAACAGCAACTATAGTTCTATTAAAAAATCATTGATAATAATAATGGTTAATAAAAAAATACTCCACTTTATTTCAACTATCTTTGAATCACAGCGTAAAGTGACAAATGCATAGAAATGTTTCGTCACGTACCATGACTTCAGTAGAATTTAAAACGGTGTAGTCAGACGGAAGGGTAAGTTGGACTTAAGAGTGGGAGAAGGCCCGGAATGAATTTTGGAGCCGAGCAGGTACCAGGTAGATGGGAATAGGAGAGTCTTGTGGTCGCTGATTCCCGAGCGGAAATTCAATTGTGGGCCTGACCGCAGCCAGACCCGTGTACGTCGGGCCCAGATCGGGGAAATAGTGCCACTGCCAGATTGGGGTGAAACGCACGGCCAGACCTGGCTGCGGTCGGATCTCAAAAATCAAAATTTCCAGCCGTCGCTCGGTCGGTACAAACGTTCGTTGCTTTATCGACATATGCGTCTATTTCTAAGGCAGTATATGCGTTTGCTTTTCAGTCTATATTTATATATCTTTTTTTCTTTAAAATAAATAAAAGAAGTGAAATGTAATGCGAATATTCTTTTTACTTTGATAAATGACAAATATTTAATTATACTGTACATTTTTTAAAATTATAACATACAAATATACTGTAATAAATTTTAATTATTTAAAATTATTAGATAGACAATTAAATAGAAATAAAAGCAAATATAGATATAGCAATTTTTTCGAATTTTTCAGCAACGTACTTATTCCATTCAAATTTTATTGTCTGACATGTAATTATTAAATAACATTTTATTTACATTTTAAACGCAAGTAAACGGATGAATACGAATATTTTGAAAAATCCTAGCGGCGCTGAGATTCGATCCCCCTAAACCTAAACCCTAACCTAACGCTAAACGCATAAGTCAAACGCATGACCATGGAGCCACTGAGGCTACGAGATTTTCTTTACAACGACTCGGTGATCTTTAATTTCGAGTGATCCGCACGTACAGATGAACCCTTCGCAGTCTTGCAAGTTATAAAACATTTTAAATGAGCAATATTTGAAACGTAAAATTTGTTATTTTAGGATTTCTTATTTCTGAAGTAAGGTATTATACGATTTTACTGTAGTATTTCTCCTTTGTTTATATGGTTCATTGGAAATCTCATAAATTTTCTTAGTCTTTTGAATTGTCTCTTAACTCGTTTTGTGACTTCCATTAATTTGATTTCTTAGTATTGTACTGTGGAAATCTGTAGATCGTATCCTTCACTATAATAGCAGGTATTGATACTAATGACTTGTGGAATTTCCACAATTTGTCTCGCCCTATAATGATGCAATATCTGTACTTACGATTAAAACGATTTAAACCAAATCAAGTAAATAATATACAAGTTCATATTTATTTAAAACAATATTTCTATCTAAAACAATCAAATTTCTTTTTATATTACACTACCGGCCAGAATTGTGGGACCACCAATTTTGAGTGTAATGAAAAACATCTAAAAACATAAAAAGTATAAAAGCTAAAATTTTTCTCTTACTGTTTTCTAAAAGTTTATAAAATTCCGAGTGAAATGAAACTAAGAAGACGTGGTTTCATTAATATTTTAGTTAGAAAATCTCGAAAAATTGTGATTTGCAATAGTTCATATAAATTAAAATTACTTCTATCTGAAATAATGAACATTTTTTAATGTTCTTAGGCTCATTTTAAAGGTAACTTTCTGCAGAAACGAACTATTAAAAGTGAACAAAAGAATTTGAAAAATTTGATAACAGTTTTTTATACTAAAAAAAGTTTTGTAAAATATATGATATTTGATACTACACAGAATTACTACAATTTTTTCTATAATTTTCTTCTGTTTTTAATTGGCAATTTATAAGTCTCCTTCAATTTTAAAATTATTCTTTCTTTTTTAAAAATTATTTCTTCTATTGTCAATTATCATCGCTATTTTTCCATTTTTTATCAATTGTCAGTTGTTTTACTTAATATTTAAAGATTATCGCCATTTATTAATTTTTTTTCCATTATCAATAAGTTTCTTCAATTTTAAATGCAACTGTTCAAATATGATTATATAATAATTATTATAAATATCTTCTCAAACTTCAATTCCATTCTTCAGTTTTCAATTATTTTCTTATAAAATCAATAGATCTCGGTTTTTTCAATTTTTTATTATATTCTATAAATCATAATTACATTTTTCAATTACTTTCTTTAAATTCTAAATATTTATTTCGATTTTCAACACATTTGTTTAATTTGCAATTATTTCCAAAAATTATTCCTATAATTTTATTAATTTTTCGAATTTCTTTTTCATTTGTTAGTTATTACCTAATTTCTTAATTATTTTCTTTAATATTTAATTATTTTCGTCACTTTGTAATTTTTTTTCAATTATCAATCATTCTTTTCCAATTTCAAACTAATTTTTTAACTTTTAATTTAATTAATTTTCAATTTATTTCTTCAATTTTTAATTATTTACCTCAATTCTCAATTATTTTTTCCAAATTTCAAATTCTTTCTTCAATTTCAATTATTTAGTTTAAATTTAATGTTTATTGTTTAATATATTTAATTATTTTATCAGTTGTTAAATAATCTTGCCATTTTTCGAATTTTGTTTTTAATTGTCAATCATTTTCGTCATTTTTCAGATTTTCTCTTCAATTTTGCAATTAGGGTGGATTTACAGTTATGACGCTGAAGTGCGCAACGTTTCTGAGAAACGAACAAAAAGAATAAATTAGAAAAAAAATATTTTTAAAAATTTTCTGGCCAAATAAACTTTTAAAATTGTTTTTAGTTCTATTATATATCTAATTCAATGAATAATTAACCATATTTACCCATACAATTTTAAATATAATTTATAAAAATTTTGTTCGTTTCTCAGAAACGTTGCGCACTTCAGCGTCTTTTACAGTTTTTGGACAACTTAAGAATTTTTGAACAATCTTATACATTCATTTTTAGAATAAATACATATTATGAATAACTTGGTTATGAACATATTTATTTAAAAATATTATTTTGGATGATTATGGATTCTTTTAAGCTGAATAAATAATTATCCGCAAATAATCAGTTATAATCTGTTGTTAGAGTCTAACTAAAGTTAACAATTTTTGTTAAGTGGATGCGTAGATTTTGACAATATCCATTGTACTGTTAAAATTTTGACATCCTAGTTCATTTGCAATTCCAATGGATGGCGCTACAATACGTCATGACGTCACCCCCTATCTGGGCCCGATCCTAGCCATAGATTTGTAAGTGTTCTGGCCCGTTTCGGGCTACAGTGGTCGGGGCCCGATCTTTACTGGGGACAAGATATGGCAATTTCCGCACGGGTTACGAATCTGACATAACAAACTACTACATCCACGTCGTTTTTCCTGCACTCTAAATATGGATTAGTTACTAATGACTAATTCTTTCTTTCTTAGTCATTTTTGACTAATTCAAATAGGGTTGACTCATTGACTTATGCGGTTACTTTTTATTTCGAGAGAAAAGGTTACTTTGAAAAGTAGAGTCTTTTACTTTTAATTTACAATTTATCAACGTTTTCAGTGGCGCCCATTTGGGTCGAGGGTAGGTCGAGGGGTAGGTGGTGTCAGGCGGATGGTAAAAAATATAAATAAAAAATTTAATTTTTCATAACAAAATAATCAGAAAAGTACGGAATTGAAACACTCTATGGACTTAGGTACATATGAATTAGTTAATTTGATTTTAATATAATCGAATAATCGTAAACCTAATTTTTGATCACATAGCTTCTTTTTAGTTAGAATTTCTTGGAAGTATCGGTTTTCAAATTAAAGTATAACCATAAATGTTTAAATAATTATATTTTTAATCATTAATAATATGCTCCTATAAAAATCCAAAAGTATCTTTTCCTTTTCATTCTAAAAGAAATTAAATATCAACTTTTAAAAAGACATTTTAAATTTTATGCAGGTATTTTACAATTTGTTAAAAAATGCAACATAATGAAATATCTGTATGAGAAATACTTAACTTTAACAAAAACCTTATATGAAATTTAACACAGTATTTAGTAATATGTAGTATACTACATATTACTAAATAAAAATAATTTAATAAAAGGGTACTAAATTGTAATATACATTTTGTCCAAGTTATTTTACTCAGTAAAGAAAAAACTGGTAGGTTGGACTGGCCTCATGTTCAACGTACTTTTCTGCAAAAGGAAGGTTGGTCTGGTTGTTCAACCTGCCCTTACCTTATCTTCAACTTTCCAAAATATTTTTAAATAAAATACCAGTATTTCACTCTTATTTATTAAATGAAACCAGAGATGTCATCGACCGACACCAAACACTTCTACGTTTGCGCCGCCATCATTCTATGATTGTCAGAAAAGAGCGCCATATTTAAAATGCTATAATTTTAATTATCATGCATTGTTTAATATGCATATTTATTAGGGTCGTCCAAAAATGTACAGTAAATTATAGGGTTATAAACAACCCCCATAAATGCATAAAATGATAATTTTTTTAAAAAACAAGTTAATAGTTTATTGCTTCCTCATAGAGGAAGCCTTTTATTTTACCCTTAAATTATCGATTGCGATTTTTTTACATATCTCGACATATTTCGACCTTAGGATGTCGAAAATGAAGTTTTTATAAAATGTCCGTGTGTGTGTGTGTGTGTTGTGTGTCCACATTACGTTCGGCCCAATATCTCGAAAACTATAATACTTATTAAAAATATGTTTTTTTACGGAATTATAGACCCCTCAGGGGGACAAATTATGATATACGTTTGGACCCGATCAATCAATGTTAACTATTTTTTTTTCGCATTTAAAAATTTTGAAAAAATATTTTTTTTGCAAAGTTGTATATTTTTTTTTTTAAAGTTGAAGTTAAAATGTAAGTCTTTTGTTCGTTTTATTTTTTGAAAACGCATCGATTGAGCTATTAGCAAACCCTCTATTACAATTTAATCCAAAATTATTAGCATTTTAAAAATCGAAAATTTTGAAAATCTTGTTTTTTAATAATTTTATTTTTATGCTTTATTCCAATCTTCAATATATTTTTACGGTTTATTATGTATAGGTGATTAAAAAACACATAGAATGAGCTATTTGCAAACCTTCTACTGTAATCCGGTTCCGAGTAATCAAGGTTTCAAAAACTGGAAATTTTTATAAAAATTAATTTTTTATGTTGTTTTGCTTTTTCTATTAATTTTATGAATAATAATTTTTTCTCGTTCTGTAGACAATTAAAAAATGCATCAATTGGCCTATTTAATATTTGTTTGCCAGCTATTCATTAAAACTTAGTGATTTTTGTAGTAATCTCTGTGAGGAAGAAATGTTTTCAAAAAATGAATATCAAAAATTACTCACGACAAATAAATACCTGAGGTACAACTTGAAAGCAGTTTTTAGTATTTTTAAACAAAATTGTTAGATATCGTTAATTTACGAATGTTTATAGATATTTTTATGTATTTTTCATTTGTTTAAACAATTTATTATTGTTAATGTACTGCTATTATTCGAATAAACCTATTGAGTTGTAGTTTTTTCTGACTTAAATATTTTTTAACATTTAAAATTAAAAAAGTATTCAGTAAAATTAGCCACAAAAACTATTTACAATGGTTTAAACAAATTATTGTTAATAAATATTAATTCTTTACAAATGCGCCCACAAAGATACAACTTTTTCCTAATTTTAAAAATTAATGGGCTCAGGATAGAATAAGAAAAATTATTGACTATAAATTAATATTTTTAATTTGTTTAAACAATTCATTATTGTTCATTTTCAACTATTATTCAAATAAACCTATCGAGTATTAGTTTTTTCTGACTTAATAATTTTTTGTATTTAAAATTTAAAAAACTATTGAGTAAAATTGACCAAAACAACGGTTTTTAATTGTTAAAAACAAAGTATTGTTAATAATTATTAATTCTTTACAAGGAACCTAGAGAGACAACTTTTTCCTAAATTTAAAAATTAATGGGCTCTGGTTTGTAAAGAATTAATAATTATAAACAATAATTTGTTTTCAACAATTGAAAACCGTTGTTATGGTCAATTTTACTCAATAGTTTTTTACATTTTAAATATAAAAAATAGTTAAGGTAGTTTTCCGGCAATTATACTTAAAAAATCTATTTTCTATGTATTTACTTTAAATTGTGATGAAACGTTATTTTATATGTGCCTTCTATCTGGTTAAAATTTCAGTATCCCATGCGATGCTCAAAATTGAGATATTTATGTTCGAAATCCCTATTTTGTATCATTTTCCATACAAAATTGAAGTTTACAATCTAAATATCTCAATTTTCAACATTGTAAGGGGTACTGAAATTTTAATCAGATAGAAGGCACATATAAAATAACGTTTTCTCACAATTTAAAGTAAATACATTACACAGAAAATAGATTTTTTCAAGTATAACTGCCGGAAAACTACCTTAACTATTTTTTATATTTAAAATTTAAAAAACTATTGAATAACATTGACCATAACAACGGTTTTCAATTGTTAAAAACAAATTATTGTTAATAATTATTAATTCTTTACAAATGACACAACGTTTTCCTAATTTTAAAAATTAATGTGTTCTGGTTAGAATAAGAAAAATTATTGACTATAAGTTATAATTTTTAATTTGTTTATACAAATTATTAGTGTTAATTTTTAAGTATTATACAGATAAAACTAGAGAGTTTTAGTTTTTTCTGACTTAAGGAAGTTCTACGGCAGTTATACTTGAAAAAATCGATTTTCTATGGATTTTCTTTAAACTATGATGAAACGTTATTTTAAATGTGCCTTCTATCTGGTTAAAATTTCAGTACCCCATGCGATGCTCAAAATTGAGATATTTATGTTCGAAATTCCTATTTTTTATCATTTTCCATACAAAATTGAAGTTTACAATCTAAATATCTCAATTTTCATCATTGTAAGGGGTACTGAAATTTTAATTGTTTCAATTGTTTAAACAAAGTATTGTTAGGTAATAATTATTAATTCTTTACAATTTAACCTAAACAGAAACATTTTGTAAAATTAGGAAAATTTTGTATCTTTCTAGGCGCATTTATAAAGAATTAATATTTATTAACAATAATTCGTTTTCACAATTGCAAATGGTTTTTGTGGTTAATTTTACTCATACTTTTTTTAATTTAAAATATTAAAATTAGTTGAGTCAGAAAAAACTACAACTTGATAGGTTTATTTGAATAATAGTTATAAATTAACAGTAATAAATTGTTTAAACAATTTGAATATAATAACTTATAGTCAATAATTTTTCTTATTCTAACCAGAGCCCTTTAGTCAGTAAATTAAAAGAATATAAAAAAATATTTTAGACAAAAGTTGTAGGTCTCATTAAAATACACATTTTACGTTTCTTACATTTTTTTCCCAATGTGCATAGTTTTTGAGAAAAATGCAAAAAACTATAAACGGTGGGAAAACCGTGTTGGTTTTCAACACATAGCTGTGTTGGTTTTAAAAGTATTTATCATAAAAATGACGAAGTTTACTATTTTTTTAAATATAATTTTTGTATTTACTGTATGAAAATTATGTAAATTACGTAATTTCACGTCATTACACAAGTGTACGTAATTGTACGTATCTACGTAATTTTACGTTATTACGTTATAGTACGTAATGGATGTAATGTTACTAATGAACGTAATGTTACGTAATGTAATAACGTAATTACGACTGTAGGTAATTTAATATTTATATAATGTGTGTATTTGTTCACATTTATAGTGCTTTATGTTTTTTGCAATTGTTTCGTACACTAATTGGTTTTAGTAAAAAATGCATTAAAACATAAAATGTGTTTTTTAATGAGATCTACATATTTTGTATAATTTTTTTTTATATTTGCAATATTTAAAGAGATAAATGCAAAAAACCAAAATTTTCATGATTCTTTATACATCGTTTTTACCATGAAATTCAAATTTGCTCCAATTTTCCCTATGATTTTCGTAATCAGCGCATCAAAATACTTAAGTATACGAAGTATCAAAAAGATTGAAGGTTCGAGCTTTTCGGAAGTACACTCTTACTTTCTAGAAAACTGCAGAAAACTTTTTGTGTTTTGCACAATATTTCTAAGTTTAAAAAAATGTTACATATATAGAAATCTGACTATTGTTTTTAAGTTTTCTCGAATTTTTAAATTCCTGAATACCTTTTTCTAGAATCAATTTGCCCGAACATGTGTTTTTCCCGAAAAATTACAATTTTAAAACTGAGTAGAATGAACATGTTTATTATCACAATATTTTGTTTTAGTTACAACGCTAACATCTGTTATGTTACTATTGATTTAGTTCACTAACTTTCCGAATTATTGAGTCGCCTGTTTCCGGTTTATGCGTGAGTACGATGCTCTACATTTTCACAAGTTTTTTATGAATAGCTACTCAGTTGGCTCTAGATGTCACGTATCGTTCAATGTGATCCGTATCAAGAGCTTTATTGTTGTTTTGAAGCCATTTTATTAGGTTCATTGTAATTGCTAGACGATCACTTGAGGTCCACTCTCTCCTGATTATCCAGTTTGTCGTCTTGTAACTGCTGTTCATTGTAGTCAATGTTACATCTGTAAGTCCTTCCGTTACCTCACTAGATTTAGTCGGACATCTTTTATCATTGACCACTAACAGATCTCACTGCTCTATGAGGTTTCCTAATTTTTGGCTCTCCTAATCAGTCTCTTTCGATCGCCAGAGAGTTGATTTTGCATTTGAGTTGAGTTCAATTAGCAGCTCTCTTCCATGTCTTCTCCATGTAATATCTGCTACAACATCTGCTCTAGGTCTGTTTAACTATTTAACTATAATTGTTTTTGTGCGCTGTCAATAATCATCTTTAGGATTGCAATCCATAATCGGCTGAGATTACCACACGCTTCATGTCACAATGATGTACTACGTGGTCATATACTTGGCATTTGAAGCATCGGGATACCAGGAAACAATCCTGAACTTTGCAGGCACTCCAGTCCACATACCACCTTTATCGTGCCCATAGACTTTTGAGTGTTTCTGAGGAGACCTGGACAACCCAATTGACAGTGTCCAAGCCCTTCTTTCCAGTTTTAAGAAGCAGTTTTAAGCTCTTTGAGAAGTTCTCAAGAGAGCCACTCAATCTATTATTTTGTTGCTCTATTGCTCTAACACACAAATTCGCTTTCACGTTCAATTGTTATTATAAGAAATTTTTCCTCAGAATTTTGATCGTGTAGCCAGTTCACGAGGCATAAATACTAAATATTAATAATTAAAATAAAACAAATATAATTGCAGTAAATGAAAATTGTAACACAATTTTTTTTGGCTCAGACCAGCTCAACTGTGTCAGTCATCGCATGCAATAAATTAATTAAACTTATTTTGATTTTCCAAAAATGTTCACTTTTTTTTAGTAAATATTATTGTAAAAATAAGATTTAAAAAATTTCATATTTTTAATAGCAATTTTATAGGTAATTTAATTATTTATGTCCTCTACATCTCTGACTATTAGAAATGTAAATAATGCATTTGTTTGCGTGACGCGCGTCAACCGTCACCGCGAGATGCACTGGCGACAGACTTGCTGAGCATCTAAGCGTGCTCCATGTCACATATTCTGCGCGAAAACAAGTGATTCATGTTTTTTGTCTTTATGTCGACATTTTTAATATTTTATCATTAATTAGATGATTAATTGTAAATAATGATTATAAAAAAATTCTCGCCTGTGAAAATAGGTCTATAAAATCCATTTTTGTGAAATCGCAAATTTTAAAGTTCACAAAGCTTCCTCTATGAGAAAGCAAAATATTAGTAATAATGGTCTAAAATATTTAAATCATTTTAGGTTGGCAGTTGTGCAAGAGGAGGCACAAGGGGACCCTGGATACTTGGATTAGTACAGGTGAAGGAAGAGGCTGGCCGGATTGAGTTGTCTCGGTGACTGAGTTAGCTCGGGAGGGGAGGTGAGTGCTATATTTAATATAAGCATTTAATTAAATATTATTTATTGAATCATTGCATTGCATTCTAAGGAACCAAGAAGATGAACTTTAATTTATTTATATTAAGCTAATATCTTGAAGCGAATTTGTAAAGATTTACAGTTATAAAGTCTTCAATAAACCTGTTACAGGCCTAATGAAAGCTTCAAGTAATATTAACCAAATATGTGACGCTTCAGGGTGAAAGGGACCTTAGCTGCAAGAAATACATTTTACAGGAAGGGGGTTTGAAGTTGAGCTTGCCTTTGTTATTGTACGGTTGTGCCTATGTTTCATCGCCAATTACTCAAAAACTAATAGACATTCATTTTTTTTTCTGCATGCAAAAGAGCAACTCAAATTCTATCCATTCATAATAAAGATTCAAAATTAAATGTTTTGAATTTTTCAGGATGAGCGTTTGGAGATGAGCCTGCCTTTGTTATTGTTAGGTTCTGCCTATGTTTTATCACTAATAACACAAAAACTAATAGACATAAACAAGTTTTGATTTCTCTATGTGAAAGGGCAACTCAAATTCTATCGATTCATAATAAAAATTAAAAATTCAATGTTTTGCAGCTAAGGTCCCTTTCACCCTGGAGCGTCACATATAATGATAATATTACACTGAATATTAGTTCATAGTTTCAAATATTTAAATAAAAATTAAACCCAATCTTCCTGCCAGTTGTGTGTTGATAAATGTTTATTTTATTAGAATGTAAAGATTTCAGGATGTAAATGCTTAAACTTTTGTCAGAAATATAAAAGTTTGCTCAGTAAAATTTTCATCTCATCCTTGCAAAAACTACTTTTTTGGCACATTTCTTATTAAATTATATGTTTTCAAGTTTTTAGTTTTTAAACAATTGCTTTAATTACATTAATAATAAATTTGAAGCAAAAGTTATAAGGTTGAACAAGTTACTAAGAAACGTAAACGGTTACAGATTAAACTGCAAAATGACGAACTTGGTAAGAACAAAATTAAGTGACGGCATTTATAATAATTTCTTCTGTAAGTCTCCATATTTTTTTCACACCAAGTAGGAGTTCTTCCGAGTTCATGGAGGAAAGCAATGTATACGTGCCATCTCTAAAAAATCTAAATCCCGATCAGTTATGCATTTTAAACTGATCTTTAAGTGCTCTATCTAAATCTGATGAACGTTTAGTTACTACACAACATTTTTTGGGTAGGATAAGAAAACCTACTCTCAGGTACCTTGTAGCTCACACTACAGGGTTATGCGTAGGGTGGCGAACTGTGCTGACCCGCTAAAATTAGACTAAGTAAAACTGATATAACGTGTGCTTGGAAAATAAAGTCTAGTAGAACTTACACTGGCCATTTCCCAAAACTGATTTCTGATTCTCTTGAGCATACGGCAAGATGGGTTTTTTATGTTTCCGGATATTGTTTTCAAGTATGACAGAAGTTAATTATACCATCCTGACAAGCAAATATAAAAAATTCAGTCTTCGATCTCAAACCAACAGATTTAAGTTAAGGGTAGCAAAAGACCAACGAAGAGACAATCCCATGTTACTTATGAGACGGTAGAATTGCACGTAAACATGCTTGCTCTTATGTTCCTGTAACAAAAGCACTTGTTCTGCTTTCTTGATATGGTAATTAAATATCAACGCAAGAACAATATTACGATGAAAACATTTTAAAGTGTTGAAAAACGTTGGATGATGACAACGATGGATTGATGTCATCAGTTTCTTTATGTAGTATTTTTAACTCATTCACATTCTTTCTGCTCCACCAAGATGATGAATGGTGCTACCAGCAGTGAGTTGAAAATTCTTGGAGTCAGTCAATATTTCAGATGTTTCTTTTCTTCCTTTAATTTAATCAAGTAGATGACGGCACATTTTCCCAATTCAAAATGGATTCCTATATCACTGGAGTATTCACTATTTACTCAAGATTTGATATGGAGATGATCTTTGAGCCCACACAAATCTTGACTTTCCGATTGTAGAATTCCAAGATATGTTTAAGATTTCCTATCACCAAGATGATGAATGGTGTTGCCACCAATAAGCTGAATATCCTCAGAGTCGCTCAACATTTCAGCTACTTCTCGTCTTCCTTTAATCAAATGGATAACAGCACAATTATCTAATCCAAAATCTATTCATATAGCTCTGGAATACTCTGCTACTGCAAACACTAGAATTTTAGTGCATCTTTACTGTATGCATTGATCTTAAAATCGTCCATATAAAACAGATGGTTGATATTATGGACTCTATTTTTGAATTTGCCACACATGTATCCAGAGTGTTTTTCCCGGAGTAGAACAGACAGAGGTAAGAGGGAGATGCCAAAATTAAAGGACTGAGACAGTCTTCTTAGAAGACGCATCTTTTGAATAAGATGATGTTAGTCATTATTTGCTGTTTGTTGGATGTGATAACAAACCTTATCCTCCACATGAAAATTAGCTCTTTTAAACATCTCACGATGTTCGGTTCTACCTCTAAATACTCATGGAGCTTGATGATCAGCTCGTGACTTGAAAAGTCAAATGCTTTTTGGTAATCAATTCAAGCCATCGACAGGTTATGTCGACATAATATCGAGTCTTGGGTAATACACCTATCGATCAATAATAGATATCGATCCTTGAACCTGACATAGATTATTTTTATTGATGTTACCCGGCCCGAATGCTTAAAAGTTCCGAGTTTCTGCAACTACATTTCTCACCTCCTCCTTACGAATTGGTGGACTTTCCTCTGCAGGATGATCCAGCCCCTGTATAAGACAGAAGCTACGAAAAAGTGTCGAAGATGACTATTCATCGTTCACTGAATGGGCTTTCACATAGATGTTATTCCAGAAGTTTTCTATCTCTTTACTCTTTAATTTAACCCGCCGTTCTAAACGTTCCCTTATATCAATAAGAGAACGTATCTTCTCAATCCAATGTTGCTTGATGGTCTGCAACTTCGATTTTTTTAGAGAGCTGTGCAATCGTTTTAGAGTCTGGACTACTTTCAAAATTCTTGGTATTAATTTCCTTTTTGATTCTCGATATGCAATCACACTTTGCTATTGAGAAGCATGGCGTCGAGCAAACCCAATCTTGAACTGCATTTGTCTGATTCGTTTAATGGTCCTAAAGACGCGGTCTGCAACAGATTTTCTGTTACTTTTACGAAGCAGGAACTTTGCATTTTTATACGTATCACAGTTTAATGTACAAAGATCCACATCTTCTGGGAGCAATGAGAGATCGTTATTCCCTACAGTGATGTTGTCTATTTTAATAAAAGTCTTTAGATGGACTTTGGATTCCCTAGATCTCATGTTCCTTTCTTCGGTCGTTGGCGTATGAGTCATTTGAGTATATTGGAGGTACATATTGACCCATCACTCATGCAACCTTAGCATATATCTTTTTCTGCTGTGACTACTACTTTGCCAACATAACATTATGTCCTTCCGAAGTTGGTTCGTCCATTTAAAACGTACTCGAGCTTGTCTCGGGTCAATGTTGTCTTGGTTCTGTCCTATTGTCACTTCCAACAGTCCTCTGATCTCCATCCGAAAGAGACCTATTGTGAGTGACACTGCGCCTTACAGTCGTCATAACCGCAAATACTGAGAGGTTATCCCAACACAGAGTGAACAATTATATCGGGTCCCTGACCCACTAGATCAAAAACCTGGGCGATGTTCTGTCATGATGATCCAAGTACTGAGCCAAGGAGAACCAGTCTCTTTAAGCTGTTTAGTAACGGAGTCACCAAACAACCCATTTGGGTTATTATTATTATTATTATTATTATTATTACAAAACAAGTTTAGGAGAGGAAAAAATGTTTTTACGTACTTGTTCGTGTAGGACTCGACTACGTGCTGTGGTAATACCTCACTAAAACAACCTCTACCATTCTTGCTTTACTTTTTCTTATCCACTTTTTCTTCTTCCGTCCTGAAAGGTAAGCAAGAGTGCGATTCTTTTGCTCAAGGTGTTTTCAGTTCACTGTTCTGTAGGTGTTCCTGTCCCTTGCCGCTGTTGTTCTTACGCGGTGGCCAATAACGCTATTGGATGCTTTTTTAGAGCTTCCTTCGTGATATTATATTATGAAGAACAGTGCTGTCGCACCAGATTGAGTGAACTTAGAAGGACAGCCTTTGGCATACGAACCGTCAATGCTTCAGCTTGACGTTCGCAATTTGGTAACTTTTTCAATTGGCTTACAAATGAAGCTTTAATCTCTCCCAAACAACCTAGTATGAGAACAATTAATCGGATTTTATAACCTGGATAAATTCGACTCAGTTCGAACATACGATCTTGATATTTCGTCCGTTTCTCATCCTCTTTTTGAATGATGTTGCCCTCAGCAGGATCCGAAAACTATCACACAAATGATCTTACTTTTATGATCCTGGAGTACAATATCAGGCTTAGTAGCACTGATACGATGAGTTGTAGGAAAAGAAAAATTCAAGTAGATCTTACACTGTTCATTTTCCACAATAAATTTCTGATCCCCTTAGGCATACGGCAAGTATTATTATTATTTTACAAATTATTATTATTATTATTTTACAAAACAAGTGTAGGAGAGGAAAAAATGGATTTACGCACTTGTTCGTATGGGACTCGACCACATCCTGTATAGTTTTAATATTCTGTTCTTTGGGTCATCATGTTCATTGCTGCCGATATTCTTATGCGGCCGACATGAAATTGTGAGATGCTTTTTTAGAGCTACCTTTAAAGATGTTTCTTTTCTTAATTACAAAGACCAGGGCTGTTGGACCAGAAAAAGAGAGTTCAGAAGGACTGCTTTCTGCATTCTACCTGCTAACTAATTGGCTTGACGTTCGCAGATTGGGATCTTCTATAGTTGGCTCACAAATGAAGCCTTTATTCCTCCTTATTATTATTATTATTATTATTTTCACTATGATTATTATTATTTAAAAAACAAGTTTAGTAGAGGAAAAAATGCATGTCCACGTATTAGTATGAGTCTCAGGAATGTACTGTAGCAGTGCCTCACTAAAAAAAACCTCTCCCATTGTTTTTGTTCATAACTAATTATGTTTTTACGCGGTTGCCAAGAACGTTGTTGTCTTCCGCACATCTTAATCGATAAAAAAATGATATAATCAGTGAAACTAACATATTCAGAAAAAAAACTAAACCTATTAAAAATGTGGCGGAGAGATCACAAAAAAAAAGAATATATTGGTTAAACCAGAGTCTCCCAAATACACACCATCCGCAAATTTATCTTTATCCTTAAATACACAAGTACTAACTTAAAAGGTACTTCTGTTAGTTACAAAATTGTTATAACATTTTCTAACCTCACAAAATATACATAAATATATATATATATATATATATATATATATATATTAAATATAAACTTTATATAGGTAAATAAATTCTTCCTAATATAAAAAAGCAGTTTTTAATTATTAAGTTGAATTAAAAAAATAAAAAAAAGTTGTCAATTTACGTCTGTGACAATTTTAATTTGAGACCCTTAGCTTTTAAGTCCGATGATCTGATCATTGTATTAAGCTATCTAAATTTATGACACTCTGAAATTTTGCCGTTTTAAGTTATGACAGCTTTACAATCAATATAATTGCATTTTATAATTAAAACTTTTGAAAGTCTTTGCTACAAACTATAAATTATTTCGAAATTTTATTTTCAAAATTTCTTCCAGTTTTTAACTAAAAACATTTTGCAGTAAAATATAATAAAACATTTTATTTCACATTACGACTTTAAAAACTGTTTTAATGACCGACTTTTAAAAATTTTATTTTTGTAAGAATATTGCTAGATGTCCAAAAAATGTCAATTTATGCTTTAAAGATTCGACCAATTTTATCCGCACGACTCCAGTTACCTGATGACGCATTGCCCGACTTGGTATTTAAACCGATTCCTTTTTTTGTACGAGATTTGACAAATTAATTTACGCATTATAAGGAACCCTTAAGTAAATGATGCAAGCATCATTTAAAGAGGGTGCTCCCAGTGTGTGGGACTCGAGTCCAGAGAATAGTTTACTTGGGAATATAAATTCCCCCTATAAGTTTGTCTCTGGGTAATACCCACCAAACCTTCCTCCCATTATAGAAGTATTTAGCACTCAGTGGAACGATTAAACTAGGCAACCAACATCGCCGTGTGCTAACTCCACCAATACCCATAGGTCCCTCAGCCCAGCATCAGATCTCGATCAGCCGACAAATCAGTGGGGGTAAGGACCCCTACCGATCAACGGCGGACTTCGAAATGGTGTCAGGTGGAGGATTATATACGCTTTTCTTCCCTAACTTCTTACCTTCCATTGTCTTCAGATTACATCGGATTCCTTACCCTGTGTCCATTGATGTCTTTAGTCTTCATTACTTGGGTAATAAAGGATTCAATGTGCTGCCACGAGTCCAAATTTCTTAACATAAGCTCAATCATGTTGAAACAACCATGACTTAGGCAGCAGCTAACTTCTCCGTGCCCTCTTTCTAGCCACTTAGCGAGGTTGGGAATAAGGTGGTAAGTCCACTTTCCGGTAGATTCACCATTCCATCTCACCTGACACTCCTCGACTAATCCACCCCTCGCGTATTGTCTTTCCTTGGCTAATAGATCTATATGTGGAACGCTCGCTAGGACTTGCACAGCGCTAGTAGTTGTAGTCCGGTAGGCTGAGACTATTCTCAGCAGTAATCTTCTTTGAGCTGAAAGTAATCTCATAGAGATGGCGTGATTTTCTAGGGCTGATGCCCACACTGGAGCTGCATAAAGCAATCTCGAGTGCACCATGCTCGCTACTAGTCTCCTTATTGCTTCTCTGGGACCACCAATGTTAGACTTAAGCCGGGAAAAGTTTCCTTCCCGGCTTATGATGGCTTTGATCGTCGTTGGGTGTTGAATGTTGGTTGAAGCAAAACTTCTTATCCAACTCGACGCTCAGGTACTTTATAATATTACTCCACTGTCCTTCAGTCCCATTGATCTTAAAAGGTGCCCAGTTAAAAATTTCGTATGTGTTCTCACGTATGTTCCTGTATGGGTTCCCGTATGGGATCTCTTAAAGGTTCCTGCATGGGAATTCCCATATGGGATCCTGTGTACCAGAGAACTTTGGCACGAACCCTCGAGGGAACCCTGTACATATGATCCCATGCACATAGGATTTCAAATCAATTTTTGAAAACTTAACATGCTGCGCAGTAGATTTTTTGGTTCTTATAAATATGGTGTGCAACAGTTACGGTCAAATGAATTATTTTCTTAATAATAATCTTTTTGTAGATTTATTCAAAATGTTTAATAGATTTAGGATCCTGTAAGGGAACACATACACATGGGATCCTATGTACAGTGTTCCATCAAGGGTTCGTGCCAAAGTTCCCTGGCACACAGGATCCCATATGTGAACCCATGTAGGGACCTTTAAGGGATCCCATTCAGGAAACCATACTGGAACACACGTGGGAACACACACGAAATTTTTAACTGGGTGGGGTCACAAAAGGTCTCCGGTCCGTGACGAGCAGTGCTTCAGTTTTTTTTAAGGCCAGTTCCAGACCATTGGCGTCATCCAGAGTTTGACTCGTCACAGAGTTTCATTGACCCTTATGACTAGGATTTCTGTAGTTTGCTCACCGCATACGATAATTTTGTCGTTCGCGAAGCCAAATGTTTGGTGTTATTAGGTAGTTTCATCCGCAGGGAATCATCATACACAACGTTCCACAAAAATGGTCCCACATTTGATTTGGGGGGCTCCACAAGTCATTTTCTCGCAAATTTGAAATATTTTGCCCTCATTCTCGATCCACCGGTCGCTAAGATAGTTGTCCATCATTCGCAATAGGTAGGTCGGTATCCCTTTCCTCCTTATATACTCGATGCAGATGTTCCATCGCGCGGAGTTAAACGCATTACGTACGTCTATTGCTATTAGTGTGCAGAATCGATTTTTCTCCACCGTGCCTTATCTGGCCTTCTTTGCCTTTTCTACCACTGCCGAAGTAGCGTCAACCGTGAATTAGGCTTTGCAAAAACTGTACTGGTTCTCTGAAAGATCATTTTCGCCAGTCAGAAGACCCTGAAGTCTCTGCAAAACCATACCCTCTAGAAGTTTACCCATTTTGTCCAGAAGACATATGGGTCTATAGGATGTCGTTTTATCTAGAGGCTTGTCTCATTTTCTAAGAAGAATTAACTTTTGTTTTTCCAGTCTATAGAGAACCTTCCAGCCCTGAGGCAGTCGTTCAAAGGGTTAAGAGGAAGTTCAGGGTACACATCAATCACCAATTTCAAAATTTCGTTGGGTATTTTATTCCTCCCTGGCGCTCTGACAGACTTCAACCCCTTTTCTGCAACTCTTAGCTCCTCAAGCGTGAAAAGATCTTCGCTCCACACTAGGCAAGAGGAGGAGTCCTCTCGAGACCATAGTTCCACATATGGGAATAAGGCTTTTATGATTTGTCGGACCCAATCAGGTTTGTCTAGAACAGGGAACTGTCGTTTAATGCCCAATTTCTTGGTCACAATCTTAAACTCCAGACCCCATGGGTCGCTTT
This sequence comes from Ganaspis brasiliensis, assembly GCA_037103525.1. Classification (NCBI taxonomy): domain Eukaryota; kingdom Metazoa; phylum Arthropoda; class Insecta; order Hymenoptera; family Figitidae; genus Ganaspis; species Ganaspis brasiliensis. Next base: position 1,123,959 of record JAZKLR010000298.1, read on the forward strand.
CAACGTCCCTCATTAAGTCTTTCTAGCACTTCCGTTGACTACGCCTTATTCCCTGCTTAAAAGCCTTAATGCTTTATGCCATTCCTGCTCAAGCTAGATGTTCCCTTTTAAGCGGGTATATATCCGTCTCGTTTTATTGCACTCATTTTTCAGAATGGCCCATTCGTTGTTCCACCAGTATGTTGAATTGAACTTAAAAACTAAAATGTCACAAATTTTAAGTTAAAGAACAAATTAAGTTGCCACTATTTTCGAAGAACCCTTGATGAAGCGAATTTTTAATCTTGTTTCTCCACTCTTGATTTGAACGTCTAGAGCCTTCTTTATTTCTTTGTAAATTTGTTGTTGTCGAAGAGTTTTATCTGGAGTGAATGTAATTGATTGGAGAGATGTCAGGTTCATCTTCTTGCGGTCTTTTGCAGCATGCAAAATTTCTTCCACCTGTTTTTCTGACACGAACTCTGCCTTCACACGTCTCGGAAATGAGCGGGCCTGATAAAATTTACCCAACCTTGAGACTTTAACGGAATCAATTTCAAAAGAGATAGTACTAGTTAAAAGAGGATTTAGAAAGTCCAGCACTTGTAAACGGTCATCATCAGCATCAAGAAATCTAGAATCATTTACTGATTCTTTGAATCCAAAAATTAATACATTTGTCTTCCTTCTCAGTTTATCCTGAAATTCACTTAGCAATGATTCATCAGATTCATAATTTCTAATTGTGTTAGGTTGTAGTGTCGCAATTTTTACTTTAGATGCAGCCAGACCTTTGAGAGTAGTTTTATTTTCTTCGTTTAATAATGTCAAATCTTGTTCCACTTTGGATAGTCTCGGGTCAAAGTCAGCGAAATCCTTTTAAAGTGAAACAACCGACTATTCTAATTTCAGGAAACTATTAGTCATGTTTGTATACAGACTTGCAAATTTTGCAATTTGCTGAGAGAGAGTATCAAAAGTATTACCACTAGAAGGAAAATGACATCCTGTTTCTTCTAAGCTTGATACAGTCGGTGAGGGGGATCTAGAACAGGTATCAGGACCGCAGCACTTTGTGTGTCCAATGTCTATAATCATTTTTGTTTTTTTAGCACAAAATGTGGTAATGGTGGTAATGGACTTTACACCCTGGGCACAAAACGGGACTTTTAGAGACCGTTTTTTTATACTCTGCATAATTGATCCCCTGGTGGATTAACAACAATTTTTGGTGTCATTGTGATCACAATGTACACTGAGGAGACTCAGTAGACAAATGTTATGACGACGGGTAGTAATTAATAACTACAACACAGACTTTACTCAGCAACTGTTTTAAGAAATCACTTAAAACACAATAAAAACCTCTTAGATGTCCCCAAAAATACCACCACAAAATAGAACACCGCAACAAAACAAAATAATTTAAGCAATTTAAGGATAATAACCACTTTCAACTACTATCAAAGCACGAAATTTCCGAGAGCGACTCAGAGCACGTGCGATTAGACCGTCGCCATAATTAAAAATTATGTAGGTGATTAAAAAACTCATCGAATGAGCTATTTGCGAACCTTTTACTGTTATCCTGTTTCGAGTTATTACCCTCACAGCACACACTAGGGTAACTTCGGACAAGCAGGATAATTTCGGATACTTCAATTTCATTGCAAAAATATTGGATCGAAAAATTAAATTTTATTTTTCACTTAATAAACTTTTAACTACTTGATTTTAAAAATGAAGGGATTGTGAAGTTGGTAACAGCTAAATTTTAAGTGTCCGGAATTAACCTGCTTGTCCGGATGTGAATTAATCGTTCCATTATTTAATACATTTCTAAAAATAGTAGTTTAAATAACATTAAATTATAAGTGATAACAATATTCTATTTCTTCTAGGAATCTGGTCTGGTAATAATGGCACCAGGCCGGGATCAGGGTAGCGGGGCGGGTGGAGCCGGGGGTAATAAAGGCCCTTCTTCGCTGTTCATTCTGAGCGAGGATAACTGCATAAGGAAGCACACTCGCTTCATTATCGAGTGGCCTCCCTTTGAGTACGCCGTCCTTCTCACCATCATCGCAAACTGCGTGGTGCTCGCCCTCGAGGAACATCTCCCCTGCCATGATAAGACCGTCCTTGCACAAAAGCTCGAGTCTACGGAGATCTATTTTCTTGGGATTTTTTGTGTAGAGGCCAGCCTTAAGATTCTTGCCCTCGGTTTTGTCCTCCATCGCGGCTCCTATCTTCGAAATATCTGGAACATCATGGACTTTTTCGTAGTTGTGACAGGGTATGTATCTTATTCATTTTATTATTAGAAAAATCAATATTATCTATAATTATTATTTTATGATTAACTTATGCAAATGTTTAATTTAATTTGAGCTTTACAAAAAAATGATTCAGGCAATGAAAAATTGATGAGAACTAGCAATTTTTTTTACAATGAAAAACTGTATTATAATACTGGAACAAGCACTAAATTAAAAGGACAACAGCAAGACGGCGAGAGAGAGAAAGAGAGAGAGAGTCTAGTAAGGTACTGCTTTCTCTCTTGCGAAAGATAAACGTAGACTCAAAGTATGTGATTATAGTAAATGCCAAAAGTCTCTAAAATTAAATAAGTGAAAATTCACTTATTAGATGTCAAAAGTCTTCCACTCTTTCAAAAAGTGCATATGCACTTACAATAAGTGTATATGCACTTATGATAAGTGAAATTTTCACTTATTATAAGTGCATATACACTTTTTGAAAGAGTGGAAGACTTTTGACATCTAATAAGTGAATTTTCACTTATTTAAATTTAGAGAGCAAGCGTCTTTGGTGGTGCAAATTCTGGCCCAGAGGTGGCGGCAAGATTTTCACTATATTATTGGTAGATAAATATCGCGTTTCAGTATTCGTTACAATTTGAAACGTTTTCACTTTGCGAACATGTGTAAAAAAAGAAGCTTTTTATCATTTTTGTGATAATTATCATACTAAAAACAATCACTCTTATTAAAACAACTATATTTCATAGATTATATTGATTTTGGTTAGAATAACAATATTTTTGGTACAGTTAACTATGTTTATGTAATTAAGTTTACCAGTTGAAAAAGATAAAGTTATTCTGGTTGAATTTACCTTGCAGTTGGTTACAATAACCATCAACTTTTACCCTTTTTCACTTGCCAAGGTAACAATTGCATTCATGGTAAATGGCACCAAAAATATAGTTGGACCTACCATTTTTTAGTAATTATAACCTAAACTTTTTTAGTTAATTTAACCAATGTATCTTGGTAATCCTTTTAATGAAGGTGGTGAATAATGCATGTGGTGAAATTCTGGTAAGCATTACCATTTTTTAGTGTCAGTAAAGATATGGAATCATTTTTAAGTAAAAATATGTTTCTTCATTTTCAAGTCCACTTTACAAATACGTTAAGCACATTTACCAAATGTGACGAATACTTAACCAATAAATCTTCCAAAAATGTTGGAATTAATTTCGATTAAATTTTTTTTCTTTTGTGTTAAAAAAAATTTTTAGTTTGAGGTTATGTTAAGTTTACTATTTTCCTTTAAGTTAATTCAAAATAAAATCTATTATTTTAACTATTTCTGAAAAGTTTCAATTCAATATTTCCATTTCATTATAATACACTTTTTGTGTACTGTGTAAGATTTTAAATTTAATACATTAGAATTAATATTTTACATTGAATGGTAATAACGTAAAAATAGAAGCTAGTAACAAACTTAATCTGCTTGAAAATATATATAAATATATTTATTTACTAAAAACTCGTTGGGAATAATATCTTGTTCTCTTTTAGTGAAAGACAAATCCCAAAATTTAGAATGAAATGTTTACTTCCATTTGGGTAAACTTGTCACCCAAATATGGCTTAGATTTTGCACCAGAACCAAGGTTGCGCCGTTCGACCACTATAAGCGCAACTGTTGGTCCAAAATTTTCTCAGTCAGTGCACTAAACAGAAGCAGAGAGAGAATGCTATTACTTTGCGCCCTGTCTCTCTGTGCCTTTGTAAGCAATGCTATTCCTGTTCCAGTATTGTAGTTCAGTGCAATTAAAACAAAACTCATCTTTTTCAAATCTGAGAGATAAATCACAGGGTATGTTACACCATTAATCATATTTCGTATATGAAATTTGTTTAAGAAGTAATTTTATTTGTTGGAGGAGAATTTTGATTTTTGTTATCTTTCAAAACCTTCACTCAATGGATCTTTAAATCATACTTTTCCTGTTAATATTTTTGCAAGTAATAACCGTATATTTTAAGAAAATAGTAGTGTAGTTACTGTAAAAAAAAGATTTTGAATCAGGTATATATTATTTTTATTACGAAACAATAATAAGTTTATAATATGTTGATATTATCATAGTTTAATTTAAAAATAAATTTTAAAAATATTTCTTATAATGAAAATAGCTAAGCTTTTCCGTATATATTCACATGTTAAAATGAACCAAACTAGACGTCTGGTCTTAAAGTAAAGTTTAAAACTAAATTTAAATTACATCTATAAAGGCTGAATTTATTGGATAAATTATATATGAGGCATTCTCTGAAAAAAAAGCCACCCTAAAAAACTTTTTTGACAACTTTCTTGTAAATGGAATATGTTATAGTATGAACCAAACTAAATATTTAGAGTAGGGTTTTAGGTCCGTGTAAATGCGTGGTTGCCATATTATCAGGGGCTCAATTTTTATGCAGCGTAATTTTCAAATTCCAATAACTTTTAACTGGATGGATGGATTTGAAAAAATTACTAAGATTTTTTGTGCAGAATATCCTAAACTTTCAAATAAAATTAACTATTAATTTCAAAAATAACAATTTCATTAGAAAAAATTGAAAATTTTTTTTTTTAAATTTTGAACCCCCGCCCCCCCCCTACGATTTTTTCGAAAGTACCCCAAAATGTTCCGTATTTAGTCAGCTTTTCACCCACCAAAGGGAATTTTGGGACAGCAACATTTGGACGAGCTACAAATGAATATACACCACAAACGCAACCTATTAACTATCATCTAATGTTAACCTGAGGCATATTACTTCCTCATAAAAGAGGTATTGTAATCTTGCTGGTTCTTGATTTTCTAAAAATAGATTATATGCACTCATTTTCATCAAAAAAGTGTATACAGTCGAATTTATAGAATATATGACTTTTTTTTTTTATTACATTTAAAATTACATTTTTTACCATAATTTTTAAAATTATCATTTTCTAATTATTGTTCCTTCGCAAATAATATTCTAACTGGAAAACTCATCATACAAGCGACCTAGAGTTAATATTTAACCAAAAATTAAAAAAATTGAATGCTAGTTTTCGTTTCTTACAAAATTAAAATTTTTTATATAACTACTGCATTTTCCCAATAAACATTTTTTCTTTATATGGAAGAAATAATGTTTATGAAATAAACGCCTAGTAAGATTTTGTAATAGTATATATATTTATTATTAAAATACGAAAGAGTTAGAAAATGTAATTTAAATATCATCTGCTAAAACAAAAGGTCTGGTAGTAGTTGTAAAGTTCTGCTAGGTGGCGCTGCTAACTGTCATCTCATAAACGAGTTTGTATATTTTTCATATAAGTAAAAACACTTTAACACGAAAAAAGTTGCTGAAGGTTTGTTGTATTTGACACGGTAAGTATAAATATTTTCTTTATTATTATTATTTGTTTTTTAACGCAATGTCTGCTGATAAATGTTTGAATCCTTTCAAATTCAAAAAGCATGGAAAGCCGCAAACTCGTCAAATCGATAGAGCAAAAATTAATGGCAGAAACTTACCTACCAAAATATATTTGTGTGATAAATGTCGTAAGAAGGTTTCTAAGGAAGGGTGGCCTGATGATTATGTTGTTTACAATTTTACTGTTCCAGAAAATTTAGATGTAATGCAAACGGCTTCAGAGAATGACTCAGAAAGTAACAAAGAAAGTAACAACTACGTTTCTATTTGCTCTATCGATTTGACGAGTTTGCGGCTTTCCATGCTTTTTGAATTTGAAAGGATTCAAACATTTATCAGCAGACATTGCGTTAAAAAACAAATAATAATAATAATAAAGGAAATATTTATACTTACCGTGTCAAATACAACAAACCTTAAGCAATTTTTTTCGTGTTAGAGTGTTCTTACTTATATGAAAAATATACAAACTCGTTTATGAGATGACAGTTAGCAGCGCCACCTAGCAGAACTTTATAACTACTACCAGACCTTTTGTTTTAGCAGATGATATTTAAATTACATTTTCTATCTCCTTCGTATTTTGATAATAAATATATACTATTACAAAATCTTACTAGTCGTTTAGAAATAAACATTATTTCTTCCATATAAAGAAAAAATGTTTATTAGGAAAATGCAGTAGTTATATAAAAAATTTTAATTTTGTAAGAAACGAAAACTAGCATTCAATTTTTTTAATTTTGGGTTAAATATTAACTCTAGGTCGCTTGGATGATGAGTTTTTCAGTTAGAATATTTTTTGCGAAGGAACAATAATTAAAAAATGATAATTTTAAAAATTATGGTAAAAAATGGAATTTTAAATGTAATAAAAAAAAAAGTCATATATTCTATAAATTCGACTGTATACACTTTTTTGATGAAAATGAGTGCATATAATCTATTTTTAGAAAATCAAGAACCAGCAAGATTACAATACCTCTTTTATGAGGAAGTAATAAGCCTCAGGTTAACATTAGATGATAGTTAATAGGTTGCGTTGTGGTGTATATTCATTTGTAGCTCGTCCAAATGTTGCTGTCCCAAAATTCCCTTTGGTGGGTGAAAAGCTGACTAAATACGGAACATTTTGGGGTACTTTCGAAAAAAATCGTAGGAGGGGGGCGGGGGTTCAAAATTTAAAAAAAAATTTTTTTTTCAATTTTTTCTAATGAAATTGTTATTTTTGAAATTATTAGCTAATTTTATTTGAAAGTTTAGGAAATTCTGCACAAAAAATCCTAGTAATTTTTTCAAATCCATCCATCCAGTTAAAAGTTATTGGAATTTGAAAATTACGCTGCATAAAAATTGAGCCCCTGATAATATGGCAAACACGCATTACCCGGACCTAAAACCCTACTCTAAATATTTGGTTTGGTTCATACTATAACATATTCCATTTACAAGAAAGTTTTCAAAAAAAATTTTTATGGTGGCTTTTTTTCAGAGAATGCCTCAATGTTGAAATATAAATCGCTCTGTAAGATGAATATTTATTTTTAAAAACAATGCATTATGGATTTCTGTTTTACTGCATCAAAGCAATTAATTGGTTTGCTATTCATGTGAATTTAGAAGAATTTTACTTTAAGATGTAAAAAACATTTCTTTTAAAAAATAGATTCTAGAATTATTATTAAATTAGGTCGATGACAGTTTTCGCTGAAACAAACGTGGATGTTGACCTGCGAATGCTTCGTTCCTTCAGAGTTCTCAGACCACTAAAGCTAGTTTCGAAAATTCCAAGTGAGTCAGTAAAGGTTTTGAAAACAAAACGAAAAAAAATTCAGTTTGAGGTATTTTTTAAAGCTAGAGGTCCCTCTATATGTTTACATGTTAATGTAAAATATTATAGAAGTTTTACAGTACTTAGCTAGTTAAATCTGTTTTATCTATTTAATAATCTAGAACTTCATGCAATTTATTGACAATTTTAATTTATTTCTATGCACAGTGTATAACAATTTACGGTTTAGTTAATTTAATATGAGTCAAGATATAGATAACGTACAGCAAATTTAAACGCTATTGTTTTGTAAAATAATTAAATAGTATCTTATAGGATGATCAATGTAATAGTTAGTTAAATCTTAATGATTTTAGATTTGTCACTAAGATGTAATAATAACTATTTTATAGTTGTTGTTGACATTCTAGTACATTTATTCGTCCAGCTTCGTAGATATCTCTGCTTCGTGTGGAAGTATCCTTGTTTAGAATACTGTTTAGACATCATTTTTATTAATACTTCAAAAGGTTGTATTTCAATATTAGAGTACAAATATTTTCTGAAACAAACAAAAAGCAAATTAGATCAAGTTTCTTTATTTTTCAGATGTAAAATCAATGTAAGCATTATTTCCAATAAAAATTTATATGAAATAATTCATGTAAATCAGGCGTCTTTTTTTATTTTCAAAAAGTAGTAAAAAGTTAATTCCAGAGCAGACAAACATCGTAATAATGTAAGAAATGCATTTGCATTGACAACAAAGTAATATTTAATTTCACTACAGTATGGTAAGTGTGGGAATTACTGTGGATGCGTGTATTAACGCGGTTTCGTATTGTTATATCAAATTTCATCAAAATGTGCCAATTTATTTCTCAAAAATACTAATTCAGTCAATTTTAAACTTTTTAATCTGGTTCTAGAGAAAACTTTGACATAATACTTTTCATACACTGAAAAACAGATCGTTTAATTAAATGATTAAGACTGTATGATATTTTAGCATAACTTTGTACTCTGCCGTACAATTTAAAAAGATACGTAAGTAACATAATTATGTAGGTCGATAGTCGCGAAACTAAACACAAGCATCGACCTTACCGACAATCTCACTTACGGTCGGCAAAGCACTGACAGCCACATCTACAACTAATTAACAGGAGAGCAGCCAGCTACCACTCTATTGCCCACCGGGATTTAAATACCCAAAATAACATTACAATAGTATCTAGAAATTAAAACGAATAATATCAATTTTTTAAGATCAATTTATAAAAATACTAAACAACCAATTACCAAATTTACCGACCCTTATATTATTATTTTACAGTTTCTGAAAATCTGTACCTTCATTTAGTGGAGAATTAAATTTATTTTAATGAGAATTATTAGGGAAATAATATTTGACGCAAGAAAATTTGAAAATCGAAACTACCGAACGCACACACAAAAGTCGAAACTTCTAACCACGCGATTTCTTAACTATGGCTATAGGTATACAAGTTTATGACATCCTGACATTGCAACTGTTTATTATCAATAACGTAACTAGTATAATTAAATTATAATAGAGATGCACGACGATACGATATAATCGTTTGTCTCGTTAAATTTAATTAAAATAACGATCAACTTTCGAGCCCAATAAATCGTATTTTCATTTGTTATTATCGTATTTAATCATCTTGCCAATTTCAATCAGCTCGCTAATTAAATGGCATAATTATTTTTCTACAACAGTTTGCATCCAAAACTCGACTAAACTGCTGGTTTTTATGCACTTGTTTCTAAAAGTAGGGGAAATCGAACTTTTAGGCTCAGTTTTTCCCTCCAGTAATGCTTGTAAAACACGCCTGACAACCTAATTAATCGTCTCTTACCATAGATGTTTCTAGAATATCAGCTGTCGCGTGTATTGTAGATACTTCACGTTTTGAACAATTCCTTCTTTGTAATAATTTTTATTCTGAAACGGGCCTATTAATAGATTAATTTGAATTCGCGGTGTCACTAGCTTTTAATTTGCTGTAACAACAGTAATATTACAGTGACATTGTGGTAATATTACAATGAAATATAATGTACAAAAAAATTGTGCCTCCGAGTTGTGAACTTTTGTAAGTGAACCAACTGACCAAGAAGGTAAACGTCTAAACCTCTCGGCTATTTAACTCTTATAATACATTTCGGAAAGTGTTCTTCATATTTTACTATATATTTGTAATATTACTGTAACATTTGTAATCTTACCGTAATATTTGTAATATTATAGAAAGATTTGTAATATTAACTTAATATTACTTTGTAATATTACCTTGACGGGGACGGTTTAATATCACGTCAATATCACTGTAATATCATCTCGTAATACTAGTAATATTGAATGTAATAATCAGGCCCGTGCGCAGGATTTGCTTCTGGGGAGGGAAGGGGGTTAAAAAAAATTTGTGGAAATTTTGTTTTTTATTAAAAATAATTTTTTAATCAGAAAGATTGAACATTTTTCAAGTAAGTTCAGACCTCTCTGGGGGTGTTTGAACCCCCAACCCCCCCCCCTTGCGCACGGGCCTGTGAATATTACTACGATATTCACGTAATATTACGCGCTACTTGGAAAGCAGATTCAAATGTGCCAAGCTTAAGAGAAAAATATGCGGACATCTATACAAAGTATTTTGAGCAATTGAAAAACAAATTCCTGAAAATTGAAATTACCTAACCTTTATTAAGTTGTCAAATTACTTTTGTACATTTTTCTATTTTAATCTTTATTGAATAAAATATTCTCTTCATTTATGATAAATAATGTTTAACTTATTAATATTTCTATTGTTAATTATAGCTTCTTAGCTAGTAGATTAGACAGTAACTCATAATTTGTAAAAAAAAATATGCAAAGTATTCTATTATAGCTTTAATGTGTTTTGATTCCTGGGCCCGGACTATGAGTTAGTGCTTGCACTAAATGGTGCTTGGTTTTGCTAAGCGCCAAAAACTCGAATATTTTTTATGAAAGTTATTGAAAATAAGACAAATGGTGATAATATTGACTTACAAATTTTAATGTTGTTAGTATAAGAGCATACGAAGTAAACAAAGTCAGGTTTAACGATAGAAGATAGCGATTTGACATTAAGATGGTCCAAAAATGCATGGGAAAAAAAACTTTTCCATAGAATTGATATAAAATCTTTGGAAATATTTTTGACCGGATAACGCTGCTTCTCTTCAGAAGAGCTCAAAGAATAAGATCCAATAATTTATTTAACAATTTTTTATTATTAACTATTTTTTAAAGGGACTTAAAAAACTCCCATAAAATGAAAAAAACGGGAAATATCGTTAAAAAATATTTATTATGTCCGATATTTTTTCACAGAATTTAAAATTTTTAATAATTAATTCTTGAAAATAGCGAAAAATTCATTTTGAATTTTCGCTTTTAATGTGATTTAAATATCGAAAAAATCTTCCTGAATTTTCGAACTAAGAGTCGATACCTATAGTAGGTTTCTTGAATGCACGAATTGTGCAAGAGCTTACTCATGATTAGCAAATTTAGTTCTACATAAAAAATTCTGGGAAAATTTGAATTACTATAATTTGTGTAATTGTTGATTTTACTTTCCTATTAGTACTATAGGCTTTACAAGGCTTGAAAAGTTGTAAAATTAAGAAAAAGTTTCAACTCTCTAGCTCTATTAGGTGAAAAGTTGCAAATAAATAATATTAATTTGTTTACACAATTTTCATAATTGTGGATTTTTGTTTATCATTAGTATTGGCGATTCAAACAGCTAAAGTAGCACCTCTACTGGCCGGCTTTGAACTAATATGTACACGACTCTCTGTATGGTTCTCTATGCAAATCTGGTTGTTTTTTTAGTTTTTAAACTTTATTTCAAGTTTCAATTATTGAATCGAGCTAATCTAATATTCTTTATATTATTTTAAAGTTTTGCAAATAAATTTTAATAAATATAGACGAACATTCGTACTTGCAAACAGGAAAAAAGAAAAAACGGGAACGAAACAACTGTTTTGTTCCTCAGTGTTCTACATTAAAAACACCGGAAAATCATCTCCATCAGGTTCCAAAAGATCTTGCACGACGTGAACAATAGGCTATTGATATAAAAACGGGGAAAAAATTGACCGATAGGATAAAATATTGCAACAATCATTTTAAAACTGAGGACTACATACCAACTAGTATAAGTACATTTTTTGGTTATGTTTTTATATGATTTCCAAAAATTGTAGTTTTATATTATTAATTTAATCTTTAATTATCACAGGTGGGGCAGGATTAAAACCAAATTTAAAGCAAATTGATGTGCCTTCTCAAAACTTACAAATTAGAAATAAGCATGATATGTTGATATGGTTATTTGAACTCTTCTAAAGAGAAACAGCGTTATCTGGTCAAAAATCATTAATTTTCATGGATTTTATATCAATTCTACGAAAAAGGTTTTATTTCCCATGCATTCTGTATGGGAAACTTTGAGCGCTTTGAGCGACCTCTAAATATTTTAAAAAAATAGGAACAAATAGACTTTGTTTTTTTCGATATAGAACAATCCTAGGGGGTGAGAGCATAACATTTTTAACTTTTTGTTTTTGGACCACCCTATTTGACATACACTGTTTGTCAAATCGCTATCTTCAGAGGTTGAACTTGACTTTGTTTATTTCGTATGATCTTATACTAACAATATTCAAATATGTAAATTCAAATATTATTAATCTTTGTCTTATTTTCACTAACTTTTAAAAATATAACCCAGTTTTTGGCTTCTTGAAAAAAACAAGCGATACTTAGCATAAATACTAACACAGAGTCCCGGACACCTGTTCTTTAACATCGAAAAAATAAATACAATGAAAAAATATGACCCTTAATTCCATTACTATATTTACTTTATAAGATTATAACTAACAATTCCATTCAATGTTAAATAAAAAATCTATTTTCTGGAATAAAAGAATTTATAACAACAAGCTTTATTAAAAAATTTTAAAAATCACTGGAAAAAATATTTTAAAAAATCTGTTTTTATATTGAGAATATTTTTATTTAATTACTCTGGAAAATGTAAAAGTTGTACGGAGTTTTTTGCTAATGTATTTCTGTTTTTATATGTATATATGATGGTAGATACCTGAAATAATAGAAAAAAGGTTACGTATTATCGTAAGGAATATTCATTAATTAATAATTATTCCTTTAAGCTACCTTTGTTTGATTATTTGAAGCTGCTTATTTTGAAATATTTACGGTATATGGTACTGGATCATTCACGGTATTTGACACACGTTAAAGTAGTCCTTGTAGTTTTAAGCCCCGCGGTGATACTGTAGTATGTACTTGAATTACATATTAACTATTTAATAAAATCCACATTCCACGACATCCTCGGTAATATACCCATACTCACCCTACTGGGATCATAATGATGTTTATTGAGATTTGAAGGAAGTTGAAATCAGAATAACATTCAACATGTGTATAAAACAGGTACAACACTGTCGCAGTACTAGCTCTCGATGATGTAGTAGATATTTAATTAGGTGGTCTTGATTTCATATACTCTCTAAATCTGATTAAGTGAAATTTCACTTATTGTACGTTATAAGTCGCTCTCTCGGTCAATAAATATATATGCATTTAAAATAAGTAAAATTTCACTCAAAATTAGGGAAAAATCTAGGGGAGTGGGCCCCAAGATGGACATTTCGTATAAAATTTTTTTTAAGGTGGCAGCGCCTTATGCTTTTTGTCATTTTTGTTATTTGTCTAGACGAAGATTTTGATGCACATTTGAAGAAAAAAAACCAGTTGGTTTTTCTTCTACACATGCCACGTAATTTTGGGTCTAAAAAAGTTTTGTAACAGTTTTTTCTTAAGTTGGTGAAGTTACTTAAATTTATGATTTAGAATGAGTACTTAACGTTAAAATATTCTTTATTTATCGTATAATAATATACTAAAATGATTTTACTAATTCAGTGTTCGTATATATATATTTTTACTGGGGATTAAAAAATGGTATCATGTACCCTAAGATGGACATGCCTCAAATCTCAATGTATTTATTTGCATATTTTGGATTTTACACTTTTTTTAATAATTTTTTGAGTTAATTAATTAAAATTTTTTATTTTCCACCATAAAATGTGATGTTATCGTTAGAGAATTTGATATATCGATATTTTTCGATATTTTATTACTTTTTACTGTTAAGCTATTAGATTGAAGTTTTAAGAAATGTTATTTCCTCATAAATTCCGTAAAATGATTAAAATTAGTTTAAGAATTGTTACAGGATGTTAATTTTGTATTTACTACAATTTTCAGAGACTTTTAAGAAGGTGTCCATCTTGGAGCCACTTTTTTTTAGACCGAAAATTTTAACTATTAGAAAAAACGCATTAAAAAATGTTTATGTTCAAAATAAAATTTTATCTTTGTGGCCATAAGTTACCTTATAAATTGTACTTTCATCCGGTATAAAACATTTTAATATATTTTATTTGATTTGGATTCTACAGCAATAAGACGAAAGGGTGTCCAACTTGGGGCCCTCTCCCCTACTTATTGTAAATGCGCATATATATACACTTATTGACCGTGAGAGCGACTTAAAACGTAAAATAAGTCAAATTTCACTTATTTAGAATTAGAGTACCTAGTGTGTAGAAAATCTATTTTAACAATAAAACTAACACTTTACGAAATTTATTAATTGAAAATGAAGTTTTGTTGTAAATGAGAACTTCTGTATCTTTTCGTAGACCGATCAGTCCTTCTCTATTTATGCGTCTAATTGCAGTGAGTGAAAGGTTAAGAAATATAGATAAACTGATTAGTACTTAAGTTTCATATTAAAAATTATTTAGGATTTTTTGCGAAACCTATATTATAGTAAGTTATTTATTCTTAGCTCCCAAACGATACATTTTTTAATCCATAAATAATACATAATAAGAGTAAGTAAATTGAGTCAACTGTTAAACTTTAAAACATTTACAATTTTTTCGTACTACTAACGTGTATAATGGAAAGATGTTTCAATTAAAGTTTTAAAACAATTATTCACGGAGACATTCAATTTAGTGTGAGAACCAAAAAGTGTTTAGAAATACGTTGTATGATCTACTAATATGATTTCTTTTATTTGAAGCTTCATTTCTTTTTTAATCCTAAGTATTTGGTCCGAAAAAATTGTACCTATTAGTTTCTACACTGAGAAAAATTTTTTGTAAAAATTCCTGTGCTGTTCACTATAAAAGCGTCAATTATGACGCTTTTAGTGAAGGCACAGGAATTTTCACCAAAATTTTTTCTCAGTGTACTATCAATTCATGGTTTAGCTCAACTTAGACGTGCCCTTAAATATATACTTTTTAACGTTGATCTTAGATGTAGCAGAGGTATTATTGATTAAAACCTCACGTTTATGTGCAGTTATATAGATCTAGAAAAAATTACATAAACAAACTAAACACCCTACACTAATATCAATTAATATTAATTATACAGTGCACATAGGATTTATGTCAATAACATTGTTTTTTTTTACACTAAAACATTAATTAATGTTAGTTCCTAAGTTTGTTGTATTAACGACAGAATATTATATGTATATCTATAATTTCTGTGTGGCATCTGCGTGCATATGAGCAAGTTATTCGAAAAAGCTTTCAGAAATTCATAAACCATGCATAGGAAAAATAGTTCTAGAATAAATCTTATATAAACTTCTTCAGAAAGTCTCAAAATTTTAAAAATTTGCACCTCCCGTGTAGAAATTTTGTCTCGGTCCCGACTAGGGCCTGACAAGAATTCCCTATCTAGAGAATTCACGCTTTCCCAACCAGGGCCCCATGAGGTCCCCACGAGGCCCCGGTAGGGTGCACCGTCACCGGTCTAGACTAGTTCTAAATAGGGAAATTTCTTCACGGGCTACTGTAGATGTAGAGATATTTTGTAAGATTAAAACGAAAACTAAGTAAACTGAATTTTAATTAATTTAAATTCAAATCTTTTATATTTTTATTATTCAATTTTGTAGATTTAAATTCAAATCGCTTTTAAGTTAAGAGATAATTCACTTCTGAATTTGTAAATAGAAAAAATGTAATGCGATCCTTGAAATAAGGCTTAAAAATCATAACAAAATTATTATTTTTTGTCTATGTGACGTTTCGATGACTAAGGTAATTTCATCTTTCTCTTTATTCTTTTCATAAGGGTAATCAAAATGTATTTAAACAGTTTTCGTTGATAATGATTATCCTGTTAATTTTATCAATAGCTACTTACAAATTCGATTAAATAATATTAAACTGCGGAAAAAAAAACATCCTTCTGAAAGTTTACTATAAGTTTTACTATAAAAAAACATTTTTTCTTGCAGTTATAAGAATTTAAAGTTTGTATTTATGACAGAATTTATTAGAAAAAATACTGTTATTTTGTTTGCAAAAAATCACACTATATATTTACAAATAAAATAAAATTTATAAATTTCTACATAAATATTTTAGAAATAAAAAACCAGCTTGTACCATAATGGCCCTCGGTGAACCAGAATGGCCCCGTTCGACGGTATCTAAAATGTTGTATTCCATTAAATTATCTTTATTTTTCTAGATTATCAATGATCGTAAATTACGTATAATTTACCATGTATTCCGATATAGTTACATAAAATCTAAAAGCTGTTGCTCTATTGGGTAGAAATCCAAACAATAAATGTGAAGAAACGGATTTATTTTATTCGTGATATATTTCCTGTTGTTTTTTGGTGAAAAACTTTTACAATTTACTCAAACAAGGAAAAAGTTGATATAAAATATGCATTTAATTATATACATTTTCAAACACTTTTGAAAATAAAAAAATGAAGTTACTGACGTAAATCGTAAAACACTGTATGTAGATTGTTAGATTTTTAGATTGCTGTTTTTATAGTTGATAATAATAAATAGAATATTAAGTAATAGTGGTCAAAGGAACCCATTTTATTAAGTTGACAACGCCCTCAGACTGTTATTCGTGATATAAATAGATTAATTGGACTTCAGTGTCACTTACACAATTTTTTACTCCAAAGTCAGAAAAGAAGCGATTTAAGATATCTGAGCAGGAAGAGACATAATCCTTCAGTATGTTATTTTTAACCATAAGAGACCATTTAAAGCAAAAAAATTTTGATTTTTTGAGTATCCTACTCTCTAAATTTGAATCAGTGAAATATCACTGGTGAATCAGTGCGAAATAAGCCACTGATTTGAATCAGTGAAAATTTCAATGGAGTTTCACTGATTCTCAGTCAAAATGTAACTGATTGAATCAGTAATGTTACTGAATCAATCAGTAAGATATTTGACTGAGAATCAGTTAAATTTGATTGATTCTCAGTCAAAATCTCACTGATTGAAATCAGTGGCTTATTTCGCACTGATTCACCAGTAACTTTTCACTGATTCAAATTTAGAGAATATAGTGTGGCATAACCCCTTAAGACAGTTTTGGGTGCCTTATAATTTCAACCAATGAGGGAGCATCTAACAAAACTATTAACCGAGCTATTAGCATAACTTCAAATTACTGTAAAACGATTTTTAAATGTCTTATGTCTTAAAATAAGACATCTGTAAGTTATCAGTTTTTACAGTGAAGCAGCGGTTTTTGCTTTTAAATGCCAAGAATAACTTGGATATTTTTTATAAAATCGATTTTATTTAAATTAAACAAACGAATGCGGTTTTCTACTCTATCTTCAGGTATCTAAAAGCGCCTTGTATGTCCTTGTGGTATAAAAAATATATATATTTAAAATGGTATTAAACGTTAGAACACTGTTAAAAATTTGGGGAGTTAACGATTGCTGGAGTTGGGAGTTGAGATTTTAGAGTTAAAAATCGACTCCCCAAGGTGAGTGAGTCTCATACGCTCCATGTTTAAGAAGAGTGGGGACTGAAGGATTAAGCGTTAACTCTCTTTACTTTAACTCTTCAAGGCGTGCGACTTTTATAGAGTCCCGTAGGGAGTTAAATTTCAACTCCTTTTTTTAACAGTGAAGATGTTTATTTAAAACTTGACATGCCTAATTAATTTATTTTACGTATATAATAGAATTGAATATGTGGAATCTCTTGTTATGAGAAACTTTGGAATAAACCCTCAAGTAATCGCTGTATTCTGCTAAGAAAAGTAAAATCCTGTATCCTGATGCATTTCGTTTTTTTCCACTAGACATTACTAAGACTGTACATACATAGAATCTTGCATTTGATTTCCATAAAAGGTTTCTGAATCAAATTATTTTTTATCAACCATGAAATGTGGTATCATACATCATACATGGGATCCTTGACGCGTTGCTAAACTGTTAAAAATATTTTTAAATTATAATGTTTTTTTCATAAAGTTTAATATTATTCTTTTTATACATACATATATTTATGTACCTTAGGGTGTCCCAAAAAAAAAAATTTCGACTTTCATAAACCTTACCCCCCAATTTTGTTCTTTGGCGAAAAATATGAGATACGTATTTTTTTATTTTTTTATTTTTTAATATTAACCCGTGCCGCAAAGCCCTTGAAAATTACCATTGAATTCCCATAGGAAAAATGCACTTTTTCGTAAATTCAGGGCCGAATTTATATGTAGGCAAACTAGGCAACTGCTTAGGGGCCCCCACCAAAAAGGGCCCCCACCAGCTATAATATTTCCCACAAAAAGAACTTCGAAAAATATTTTTAGGCATTTACAAATCTGAAAAAAAACTCAGTAAGAAAAAGAGAAAATTAAAAAATATTGAAATTTTATGATTTTTGAAGAAAAAGGAAAACTGTTCAATCTTTTTTAATACCTTTTTTGTTCAATCTATTCGAATCCGGTGATACCACCAACTTTTATCGAAAAATCAATTTTTACTAATACGTGTCTTAATATTTTACAATCTAAATGAATCCCTTTATAACGAAAAAAATAAAATGTATATATTTTAATACCCACAGTTCAGATTATTAAATCCAAATGAATCTCTTTCTAATGAAAATAAAATTCAAATAAAATGAGTATTTTTGAATACACACTTTATATAGTACCTACAGTTCTTTAAATTTGTATAATACTTCATGTTTGATTTCAATAAAATTAATCTAAAAAAATTAAGAAAGCTTAGTTACATATTTAAGAAATTGTTTTTTACCTTACATTTGATTTAGAAAAAACAAATATTTAAATATTGTTTAGTATAACATTTACTATACTAATTATTTATATAGGTTACATGAATCTGAACTGTAGGTTTTCCAAAATATACCTTTTTTCCATTATAAAGGGATTTATTTGGTTTAAGTAAATCTGAATTATGTTTATTAAAAAACTCTCATTTTATTATTTTTATAATAGGAATAGTAGGAGTAGGAATTATAGTAGGAATCATTTCGAATAAATAAATCTGAACTGTGGGTATTCGAAAACATACATCTTTTTTCATTAAAAAAAGGGTTTATTTGGATTAAATAAATTTTAACTGCCGGTATTAAAAAATATTAAATTTTTGTTTAATTATAAAGGGATTCATTTGGATTTAATAAATCTGTACTGCGGGTATTCTAAAATATTCGTTTTACTTTTCTTTTATTTTCATTATAAAGGGACTTCCATGGATTCAATTAATCTTAACTGTGGATATTACAAAATAATAATTTTACTTTTCTTATTATAAATGCATTCATTTTGATTGAAAAATATTTAGAAACGTGTATTAATAAGGATTGATTTTCGAATAAAAGTAGATGCTATCGCCGGATACACATGTATTGGACAAAAAAGGTATTCAAAAGTATTAACAAATTCTAATACTTTTCAATTCCTCTCTTCTTACTGGGTACTTTTATAAAATAATTGTAAGTTTTTAGAAATTCAAAAAGCCCGCTCATTAAAAAAGTGTCAAGTTTTGAAACTGCTTTTTCGACTTGAGTAAATTTCGAAAAATTCCATTCCTTGCATAGGACCCCACCAGAGTCTGCCTATGGCCCCATGTTTGGTAAATCCGGACCTGCGTAAATTTATTAAAAAAAATATTAATTATTATTTTAAATGCTTTTTCTTCATTCATTGATGTTATTAACAAAATATATATTATTGTTTATGTTTTACCATGTTACATAATATGTTTAAACAATTTATTGTTGTTATTTCCTTACAAAATGACAAATAAATCGAGCGTTTTTGCAATTTTCTTAAACTTTCTAACTTTAGACGCCTAATAAAAACATAAATTTATATATATTTATGTTATATAAATATTTATTATCAACTTAAGACGCTAACAATTGTTTAAACAAATTATTGTTGTTATTAATTAACTTTTTCAGAATTGCTTATAAAGAGTTGTAGATTTTCTTAATTTTGCAACTTGCTTTTCTTGAATCAACCACATTTTAATAAAATAAAAAAAAATTATTATTATAACAATTATTTAAACAAATTATTGTTGTTATTTATTAACTTTTTCAAAAATGCTTATAAAGAGTTGTAGTTTTTTCTTAGTTTTGCAAATTGATTTTCTTTAACCTACCACATGTTAATAAATTAAATAAAATTATTATAAAAACAATTATTTAAACAAATTATTGTTGTTATTTATAATTTTTTCAAAAATGCTTATAAAGAGTTGTAGTTTTTTCTCAATTTTGCAAATTGATTTTATTAAACCAGCCACATGTAAATAAACATAATAGAATTATTATTTTAACAAATATTTAAACAAATTATTGTTGTTATTTATTAACTTTTTCAAAAATGTTTATAATGAGTTGTAGTTTTTTCTCAATTTTGCAAATTGATTTTATTAAACCAACGACATGTTAATAAAATTATTAAAATTATTATTATAACAATTAAACAACTTATCGTTGTTATTTATTAACTTTTTTAAAAATGCATTAAAAGAGTTGTAATTTATTATTAATTTCGCAAATCACTTTTCTAAAGTCAACGACAATTTAAAACAAGTGCGAGTTACACTCGCCCTAAAACGAAGGGTTCCGTACATCCCTAACTTTTTAACTATATGAACTAGAGATCTGAAATTCTTCGCTATTGATATAATATAGATATTTTAATATTTTAATAAACCCCTTTTAACTTTTAGCGATAGTGCAAGTTAATCATGTTAAATGCGATTTTTCACGTATAATCTATAATTAAAAATATACCCCTATGAAACATAAGCATAAATTATGCTTATTTCAATTATTTATTAGTTATTTATAATTTAAATTTTATAGTTAATTGTTTTTTAGAGAAGCTTTTCAATAACACATTTCTACAAATTCAGAATTAATTTTTTTTTATTTTCTAATAATAAATTTTAAAAACTAAATCCAACAATCTAACAATCCTTTCAAATCCTACTACTTTTTTTTATTAAAGCTAAGCTTTAATTACCTTAAATTTTTAATAAAAAAAATCTTTTTTCAATTTTTTTAGTTTATTTAATTTATTTTTTTAACATTAGAAATAAATCAATAATAAAAATACAACATTTTTATTATTATTTATGTTTTTTTTTTATAAAATAATAAAATGGATTGACATTTTTTTTTTAATTATCTATTTTTAACGATTTATTTTAATTATTTATTAGAAATTTATTATTTGGATTATTTGAATAATAATTTAAATAATGATAAATTAAAATAATTTTTTTTATTTTTAAAGAAATTTAAGTATAAACTTAATGATTTTTATAAGATTAAAAATTTCCAATTAAATAGACTAAGCTTTTTTATATAATTTTAAATTTTAAAGCCAAAAAAAAATTTTTTTAAAATTTTTTTTTATTTTTTAACTTTTAAAGTAATTTAAACATATACATAAACATTTTATACAAAAAAATAATCTGAAACTATAAAATATTGTAGCTGTTTAGAAGAAAAAAATTTTTTTTTTGGTAAAATTTCAGTTTTTTGGAAAAAATGATATGATAATAAATTTAAACCACAATTTTTATGGTTTTATAAAAAATTCTGCATAAAATTACACATTTTTAACCAATTCCCAACCTTTCAGGATAAATACGCTGAGCTCTAGCATAGGGTTTTTTTGTCATTTTTCAACTTTTCATTAATAACTTTTGAAAATTAAGTCCAGAAACGTTCGCTATATTTTTCCTGTAATCTACACGTAAAAATACCTAGGTATACCAAATTTCAAACCTCTAGGTCAAATGGTTTAGAAGATAAGGGGGGGGGACACGTTTTTTTTAAAAAAAAAAGTTTTTCCTTGACAACGCTATGACCATCACCTCCAATCATGTTCTCTATATTTTTCCTGAACTCTACTCGCGAAAATACATATGTGTACCAAATTTCAATACTCTAGATCAAATAGTTTAGGAGATAAGGGGGGGGGGGGGTAAATAGGCATTTTAATGCATTTTTTGAAAAAAATCTTGTTATTTCTTTGACAACGCTATGAACATCACGTTCAATCATGTTCGCTATATTTTTCCCGTAATCTACACGTGAAAATACATAAGTGTACCAAATTTCAACTCTCTATCTCAAATAGTTTGGCCGTTAGGGGGGGGGGGGGGGGGGTAATGATTTTGGGCGACGGACAAACGAGTGAAAACATAAGGGTTCCGTTTGGACACTTTGTGTACGGAACCCTAAAAATGGATAAATTTTTAACATAACAAATTTTTAAACAAACTGTTTAACTCTTTATTTAGCATTTATTAAAAATTTTATAAATAACAGCAATAATTTGTTTAAATATTTGTTAGAATAATAATTTTAATAATTTTATTAACATGTGGTTGGTTTAATAAAATAAATTTGCAAAATTGAGAAAAAACAACAACTCTTTATGAGCATTTTTGAAAAAGTTAAAAAATAACAACAATAATTTGTTTAAATAATTGTTATAATAATAATTTTTATTTATTTTATTAAAATTTGGTTGATTCAAGAAAATCAATTTGCAAAATTAAGAAAAACCTGTAACTTTTTTGAAGCATTTTTGAAAAAGTTAAAAAATAACAAAAATAATTTGTTTAAATAATTGTTTTTATAATAATTTTATTTAATTTATTAACATGTGGTTGGTTAAAGAAAATCAATTTGCAAAACTAAAAAAAAAACTACAACTCTTTATAAGCATTTTTGAAAAAGTTAATAAATAACAACAATAATTTGTTTAAATAATTGTTATAATAATAATTTTTTTTTATTTTATTAAAATGTGGTTGATTCAAGAAAAGCATGTTGCAAAATTAAGAAAATCTACAACTCTTTTTAAGCAATTCTGAAAAAGTTAATTAATAACAACAATAATTTGTATAAACAATTGTTAGCGTCTTAAGTTGATAATAAATATTTATATAACATAAATATATATAAATTTATGTTTTTATTAGGCTTCTAAAGTTAGAAAGTTTAAGAAAATTGCAAAAACGCTCGATTTATTTGTCATTTTTTAAGGAAATAACAACAATAAATTGTTTAAACAAATTATGTAACATGGTAAAACATAAACAATAATATATATTTTGATAATAACATCAATGAATGAAGAAAAAGCATTTAAAATAATAATTAATATTTTTTTTAATAAATTCCAGGTTTTTTTACGTTTATGGGGTTTGTTCACAGTCATATAAAAAATAGTTGAAATAATTTATTTAATAAATATACGACAGATTTTTACTATTTGGACATTCATGAACAAAAATATCGTTTACAGAAAGAAAAAGGTCAATTTTTGACGATTTTATGTCAAATTTACGAAAAAGTGCATTTTTCCTATATATGGGAATTCAATGGTAATTTTCAAGGGCTTTGCGGCACGGGTTAATATTAAAAAATAAAAAAATACGTATCTCATATTTTTCGCCAAAGAACAAAATTGGGGGGTAAGGTTTATGAAAATCGAAATTTTTTTTTTTGGGCCACCCTAATGTACCTACCTTTTTATTTTACAACACTATGTTATATAATAATTGTAACAGAATTTTCTCAATGGCAATACGAAAAATAATTTCTGACATCGTGACAAAATCACTATTATTTTTATTATGTTTTATATATTAAAAATTCAATAATTTTTGGTCAATTGGAGTTTGCATGTTATTAAAATAGTCAGGAAATAAAATTTTTAATTAACACGCAGAGTGTGTTTCAAGATAACCCCTCTCCCGCGAAATAAGAGAACTCTATTGATGAAAAAAACATTTAAAGTAAAAAGATTTTCAAAACCCCTCAATAAATTTCTAATTCCTCATCCCCAAAATTACAAAAACTAAGTCGAATTTGTTTTTTACTTACGCCTCTGTTTGCTAATATCATTCTTTTTCAAGGGAGAAAGGATCCCATGTAGAAACTTTATTTACAATGTATACATATGTGTATATTTTGTTAAGGGTTGTATACATATATGCGTGCTAGGGTATAATTTCATGGCCCCCTTATTAATTAAATAATGTATTTCATATAATTAAAAAGCTCCATATCCAAAATATTAATTTCAAAAATAACATTTGTTAATAAAGCTTTATTTATGTAAAAAAAAATTCATTAAAACAGTAAAAATCGTCATATGGCATGGCCTGTACTCCTTGAATTTCTAGAAAGAAAGTTTAATATAATTTTAATACATATTAACAAATAATGCAATTGCTATAAACATTTTCTTGTTGTTTAATGTAATAGATTTATAAAATATAATATATGGCTTAAAGACAAAAAAAATTATTTTCAGCTTTTTTTACGATTAAATGCTGTAGCCAGAATTTTGCGTCATGGTGTGGCTCATTAAGAAAAAGTAAAAATTTATAAAAAAACAAGTTTTTAATTAATCATGATGTGAATGTTCATTAAGCGGTTCCAAACAAAATTTAACTGAATCGATACTAAAGTTCAATATTTTTACTTTAATAAAAAGTAGAAAATTTACATAGAGAATCACAGAATCGTCATGGTATGGCCTTCTATTATTTTACTATAAATTACAAAATTATTTTCTTAAGATGCTAAATAAAATTAAGTCGTGTTGTGCTAGTAAATCATGATGCGCTCAATATGTGACGCTCTCCGAAGAAAGGTAGGTACCTTAGAAGCAAAACGGGAATTTTTCAGGAGAGCAAAAACAAAAGTCCAGCGCACATGGTAGTCTGTACAAAACGAGATGTTTGAATTGTTATAACTTGAAAAATGTTCAATAAAAACATTTTCTGACTTTTGGTAATGAAAAAGGAACCTTTAATGAAGTAAGTTTAATCATAATCCAAAAATAGATTTTTTGCTTCTTAGGTACCTTTCTGCGGAGCGCGTCACATATGATGAAAAAGTCAAAATGGTGTAATTTTTTTTATTGAGCCTTTGACTTAAAGAAAATGCGTATTTGAATTTCAAATTGAGAAAAACATTATTAAATTTTAATTTTGTGGAATTATGCCCTGCACGGAGAATAACCCGTATAAAGAATCATAACAATAATCTATGTACGGAAAGAAATTTCCTGTGTAGGTAATTCACAGAAACTTTTGGGCTATCTGCAAATATAGATTACCTATAGTTTCCACAAATAGTTCAGTTCGTGAAATACACAAATAAATTTGTGGAATTTACAAATAAATTTGTGGAATTTACAAATAAGTTAGTGGAATTCACAAACAAGTTTGTGAAATTTACAAATCAGTTTGTGACTGACACAATTGTACGTATTTGTGTTATCCACAAATTGGATTTGTGGACTACAGGACCATTTTTTTCCGTGTAGGTACACACAATCAACAGAAAGACTTATTAAGGTCTCGTAAAGAATGTCTTGCAAAATATATAGAATCCTGCTCTGATAATAATCGCTAAGAAAAAATATAATGCAAGAATTTACCAAAGAAACTATATGAAATTTTATGTAAAGGTATGTGTATATTAGCAGAGTACTGTGATATAATAAATACAAGTTTGTGACAATTCGTGTCCTGAGTTGTCAAAAGAGAAATTGTCTATCTTTTTTATAATAATTATTAGATTTTTACTTATAACACCATGTTCAAATCAACAAATCCTTGTTCAAAATTAAAAAAGTATATTGAATCAATAGGATGAAATCAGTTTTTTAAGATAACTTTTTTAAATTCATTTTTGCGAGTATGTTGAGGAACAAATTACACCGGAACACAAAAAAAAATTAACTTGGAGTGCTAAATACTATAGACTAATCAATTCTTACGCATTTTAGGTCGCTGAATCCGAAACCGTAGTCGGTTTTCAAAAGTTGGCTCTCATTTATTTTCTAACCTTAAAAAACCAAAAATTTAAGTTTAACCTGCTTTAGTGTGTATAAAAACTCTAGAAAAAATATGAATCTCAAACTATTGTTAACTTTGAAGTATTACCTTTAATTTAAGCTCAGAAAACTTAAAAAATATTTAGTAGTTCCCGAGATATAAGGTTAAGTCACGATTTGTTTGACTTTTAAGGAAAAAATGCTTGCACGTTTTTAATCATATCTCGGGAACTGCTGAACATTTTTTAAGTTTTCTGGGCTTAAATTAAAGGTGATACTTCACAGTTTACAACAGTTTGAGATTTATATTTTTTCTACAGTTTTTATGCATACTACAACAGGTTAAACTTAAATTTTTTGTTTTTTGAGGTTAGAAAACAAATGAGAGCTAACTTTTGAAAACCGACCCCGGTTTTGGATCCAAAATACGTAAGAATTGACTAATAGTCTGATCTTTAGCACTCCAAACTAACTTTTTTTGTGTGCCGGTGTTATTTTACAATTAACAATAAATATTTTTTAAAATCATAAAAACTTTATTCATCTTCATTATTTTAGAAAATAGCTCTTGTTAAATGAAAAGCAATTTGTTAATTGACTACAATGCAAATCTGTGCTCCAGCAAGCATCCACCTTGGATGTTCTCCGTTTAACTTAAACGACCTAATTGTCGTAATGTTTTTTATTTTTTTCCTTTTTTTTCTTCCTAAATAATTTATATAGAGGTTACAAAGATTTTGTAGTAATGTTTTCTTGTAGTATTTATGTTTTACTTAAAGTAATTGATATTGTTTAACGTTACTATGATTATTTTTAAAAGCAATTTTACATGAAATCGAAAAAGCTTATTGACATTAATTATCAACTTTTTTTACGGAAACTAACAGACTGATATATTTTTTTAAAATATCTTTGCAGCTGTGATTATTGGCTATGTAGTTGTAAAAATTAACAAAAACTTTTTAAATATTTTATTTGAAATATTTTTAAGTCGAATTAAAAAGTAATTATATTCTACGTCTGACTATTGCAGATGTTTAATACCAATAATTCCTTTCATAATTGATCCGACGCTTTTTTTCTGTTTAATACTCAAAATCTATATTTATTATCGCCACTAAACTGGTTTCCATAAAATATGTTGGAGAGATAAACGAGGAAGGGATCAATAGAATTTTCTTACTCTCTAAATCTGAAATGGTAAACTTTTGACCAAATTAATTAGTAGTTCAGTATCTGACTAAATTTTAAACTATTTAAAATAGTATCTACTTATTCCAAAATGACTAATACAATTAATAAGACAACAATGATAAATTTCTGTTCTTTGGTATATAAAATGATATCCTTACCTTATATTTATAAATGAAAAATATAACTTTTACAGAAATTTTATTGTACAAATATATAGGTACTTTAGAAGTTGAATTATAAAAAATTGTTAACCAAAAATCGAAAAAGTGCATCTAACCAAAAATTAACTTTCAACATTTATTTAATTTTCAAATATAGACGCGATTTTAAGAAAAATTAGCGCATCATGTAGGTCTATATTCTGTCGAGTTTAACTAATAATAACTTTCTCTGGTTTTTTGAAATAATTTGAGTTGTTTAACTGAAGTATAAATACCGTTTTTCGAGGAATTTAATAACTCATCGTTACCTACTCTATTAGTAGGTTTCACCATTTGAGGTAAACGAGTTATCTGTTTTCAATTAGTATAAAAAAATACCACCAAATAAGAATTTTCTGCTATTTCAGATTTGGAGAGCAGTTTATGATAATGGAATAAGGGCTCTTGAAAAAAAAATCATAATCAGTTCAACTTTAAAAATATTAATGAAATATTAAAACTATATAAATTTCAAAAATAAATATAATTATAAGTTTATGACGCTTTTACCAAAAACCTATTTCTTTAATTTATATTAGCTACCCAAATGATTTTTTTTAATTTCAATTTTTAATTAACAATATCGGATACTTTTTGAGAAATGGTTGATGTTTATATGCAGTTTACTCGTTACTATTAAACTGAATATGAACAGCGATTTTTTCACTTTATAATTCTACGTATTGAATTTTAAAACAAAAATGTCTCTCATTGCACTAAAATACCTTCTCGACTTCAAAACCTTGTGTTCTATAAAATTTAGTTCATACCAGTTACGTACTATTTGCCGTGACATAAGTGACAAAAGTTTCATCTTCATCATTGAACTCATGGTCTATAGTTACAAAACTCAACCAAAAACGATGTCATTAGACTGATTCCTCATAGTAAAATTTACCGAATTACAGGTAAAAAATTGAAAGATCACCAGTAAAATTTTAAGAGAATTGTTGCTCATTTACCGGTACTACATTCCCTAAAACGGATGCCTAGTATCTTTAAGACATTACTAACTATATTTGAAAAAAATTGTTAATTTTGTCGTGTGTAAAAGAGGACGTTTCAAATTTTATTAACTAATAAATTACTGGTCAGAATTCCTAAAGTGGCCTCCTAATTTTTGTTGAGTCTGTGGATTTTTTTTCATTCATATATATTTTGATAGTCCATAATGATATTAGAAGAACTACTCTCATGATTATTCTATTTTAAGGTCAAAATTAAATATACCCAAACTTGAGAACAGATTTCATTATGCAGATCTTTTGTTTTTGTTTAAAGTGATTAATGGTATTGTAAATAGTTCTGCGATTCTGTCTACCATCAATTTTTCTGCTCCAAAACGATCACTGAGAACAGTATTACCTTTTTATACTCCTCTAACTAAACAAAATTTTGCTAAAAATTCTACATCTTTGCGCCTTTGTACTAAAGGGATTCAATATTGTGATAGACTGGATTTTTTTAATAATAATCAATACCAATAATAACGTGGCCTAATGTTATAAGTTTAAAACAATTTTTGTATTTTCTTAATGGGTTTATTGACCCGTATGTATTTTTAAATAAATAAATAAATAAAACAAACATATAAACCCGTATGGAAAAGTTCCCAGTATTTCCCAGTTTGTAAGTGGGCGCCAGTTGGAGCCCACCTGGGCCAGGTGGGCCAAGTGGGCGCCAGTTAGGGCCTACTTGGCTTTTCCACACGGGAAGGGATTTTCAAAACTTAAATATTCTCAAAAGTTATAAACGATCAAATTTTTTGCATCGTTTCAGAAAATAGCCGATTTTTATAAATTTTGGAAGAGAGACTAATGAGGAATCGTACTTCAGATAAACGGCTGATATTTAAATAAACAATGTAAATTATTTAATAAATTACATTTTTCATTTTTGAGTTTCCAATTACACAATGTTCTCCATCGATTTTACCATGTTTTTTTAACAATCTTCTCAAGAAAACTTAAGATTTGAATTCAAAAATAAAAAAGTGTGATATTCTGTTACTTTAGTAATGACAATAATGGATATTCCGAATGCTATTCGGAAGTACACCCCGTGTTTTTACATATGTATATATGTATGGTAAGTATGCGTTTATTTGAAAAAATTCTTGACGAATTTCGAAAACGCAAACTAATAAATATACACTGAGAAAAAAATGCTATTAAATCAATTACATATTGGTTTGATCTAACAAATGGCATATTCAATATCGTTCGAACAAATATGTAATGATTTTAATAGTGCGTACTTTTATTTTTAATATTATTAAAACTATAGCATATACTATTGCTTATATGCATGATGCTATAAAATGAATGTTGCTGCATTTTAAGTTTTATAGACTGTTACATTAAAAAGAAATAGTTTAGTCCTTTCATTTAAGAAAATTAATTTATTGAACCAAAAGCAAAAGATATCTGTAAAATAAAAAAAAATATCGGTCTTTTTCTTATTCAGCTTTATTTTACACCGGCTCAACCCCTCCCTCGGTCTTGAACTGTTGTACACTACCTAATTTCGCAGTACATATTTTTTTTATTTCAGAATATTTATAATTTCAGTGAAAAATATCAAGCTGTAGCAATATCACGGAGACGGTCACCCATATAATCTCTAACCAGTAACCACGCTTGACTTTGCTTAACTTTCGTGATCGCGAGGCCAGAGCCGCTCCGCAACCTGGTATTGAGGATTGAAATAATTCTTTTTTATCTTTAATATAAGCTAACGGTTTCAGAATATTATTTTACCATGTTCTCAAGATTTTCTTAATAATTATAATAGTTTATGAAAATGACCCTTCATTCGTCAAGTTATCGTTTTCTCTAAAGATCCTTTAAAAAATTGTATTTTTGAATATATGTGACCGCATCTTTCGAGTAAAATGAGTTTAAAGTTTTTCATTAAAATATACTCGATTACTGGGAACGTTGCATATTAATAATTACCCAGATAGATGTTTCTTATGTAATTTTTTCCGCCAAATACGATTTTCGTAATAAAAGAATTGTTTAAATATCGCTGTTATTGTTATAAACAAATTATGTTGCAAAAATCAAATGCTTAAAATTTTAAATCAAATTTAAACAATTTCTAATTGATCTAGAGATCTGAAAATTTATATGTACATTCAGAACTAACAACAATACCATAATTCACAATTTATTATTGATCTATTTAACTAGGTCGCTAATGACGGGTATACATCTTAACTCGTCTCCGAGAGTTAAGATTTAATTTTTCTCAGATAGTTTTGATATTCATATTTAAGGTTCAATGCAATAATTATTTGTTTGAAGCAGGAATAATTGTATAAAAAATTTCCAAAAAAATAACAATTTTACAATTTTAAAAAATTCATAACCTTTTAACTATTGATTTTAATCAAAAATACCAAGAATAATTTTTCTTTTAAAAAAACCTATAATTTTCATAAAAGAATTTTGTCAGAGTTGAGTAGTAAAAGTTAAAAATTTTGTCGGAGTAATCATTTTTTTTTTAAATTTGCTTGAAAAAGTAAAAAAAAAGTTTGTTTTTGATCAGGATTGATCGCATTACATTTTTAAGACCTAGAAGTACACGAAACCGTCAAAAACCAAAAATCGATTTTTTTGATCATAAGTACCATTTCCTCAGACGCGGTCACATAATGTACTTTGTTTTATTTTATTTTATTTATTTTTTATTTATTTATTTATTTATAAAGTTCCTAGGTTTTAAATTAAAAAATGCAAAAATGCATTTTATTATTTCTATGTTTTATATAATACAATTCAATAAATAGTTTTACCGATCTATTAAATGTACTTTCAATTTTATAGCATCTGCATTTGAACGTATGTGAATATGCCGTTTATAATAACAAAAGCAGATGCTATTGATTCAAAAGCATATTGCATCATATCTGAAATATATATTTGTACAAACTGTAAATAATATTTATTGATATAACAAGTTATATTTATTTTAAACCATATAAAATAACTTTAAATTAACTATTTCTCTGTATGTTATAACTACTTTAAATAATTCTTTTAAAAACATCATGCTTTTAATTTAAAAGTATGAATTGTTATATTTTAATATATATTAGTATAATTGATTACAGATATTATTGAGTAAAAAGAATTGAATTCAATAGCATCGGCACTATTGATTCAACAGTTTATTTTTCTCAGTGTATCAAAAACAAAAGCATACTTACTATATATAATATAACAAAAGTTAGCAGGAGCAAATTAATTTGTTTTATTCTAAATTTCTGTTATTTTAAACAAAATTGACGAGACTGAAATTATTATTATTATTACTAAAGTAACAGAATATCCCACTTTTTTATTGTTGAACTAAAATCTTAAAAGTTTTCTTTAGAGGATTGTTTTACAAAAATGGTAAATCAATGGAGAATATTATTTATTTGTAACCTCAAAAATAAGAAACATAATTTATTTATATAAATTACGTTGTTGATTCAAATTTTGACCATTTATCTCAAGTACGATTTCTCATTTACGTACGATTCCTCTCTTCCAAAATTTATTAAAATTGAAACAGCCAAAAGCGAGAAAATGGTTATTTTCTAAACCGATACAAAAGACTTTGATCGTTTATAACTTTTGCAAATATGTATTTAAACTTTGAAAAACCCTTTATGGATTTTTTTTGTATCATCATGGACTATCAAAACATATAAGAATAAAAAAAAACCACGGACTCAACAAAAATTAGAGAAACACTTCAGGAATTCTCACCCTTAGAGAAGAGAGAGAGGTATTAAGTGCACCATATTCCAAAAAGCTTTTTATTGGGCATAACTGAAAGAAGTGCGAGCGCAGCTCATTTTTCTGAGTGAGCAAGAATAAGTTTTTTGTTGTTACTAGAGTCAACAGGAACCCACACACATAGCACCGGAAATTCGCTAAAACTTCCTTGAATATTGGTCAACATTTCCCGAATATTCGGACCTAATATCCAGTGAAGTTTCATGGAAACATTAAAATGTCCAATATTCTCCATAGGCGGATATTTTAATGCTTTCACAAAATGTCCATGAATATTAGATATGAATATTTGGAAAATGTTGACCAATATTCAGGAAAATTTCAAGGAATTTCTGATGCTGTGTGGGCATGTTTATCCGTTTAGAAGAATGAGCTCCTTTTAACCCGACTTTGAGAATAATAATAATTAATATAGCGTCATTTTTGTATCTGTAGCAGTGTGAGAAGACCCAAAAAACATAGAATTAGTTTTTCCTTTTGATGTGAAATGTTTTATGTTTAATAATACTTTGTTCCATTAAATAAAGTCGGCCGCGAGACCATTTTCACAACATTTTAATATTTTTACTGAACTCAAGAAATTGTGCAAAACATTTCTTCTCAAATTTGAGTACATTGAAAAAATTACCTTCGGCTTCTTAGTCGTATTTGAGTGCAATTGACTATTACATAAAAATTTAGAAAAATTAGAAAAATTTAGCCTGTAGTCTTTAAAAGTCCTGGTCCAAAACATATACATATAAATAAATAAATTAGACTAGATAAGCTAGTCTTTATTAGTAGTTTAGGATAAATTAAGTAATTTGTAGTTTAGTGTAATAGAGTAGTATGTAGTAAAGAGTGTCGGGGTGTGTGTTTTTGGGATAGGTTCATCACGGCGTTCCCGCACGGCATAAACCTGGATATGGATCTACGCACATTGCGTGCAATACGCGTGTTGCGACCGCTCAAACTAGTCTCCGGCATACCGAGTGAGTAGCGTTTCATTTATTCTTAAATATTTTATTGGGATAAAGGAAAATAAAATCTCAACTAATATCAAATTGAACGAAAAGAAAACGCTGATGAGAAGTACTGTTCGTGGAATGAACATATATGAAGCATTTATTCTCTAATTAGCATTTTTATTCATTTTTAAAAATAACCCCATATATAGAGAATTTTTAGTAAACATGCAGTAGAGACTAATTTTTTTGAAAAAAAACAATAAAATAAACTGAGCTAAAACTATTGCCAGTATCTGAAAAAATCGATTTTAAGAGAAAATTTTAATTTAAGACTTA
Organism: Ganaspis brasiliensis; assembly: GCA_037103525.1. NCBI lineage: Eukaryota > Metazoa > Arthropoda > Insecta > Hymenoptera > Figitidae > Ganaspis > Ganaspis brasiliensis. Next base: position 1,157,245 of record JAZKLR010000298.1, read on the forward strand.
CATTGACGAGTCTACGTCTGTTCGACCATGTGTTTCAAGTCGACAATGTATCGATCGATCGACAATCAATTCGATGTAATAATTTTTAATACAACAATGATTGTACATCAAACTTTAGTAAAAATCAAGCATTTATGATTATTTAGTTACACAGGTGTCGAATCGATGAAGTAATCTCTTACACGGAATTCGCAGACCAAAATACAGTAAATAAAGTTCTAATGTTCGTTATTTTTATAGAATTTCAACATTAGAAATTCGAATATAGTAGAAGTTCTTACTTTGGCCATGTTAATACATTTTAATAACATCAGTGCACTGAGAGAAATAGATGGTAAGAATTTTACTATCTTTGATGGTAGAGAGGTTATGTTACACTCTACTATCAGAGATGCTACACCGTACCATCTAGATGCTACATCGTACCATGCAGATGCTATCAGATGCTAACCCGTACCATCCAGATGCTATCCTGTACCATCTAGATTCTTGTCCGTATATGTAAGATCAGATATGGTATTTGGTACCATCTAGATGGTACCCCATAGCATCTATTTCTCTCAGTGTGGATATTTGCAAAAAATATTTTTCTTATGAATATTGAAAAAAAAAGTTTTGAACATTTATAGTTACACAGTTTTAAATATATCTTTATCTATGCAATTAACTTGAATTTTTTAATATGTCCTATTAGAAAATATATTTTAAAAATGGCCATTATAGTACCCCATAGAGCACAAGACATTTCCTGAAACTTGCCTGATGCTACTACTTTAAGTTTCAGAATATTCAAATGAATATTCAAGCAACATTGGTGCAAGAACGAAAATGTCCGCATGTGACAAAATATCAACAAGAATATTTCCTGAAAATTGCATTGTAATATTGATGAAATATTAAGAAAAAAATCTCCAGCAATATTCAAGCAATATTTCACAAAAAGTCAAAAATTTCTTTTTTTCATTTAAAGCCAAATATAATGTTATGTTATATTTGACATCCACAAGATTTTAGAAAATTAAAAACTACTGCGCGTAACCCTACAGACCATAGGAACCAAGAACGATCAGGGCCAGGACTCTTGAGTTATTGCTTGCGCTAAATAGTGTTCGTTCTTTTTAAGCGCCAAAAACTGGAATATTTTTTATAAAAGTTATTGAAAATAAGACAAATGGTGATAATATTGCCTTACCTATTTTAATATTGTTAGTATAAGATGATATAAAGTAAACAAAGACAAATTTATCCTTTAAATATTGACTTTGTTCACTTCGTATAATCTTGTACGGACAAGATTCAAATATGTAAGACAATATTATTACCATTTGTCTTATTTTCAATAACTTTTATAAAAAATATTCGAGTTTTTGGCGCTTAAAAGAATGAGCGCTACTTAGCGCAATTACTAACTCAAAGTCACGGCTCAGTGCGCATCATTTAACTTTGAAAATTGCCTGAATATTTCAAAGAAATACTCCATCAAATTTTGTGTCAATATTTCCTCATATGTAGACATTTTCGTTTTTGCATCAATGTTGCTTAAACATTCATTTGAATATTCTGAAGCTTGAAATATTAGGGTCAGGCAAGTTTCTGTAAATATCTGGTGCTGTATGGGACAGTGGTTTAATCAGCCGATCCGTTTTCGTGGAGATGAACTATATATGCTCAACTCTTTACAAGTATATAGTATATATATAGTCAGAAGTACAGATCTTGCATAACTTTTAAAAAACATTTTCCCAATACTTGCGCAGAAAATGTGATTTCGAAGATTAGTTAAATGACAACGAATAAACCGATATCTCAATCCATTATCTGTCATTATGCAAAGTTACTTCAACTACTGGTGACTTTTTGCTCAGTTGTTGGAAAAAGTTTTGTGTGCAAGTTTTGAAGGACGGCAAATCGACTCGTATGATCGCCGCGCTCACGCAGCAAACTTCAGATTAGACGGGAATCGGCTACATCTCTCAATATTTGCACAATTTACTTTGCAAACTGACTTTCGTAAGCTAATACCAGTTCTGAATCTCCTAATAATGACTGATAATGCAAGATGTCAAATGCTTTCATTTCGACGTCTGATAATTTGTGGAGTTCAAACGTATATATCAATCTCAATTATAAAAATGTTAATAAAATTCTACTAAACTATCGTATTATTTCTACTCTTAAAATCGATTTTACTTAGAAAATATTAGTAGCAACTTAATAATAGTAATAACTGCTTAGTGCTGTGTAGAAACATAAACTAAATGTGGTGCATGAAAAATAAAAAATTTGAAATATAATGATCAAATGAAGTAAGCAAATTAATTTCTTTAAAACAGGTCTTCAGGTTGTGCTCAAATCTATCATCAAGGCAATGGCACCTCTGTTACAAATTGGTCTGTTGGTTCTTTTCGCCATCGTGATATTCGCTATTATCGGCCTCGAGTTCTATTCCGGAACACTCCATAAAACGTGTTATAGCATAGAAAATATTCGTAAGTATCTTTTTTGATTAAGTTTATTCTACGTAAATGCAAACAAAAGTAAAGTCAGATATATAATTCACAAACAATTTCTGAACAAAAAACACTCTTCAACTGGACGCATTTGCTAATTAAATTGTTGACAGTTTAAGGGTATTTCATAAAAACACAATTAGTTTAGCTTTAAAAAAAGTTATGTATTTAGAAGTATATGTATATTGTGAGGATTATTACTCATAAAATTGATTAAGGGACAAGAAAGTAAGTTCGGTAGATCAGAAATTAAAATATTTAATTTTTAATTAAAGATAAGTGCCAAAAGTTCGGCGAAACAAAATTTATTTTATGAACAATAAAAGTTTGGTTCGATACATTTGTCAAGCCTATACTTGGAATTTTCGATACAAATAGTGAGTAAAACTCGTCAGCCGGAAGGGATGCTCTGAGCACATTTTTCTAATTTTCAACCTATGTCAGCAAAATTTACAGACATCATTTTTGACAGACAAAAGAGAATTTCTTTTCTTATTTTTGTACAAAGAAATAAGAAACTAAATCATTTTTAAAGTAGAAGCAAGAACATTTTATTCTGGGAATGGCTACTACACTGAGAAAAAAATGCTATTGAATCAAATACATTCATGCTATTGAATTCCATGTCATTACTTCATTGACAGATTTAATAGTTCATAAGCATAAACCTTTAAAGCAAAAGTCTGAAGTTTTTGAAATAATAGCATGGTGCTATCAAATCGCTGCTATCTACTCAATTGTTAATTTACTTAAATCAATAGCATATTTTAATATTTATTTAACATAGTTCTCTTAAAATGTTGTCATGGTATTTTTGAAAAAAATATTTGAGTATTTGAATCATATAAGAAACTGTAGAATTGTAAACACCCTGCTTTAGATTTGATAGCATATGCTTTCGTTTCGAATAAACGGTGTATTTGCGGACTGCCAATAGCAGATGTTATTGAATCCTTAGGCACTGTATTCGGCCCATTTGCGCGTAGGTCTTGGCAATGTTCTTCCCCCACCTCTTGGATTGTAGCTTATATGGGAGGTTCGTGAAACGGCTACCAGCGAGCGTATGGCATAGTGGTTAGAGCGTCGGGCTTTAGGCCCAGGGGTCGCGCGTTCGAGACCTCTCAGCGTCAAATATTTTAATTTATAAGTTGTGCGTTAGAATTAAGATGTATATGTTATATGTATAAAAATAATGTAAAAATGTTATAAAATAGTAAAAATAATAAATATAAAATATAATAAATAAATACAAAGATTCCGTACAACTGATAGGATGTTACCAGTTAATGAGAATTAATATTTATTTTGACTCATTATATTTATCTCCCAAAAGTATGGTGTTGTTGCTTCAAAGTCAGATACTTTCGATTTGATAGCACCATGCTATCAAATTGAAAGCATTTGTATATAATGTAACAAACTGCTACTTTAGGGGTAACATTATATACTATTCTTCTGTAGGAATGACTTATTGATACAATAGAACTTATTTTATTAAATCTACAGCATATACATATATTTCAAAACAATTTGCTGATAATGCAACTAATCATGGTTTGATTCAATAGAAGCGACACTTTAGAATCATAAAAGCAGTGCTTTAGATTTAATAGCATATGCTAATGGCAGCCCGCAATGACACTATTGAATGAACCAAAGACAGATGTCATTGATTCAATAGTATTTTTTTCTCAGTGTAAACAAAATTCCGAGAACATGTTTTACAAAACTATTAACGTTCTTATCACTACACGAGTGATTAAACTATTCGACAATCAACTCACACGCGATAATCAGAAGAAAATCTCTGTATTTTTAGCAATAAATATTTTGAATCTAGAAAAAACAATTAATTAATTCAATTATGTACTACAAGATTGTAATTTGACAGCACACTTCAAAGTCTTGCATCATTTCTTTATATTTATCAATAAATTGAGGTATTTCTTTATAAATACGTGCAGCAGGACAATTTTAAGATTTAGTATTTCAAAAGATATCAGTATTGTCATTAAACTACACGGAAAGAAATAATTCATGAAACATTCAGGAACTTTGTACTTGAATTAAGGGCAAGGAAGTAGTAGTTTAAACTTATGTAATTTAGGTACTGAAAAATTCTTGTAGATTAGATATAAATTTCAAATATACCATTTACCATGCATAGAAGTCGAAAACTTGTTCCGTAGTTTTCTCTGAAATATAAAGTGATGAACTATATTTCAATTTCCACATTACAGTTCAAGGACTTCTCCTGAATTTTCGTGAATCGTTAATGAAAGTTTATTAAGAATCGTGAAATTTTCTCTTGTGCCCTAAACTTATGAATAAGCTCCGTACTTATTCATGAATAATTTTTTCCGTGTAACATTAACAAAATGAAAAAAAATGTAAAACAACAGTAATATCTTTCGGAACTGCTGGTATTATTATTACACATGAAATCTTGCTACTTACAAGTCACTTTGGATCCATCACGAAATCTTAGTAACTGAATAACAAATTTACTAGCGATAAAGTTAAACTGAATCTCAACGAAATAGAAAATATCTAACGTATTCTGTATTTCTGTTCAAACCTACACATGTTGCTGTTCAATGTTTAAGCAACTAAGCTCACTCGAACGACGTAATAACGTGAAACGTTTGAAGCTGTGCCTTAATTGACTGGAAAGTTACTAAATCAAGGACTGCATACATAATTATAGTATTTGTCATTCTCCTACTGTATTAATGTATGAGTGGGAGGCAAGAACAGTTGCCACCATGAATCTGAAATCCTACATAACCACCTTAGCTTTAAAGTAAATGAATTGTCAAATTTGATTCCGTTTGGTTTGGAAATTAATCATTGGCTGACCCACATGACTAACAGTCTGGAAGAATCCAACATCACGACGGACGTAATTAACTGCATTGTGTTATACAAGATTTACATTAGCCAAACGCTATCTTGAGTTCATAGAGAAGTACAAATCTGACGTTAGAAAAAGGATAAAGCTCTTGAATGTAGAACACTGAAGATACCAACTAAAATTAGTTAGAATATGAAAACTAACAAGTTATCCTACATTAAGTTTCCGTTAGTTAAAACTATTAGCGCCTCTTCTAAGCACCATAGAAAACGCATTGTCCATGTTTCTAGTGTAGACTATAGAATCTTCATAATAGGTTTTCATGTATATTACAGCAAATATTTTCTCTAACCAAGTACCAGTTACATTCGTTTAAGAAAAACCGTGTGATTTTCTTATTGTTTAATTTGTGGATGTTTAAAATGTTGATTTATTTTTCAGAACAAATTGTCAAGGAAGGAGACCTGCCAAACCCATGCTATACAGACGATCCGAGCTTGGCTCCTCTAGGTGCCCACGTGTGCAACGTCAGCACTTCGATTTGTGCTGATCGCTGGGAGGGACCAAACAACGGCATCACAAGCTTCGACAACATCGGATTCGCCATGCTCACCGTCTTCCAGTGCATTACTATGGAGGGTTGGACTGCCATATTATACTGGGTAATGCAAGATATATGTTCTTCAGTGTTAATCTTCTTTTTCTTTCCAAGGTATTGCTTCGTATAACAATTTTTGGAAAGAAAGTCAAATTTTCACTACAAAATTGTTGTAAAATTTGCATTTTTATCGTTATTTTAATCAAAGTGCAAAGATTTATAATTACATTTTATCAAACTCGTCTATACAGATGTTTTAATTGAATTACCAACTTTCCCAGCTTGTACATTAACTGTAAATATTAAATATAAGTTTGATAAAATTGATCTTTTAAAATACAAGTCTCAGGAATATGAAATATGGAACTGCTTTTGTAATATTTAAAAGTCACCTATTTTATATCACTCTAATGCGCCATGGATTCTTCCTAGAATTATTTATTTAAATTTTTTGTAATTTTACATAATTAATTTTAAAACAGAATCCAAACATAGGGAAAGGAAGGACAAGACGGACGACTTGCCTTAATTTACAAACTAATTGCTTAATAACGATAATTTTTCTTGTATGTTTTCTTTCTTTCTTTTTTTGTTTTATGTAAGATATGAAAAGCTAGTACCAGGTATTTTGTAGCACGTGCTGCAAGATTATGTAGTGGTGATTAGCTCGATCGACCCAATTCAAAACACATAATTATTTTGGGACGTTTGCTCCCTTGTCGACGCTTAAGAACATCTGCCTCTTTGCCTCGTCAAGAGCTTTTCTGAAAAAGGCTTATTAGATTCACATACGTGGAATATAACAGCTTCTTGCGCTCCTGTCTTGTTGTTGTAATTATTTCTGTCGTTTTGCATGGGTGTGACCAGACTCTCAGCATGTTTTAAGTGCGGAGTTGCCTCGTTGGCAGCAACAACTTTCTCAGTTAACGACGAATCGTTAAGATGGCGAAATTCCTTTGGTCTTACGGTTCTCTAACTTCTCCCACACCTTTTGCACTTCAGAAGTATTGTCAGCTAAGGCCTTGCGGTTTGACTCTCTAGCTAATTTTAAGAGATTTTCGCACTTCCACGACCGTAGACTGTCAAGAGCTGAAATCTATCTCCCTTTTTAGCTTGCCAAAAATACATATGAATATGTCTTTGACAAACGCAAACAAAAATCGTCTATTAGGGACCCTAATGGTATCCTAGCTCCCTGGTGATTCTAAGTAGCGACTTTTCTGCTACATCTTTTTCAACCCTCGATCTTTGATTCTTTGCCTTTTCGGAAAATATGTCTTCCTTTTCTTTACTTCTCTTTCAAATTGCTCTTTGGAGGTGGTCCCTTCTCTATCTTTTAATGCATGACTACATTTCTAATAGTCTGACCTGAGTCGAGACTTTGAGTTAGTGCTTGCGTTAAATAGTGCTCGTTCTTTTTAAGCGCCAAAAACTGGAATATTTTTAATGAAAATTATTGACATTGTGGCAAATGGTGACAATATTGCCTTACATATATATTTCAGTATTGTTAATATAAGATGATACGAAGTAAACAAAGTTAAATTTAAACTTTGAAGATAGCGATTTGACATACGACATACACTGCTTGTCGAATCAATATCTTCATAGTTTAAACTTGACTTTGTTTACTTCGTATGATCTTGCACTGACAATATTCAAATATATAAGTCAATATTATTATTTTTTGTGCTATTTTCAATAACTTTGGTAAAAAATATCCAAGTTTTTGGCGCTTAAAAAGAACAAGCACTACTTAGCGCAAGTACTAACTCAGAGTCTCGGCCCTGGAGTTTCTCCTTAATCCTTTTTCTCTCCTGCTTGCCATCATCAGTATATATTTAAGATCTCAACAATATTTGGGATCACGTTAGACTGCCTTTTTTGCTTCTCCTTCAGTTCAGAGATTCATTATCTGAATTTCTTTAGACCCTTCTGAATCTCTGCCTCAACTTTTTATTGGACCTTGATCTTGTTCAACCTAATCCCTAGTTCTGCCTTCATATCCATGAAGATATTCTCTTCCTCCAAATGCACTCGGCGCGATCTATTTTGCTAGGAGGGCTCTCGGCATCCTAGAGGTCCGGAACCAGTATCGAGATCTGGAACTAGCAGAACCCGAATTAACTGGATCCAGACGATTTAGAAGAGCTTAAGTTTTTCAGAGCCTTATTAAAATCGGAACCTAATTTAGACAAGAACATAACAACTCGTCCCAAGATAGCGACTGAAGGATAAGTGTCTAGCCGGTCCTAAGATTTCTCATGACAAAAGATTCTCTCTCTTTATGTAGATCCTTTTTTTTAATGTATGTAACAACATTTCAATTAATTTTTTTATTTAATTCTTAATATGAAGGCAAGATGGTATATGAGTTATTTTGAGTCAAATACAGTCTGGACTTAGTTACGCACGTCAACAATAATCTATTTTTTCATAAAAGAAAAGAGACAACAACATTATATTTATTTGATCACAATATATTTTCTTAAGATTTTGACAAGATCTTGATTGAATGCACCTCTAACTATATTGTATGTTCTGCATTTTGCAAAAGAGCGCATTGTGTCTTTGCTGGTACACTTGACAAAAATGAAGTTCCAATTTTATATGCAAAATTTTTTAATCAAAATAGATTGGATTTTATAAACCCCATCTTATTTCTTAGAGGTATCCTATGTTACCCGCAATCTGGAGAAGGTAGGAATATCTAACTTTTCTAACACTGTTAGTTTTCTCTTTAATTACGTAACAGATGTTCCTTGCAAGATTCAGTCATAGGATACTGATTACCAAAGATAATTATTAGTATGAAAACGTAGTATAAAAACGATATTCTCAGTTTTCCAGGGGCGGCACCAGTTGTGTGGATAGTGTAGTAGTCCACACACCAGATTTTTTCGTGTGTGGATTTCCACACACCATAATATGGATTAATATTTTTTTAAAAGTTTTCTATTATTAAAAGCAATGCTTATAGTTACAATCTGCGCAAAAAGTGTATAAATGAAATAAAAAATTGTCTTGTGAAGAATGATAAAATTGATTAAGGTAATAGTTACATCAAAAACTTGAGTCTTTACGCCCCCCCCCCCCACCCTTCAAAAATCATCTGAACTCCACACACGATGTGGACCTCATTCGCCGCCCCTGCAGTTTTCTTTAGCTTCAAACCACTTTAAGTTACACCGTCTTGTCCCCACGCTCCCTACTCGGTTCTGAAAGAGCTTTCATATGTTATTTAAAGTAATTCTATAAACTTTGCTGACAAAATATTCAATATTTTAAGAGAATGTATACGGAAGAATTTTACCTTCATCAAAAACGTTATTCTTCAATGCATAATGCTTATAAATCAAACGTTAGTAACACGTGAATTTGTCTTGTAAGAAAAAGGATTTAAGACAATAAGTTTAATATAATTTAGTTAAAGTAAAATAAAATGGATGTAAATGCACTAAACAACAGTCAAAAAACTTTATTTGTCAATTTTTAACAATATACTGTAATTCTAAATGTAAAATTATGCCGGAAAATTGTTGACACCCTTCAACAACAAGTTGAAATTTTGTTCTCTCTCACCTAAAATATCTATCTTTTTCTAAAATTTTCAATTTTTTACGTGCTTTTTTACAATTTTGAACAAAATTAAATATGGGTTTAAAAAACTTTTGATATGAAAAAATATTGAAAATTCTAAAATCCGCAAAATTTTTTGTTGTAATTTTATCATTGTAGGGTAAGTTTAAATCCAAAATGTTGCTAGAAAAAAATTTGTCACCCCTAAACAATGCGATTTATCAAATGTTGAAATTACAGCGGTGCCTCACTTTAAAGTGCTCAGATCAGAGTTAAAGTGGTATCGATTAAATGTAGATCTAATTTCTGTACAGTTTCCTCGAGGCTACTTGCTATGTTATTCAAATGCATTGATGGGCCCTTAAGCTTCCTTCCTCTAAAAAATCCATCCTTCTCATCTTCTCCAGCTGCTTATTCTTTGCCTCTGTTCGGGCACAAAAATCGTCAAGTTGAAGATCGATTCAGTAAAGCCTATTTGAAATGTCAAATCTTGGCTTTGGTTAACTCCCGTGAAGAAACTTCCCTAAGTTTCCTTGCCTTATGCTGAAATCTAATAGGTTTCTAGTATGGAAAAATATAGGGAAATGGTTTGGCCCAGGTATATTTTGTGACGCTCGAATCTTGTCAGAAGTTCCTTGTGGGGAAATATAGCAATGGCCCTACAAGAACCCTACGATGGCCTTTCGAAAACTCTCATTTTACTAAAATTGTCATTTAAGCATGATTTTAGGTTACTTTGTTAAAATTTTATTTACTATAAAGAATAAAATTAAAAAATGAATAGAAAATTAAAATCTTTTAAATTTTCAAAAATAAGAATCGTTTTGTTAAATTTTAAAGATCCTTTATGATTTAAGAAGATATTTCACATGATTTTTGTCTCATAATAGGTACTTAGAACAAGATTTTATACAAACATTCAAATTATATTTATTTAATTTGAAAGAAAAAAAGTTTTTTATCTTTTAAATAACATTAAATAATGAATAGAAATTTAAGATTAGAATTACAGAAATTACATAATTATCAGAACAGTGTATTAAATTTCTTAAAAAATTTTTAAGAAACTCCAGAAAACTTAGAAAATTGATGTTTACAACACCATAACTTGATTGTAAAAAGTTTAATTAATTATTTTAATTCAATATTTTAATATTTCACTTTAAAATGAATTATTTTTAAATATAATAATAAAGTGATGAAAAATTATTATCAAATAAAGAAATAAATAACAATAGTTTAATAATTTTAACATACCTGAGGTTATTATTGAAAATCTTTACTTGCTCATATTTTGGAAGATTCCCGGGAATTTTTCTTCAACTTATACATGTGGGAAAAGATAAAAAATTCATTTCAGAGTTTAGGCAATAAATTTCCTCAACAAATGTTTGTTGATATTATAAAATATTATTATTTCCTTACAAAAATTATTATTTATAAACAAAATAACCTAAGATCATGGTTATGTGACAATTGTAGTAAAATGAGAATTTTCGATATGCTCTCATAGGGTTCTTGTAGGGCCCTCACTGTGTTTCCCCATAAGGCACTTCTGACAAGATTCGAGCGTCACAAAATTTACCAGGGCCTCATTATTTTTCCCCATCAGATTCATATTAGTAATAGGGAAGTCTTACAAGGTCCCTACCAAAATCCTACTGAAAATTCTCCACGGGCTATTCTTAGTTTAATGCAGGAGATTATTTCGTCTACTAATACATTTTTTTCGTCAAGCATTGTTTTGCCCGGTTTCTGCAACTCTGAATTATTATCGCACAGTAATCAGTACTCAAAGTTTTTATGCTTAAAAGATCGAACCGAGGTCGTCTATATAAGACCTAGCATTTGTAATTTTGTCTGCTGAAGTCTCTCTGTGATTGACCGCCTGTAATGTGCCTCAAAGAGTGTTTAGATCTTGCTCTTTGTTTCGATATTTATTTGTAAACATTTAATTTTCTACTTTTGTTCAACCTCCTTAGCAGTATTTTTTTTAGATTCGACAGATGAAACTTGACACTTTATATTTTCATAATGATAAAGAGGAGCCTGGTTTTTTTCCTGGTAATTTTGCAGGGATGCGTACGTAAATAGTCTGATTCACTATATATGTGCCAACTATAGTGAATCAGACTATTTACGTACGCATCACTGTAATTTTGTTACAACCGAATCTTTTCCATAGTTGCAATACGCCCCTTGCTATGAAAAGTGATTCTTTGCTGATTCCTTTTCCCAGAAGCCTCGGATCATTTCTGGGAGTATTCCTGGATCTCAGTTCTTAATTCTTTTTTTAAGTGAAAGAATTCTCCAACATTCTCTACTTGTTTCTAACTTGCAACTATCCATAATTAAATATGTTTGCCACAGATGCTCTCATTATTTGAGAGTATTCTTCTCCGGTTGTGATGTACACGGAATTCAGTATCATTAGAAAAATAATTGGTTGTTTATCAGTTATCCTAAATATATATTGTAGTTATGTCAAAATTGTAGTTAGGTCATGCAAACCAGTCGGTTTTCAAAAACTCCAAATGGCGGATCCAATATTGCGGTCAAATTTTCAAAAATTAGAAGAATTTTTATAAAACTTTGTATTTGGGGATCTTCGGGATAACTGATTACGCAAAACGATTAATTTAATTTTATTTGAATTCATTACCGCATTTTATGTCTTTAAGGTATTAGTTTAAAAAGAAGTTATGTGGGAAAAATATCAGAAAAAATAATTGAACTGAACATGATTATTTTTAATTTACGGGACCTTAAATTATTTAAACTTAGTGTAAAAAACTTTTAGGCTGGGCGTTTTTGATTCCGTTTTTATCAGCGTAAAGTATGAAAAGACTTGTATTTTAAAGACAATAATTTCAAAACTCAAAATTTTATGTGCTTCTTATTAATATCTGTTTTGTGTGTTCATACTTTTCTAGCTTTATAAATTTTGTTTGTCAGTACGTGCACAGTATAAATATTTATATTTGTGTTACTTTATTGTTCTTTACAAATTGAAAATTATAAAATTCTTTTATAATCTCTTATAACTGTGTGCTTTTCTTCTTACTATGTATTTCTTCTGTGTTTATCAATTTCTATTTTATAACCACTTTTCATTCTATGATTTGTTTGCCGTTTACGCATGATAAAAATGTTAAAAATAAATCATGCTGCAAAAAAATCTATGATGTTAATGAATGCTAACACTGATGTATATATTCACCTTGCTCAGTATAACACTGTCAGTTTCAGCTATCTTCACGTCGTATTGATGTCTCCAATTCATCTTCATTCACAACCCAATCGCTTTGCTGTTACTAATAATATTAAATTTAATTCAAAATATAAGGGAAGGGTGTTAAAAGATCAGTATAGAACATTTTCAAAAAGGTTTCTCTATCTCAGGACTATATATATGTCCGTACTAATTTGAAATAAGGAAAAGCGAAAGCATGAGAGGATATAGATAACCTTCTTTCTTGCACTCTTAGCTCTCTAGAAACTCTTGCAAAACTAACACTTTTTTCAAATCAAAATTTGTAGCACCCTACCTTATTTTTTGATGATTTATTTTCTCAAAAGAACTAAGAAACTATTTGAGGCAGTCAGTTTCCCTTTGTAAATTACTTATAAAATATATGTACAGATTTAAGACATCCCTTTGCAAAAATTTTGAGTCCTACCTTTAAACACCATTAGCATATTAAAATCATTATGTGCAATTATGAGTTACTTATTTATACAATTTCAGTAATTACGGTATCAATAGCTTTTATTTATGAACTTAACTTATCTTTGTAAGTGCAACACTGAATTAAATAATTAAAAGATTTTTTTAAACAAAATTTAAATTAAATTTTAAATTGTAGTATTCTTGATTTTTCAAAATTAGAAAGTATCAGAAATAAATGTGTTGCACATGAGTTTCAAAACTTTAATCAATTTTTAAAAATCTCAGAAGTGTTTGATTATAAAGTTTGACATTTTAAGCAATAAGGTGTTACATAAAACTGTTTATTAACGTGGATGTTTGTTACACGTGTGGTAATCAAGGGTACCTGAGACATGTACGAGTACACAAACATCAACGTAAATCAATTGAGTTCACTTGAGTCCCGTGTTCCTTACGAAACTTCTTATTTCAAAGGCATAAATAAACCGATTTCAGATATCTGCAGGAAGACACTGATAGTCTTTAATTTCTTTGGCCGTATGAAAATGACGTTCATGTTATCACAGGGAAAAAATACGCGGGCCATGCGTCAGTTTTTTTCCAAGGGTAAAAATGGACGACATTTTCATACACTGTTAAAAATTTCTGTATTGTGCTTCACATACATGTATATAAAATTTAATTTAACATACAATTATATTAAATTTAATATAAATTATCCTAAATCTAATATAATGTATATTAAATTTGCTATACATGTATCTGAGAATTCATAACGTTAAATGAATTCTAATATACATGTATATTAAATTTAATATAATTGTATGTTAAATTGAATTTCATATACATGTATGTGAAGCACAATACAGAAATTGTTAACAGTGTACGTATACGAACAAATGAATAGATTTTGACCCTGTCTTTATAAGAGTCTAAAAGCGCTATGTTCAATCACATGTTTATAACCAGGAGGACCTAAGAAGCTCACCCTGTCGAAATTTTTTATACGCACAAAATAGACACCAAACATATAGATTGGGTTACGGATCCTTTTACGGACCTGGCTGTGTTTATGCCTGTGGAATAAAAGTTACTTTCATGTACCGAAATATGGGTCTTACAAACAAATTAACGTCATGTTCATTTCATCTTCACTTCATGTGTGGTCGTGTCTCCTTGTGATGTATTGCTTAAGGGTAGAAAAAATAAATTAAATTCCACAAACTGATAAATTTTACAGACAAATGACGCTCTTGGTAGCACGTTCAACTGGATTTACTTTATACCTTTGATTGTCATCGGATCTTTCTTCATGCTGAATTTAGTTCTCGGTGTCTTAAGCGGGTGAGTTCCTTTTTATTTTACCTCTGTATTTAAAAATATTTACAGCTCTTATCATAAAGAAATAAAACAAAGAACTATGTTCTTTCTACATTGATGGACCATCAATATTCCAAACATATGGTCGATAAAGCTTCTAGAAACAATTCTTTTAATAGGGAGTTTTCTAACGAAAGAACACGCGTTGAAAGGCGAGCAGCGTTTCACAAACAGAAAAGAAAACATCTCTTCACGACTGCATTCAGTTCCTATTTAAAATGGATTACTCAAGCAGGTTACAATTGTTTAATAAAAACTTTTGAAACTCAGCTAGTAAATTTGATTAAAGCTGGACACTTTAAAGTTAATTTTCGTCTATATTTTATGATTTAAAATCACTATCTGTTCATTTCTCATATTTAGTTAAATGCACAAAAATGAATATTATTTTATAACTGCTGCTATCTATTTGTTTTTATGAGGCTCAATGCAAAACAAATTAATTTAAAAACAGGGTAAAAGTACGTATCTTTGTTGCATGAGTTTGAATTCAATGAAGGTATGTAGGTTTTGTACACCCAAATACTTAATTGCTGCCCCAGACAAAATTTATATCTTGCTCATACTTTCATGTACGTAAGACGTAAGTATTTGGCAATTGTCAATGCAATTAGTATGATTAAAGAACGTTCTAACCGACTTTTGCTAATTTCTTCAGTTGGAAAATCGTTAACAGAGAACTGGCAAGAAATACACTCTGGATGTCGCACAGTGGTCTGGATTTGGAAATTAGAGTCTACAATAACGTAGAGCACGCAGGTCTTGTCCGATTTTTAATTTCTTTTTTTAGAAATATTTGTTATTAAATTTTTAAGATATCGCTCGAAGATGATTTTTTAAATAAAGCTTCAAAATTTTTTTATTTATTTATAATCATTAAAAAAAAGTTTTTTTTTCCTTAAAGTAGTGCTCTTTTGTTAAATAATAGTCACATTCATTGAGAAAAGAAATGCATTAGTTAATAGCTTCTTAAAAAACATTATTAATCAGTGTCAATTAAAAAAAAAAAATGTCTATTTGTTATAAATAAATTAGTGACCAAATATTTTATTTTTAATAAATTGCGGTATTTCATAGTTTTAAAATTATATAAATAAAAAAGAGTATATTTTATAACATTTTGCATTCATGCATTATTGAAAAAACAATAATTAATTATTAGTTATTCTTATTAATTAAACAATTTTAATAAACAAATAAATAGTTAAGTTGTTTCTGAAGAGACGTACTTCATTTTTTCTACGAAGTTGACTAACACTACCTCCCAAATATTTCCTGTTTCTAAAATAAAAACAATGAAACAATATTGTTAGTTGTTTAAACAATCGTAGTTAACAAATGCTTAACTTTGTTAATTTTGGTATCAAATTACTCGATTTTTCTAAGAAATCATTTTAAAATAAACAACTTGCGATTGTAATTAACGACAAAATGTTACAAGAATTTATTAATCAATTGTTTAAACAATCTTAGTTAACAAGTCGATAACTTTGTTAATCTTAGTAAGAGATTAGTCGTTTCTTCTACAAAATATTTTTCAAATAAACAAAAAGCAGTTGCCCGTGAGGAAAAAATTCCTGGCAAGCCTGAATCCAGAAGTGGGTCTGATCTGGAACTGCCTGATATGGAAAACCGAATCTGGTCCAGATCTGGCCCTGATCTGATAACCAGAATAAAAATTTGGAAACCTTTGGATTAACCTGATCTGGAAGGCCAAATCTGGCCCAGCTCTGGCCCTGATTAGATTTGCCAGAATAAAAATTCGGAAACCCCTGGAATGATCTGATCTGGAAGGCCTAGTCTGGACCAGCTTTGGCCCTGATCAGGTAGGCCAGAAAAAATTATAAAAAATAGGTACAAATTTAACTTTTCTAAGATAAATATAGTTATTAGTTTTCCCAGAAATACTACAAGATAAAACAAAATGATTGAGTTTTTAAGGTTATTATATTTTGAATATTTTATTTAACGAGTAATCGGACATACAGTAAAAACAATCTTTTTGAAATATGTACGTAGAAAAAATAATTTTGAATATAAAGTTTTTTGAAAAGAAATGTCGAATTTTCCCTAGGATAAAACTAATAAATAAAAATTTAAATTAAGTCTTCAAAAGTTTTAAATGATTTTAACTCAAGTTATAATGGGTCATCTGAATTAGAATGATTCATGTTAATCAGACTTAAATAATTTAGAAGAAAATAGAAATTGCATTTTCTTTATAGTTTAAAATTGTGAAAACTTTATGTTTGTCTAACATCTACCAGGAAACATTAATTTATAAAATTATTAATTAATTTTTATCAAACAAACAAACAAATTTACATTTTTTTAATGTTATGCCGAGAAAACGACTTTTTTTACCTTAAAGTCGATCCGATTCCTAGGGTTATCCAAAAAACTTAAAAATGTTTTTATTTTATAAAATAACAAATTCTAGAAAAACTAGGCAATTTTCAGGAAAAAAACATTACAATTCTGGTCTGAACCAAGTCTAGTGTAGCAAAAAATAAAATTAGGCAAGCTAGTCTGGGCTAAATCTGGCCCAGTTCAGGAAACTTTGGTGATTCTATGGAAAAAACGTTACACTACTGGTCTGGGTCAAGACTAGTTTTGCCAGAACTAGTCTCAGGAAAACTGGTCAGGGCCAGGTCTGGGCCATGTTCAATTTTCCTCACGGGTGAAACTAACATGAAAACATTACAAAGATTTTTTAATCAATTGTTTAGACAACCTTTTCTTACAAATTTTTTAATAGTGAAATACAAAAATTTTTAAAAGTATAAACTTGAAAAAGATGAAGCCATAAATGTTAGTATTTGCAATATCCCATGTAAATATATAATGACGATAATAATAATATTAATAGTAATAATAATATTAAATAATAATATGAACGTGCTTTATGATGTGGGATTTTATCCAATTTCTAAAAGCTAGATATTTTCTTGTTCTTCTTAAAATTTCAGTTAAATAAAATGAGTTTATAATACTTTACTAATGATTTGAAAATGGTTTTGTAGAAGAAACGACTACTCTCTTACTGAAATTAACAACATTCTGCATTTATTAACTAACATTATTAAAACAATTGACTAATAAATTCTTGCAATGTTTTTTCGTTAATTCTAATCGCAATATTTCCAAATGATTTTGTAGACGAAACGACTAAACTCTTACTAGAATTAACATAGTTATCCATTTATTGACTAACGTTGTTTAAACAATTGACTAATTTCTTGTAATGTTTTTTCATTAATTCCAATCGCAAGTTGCTTATTTTCAAATGATTTCATAGACGAAACGAACAGTTTCTTACAGAAATTAACAAAGTTATGCATTTGTTAAATAAGATTGTTTAAACAATTGATTCATAAATCTTTGTAATGTTTTTCTCATTAAATTCAATCGCAAGTTGTTTATTTTAAAATGATTTCTTAGAAAAATCGAGTAATTTGATACCAAAATTAACAAAGTTACGCATTTGTTAACTAAGATTGTTTAAACTATTAACAGTATTGTTTCGTTGTTTTTATTTTAGAAACAGGCAATATTTAGGAGGTAGTGTTAGTCAACTTCATAGAAAAATTTAAATATGTCCCTTCAGAAACAACTCTACTATTTGTTTGTTAATTAAAATTGTTCAATTAATAAGAATAATTAATAATTAGTTATTGTTTTTTTAATACTTGAATGCAAGATGTTATAGAATATTCCCTTTTTTATTAAAATAATTTTAAAACTATGAAATACAGCAATTTATTAAAAATAAAATATTTGGTCACTAATTTGTTTAAAACAAATGGACATTTCTTTTTTTACTTGAAACTGATCAATAATGTTTTTTAAGAAGCTATTGACTAATTTATTTCTTTTCTCAATCAATGTGAGTTCCATTTAGAATGGAATTCTTAAAAATTTAATAACGAATATTTTTTAAAAAAATAAATTAAAAATCTGATAAGATTTGCGTGCTCTACGCTATTTGGAACTCTTATTTCCAAATCCAGAACACTGTGAGTATCAAAGTGAAGACACATGAGAGTATTTTTTTGACAAACTGCGTTTGTGTAAGGCCTTTAAGACTTTACCTAAGTTAATTGTAAGCATTTGTTAGAAACTGAATATGAATCGAATGATGGAACAAACAAAGATTCTTGAAATGATAGATTCAGACTGCGACAACAAAACGGGCAAAATTGAAATTGTTGAATCAAACGAAATATTTCCCGCGACTGTCAATTTTTTTTCGCCCAAAAATTAAAAACGAAGAATTTAAATTACCGATCGCTAACAACACAAGTAGCAAATACAATGAATCATTCGGGTGGTATATTAAAATCTGATATTCTATCGATTAAAGGGTCAGAGCGGATATTAGAAGCTAGGAGAAAACGAATCAACGAGTTAAGTCTGACATATTGACAGCACCTTCTCTAATCCAGGAATACAAAGTAGAATCAATTAACTTACTTAAGAAATATCGAATATTCGAATCTGTTCTACGATGAACATTTCGGAACTTAAGTGTACTGACTATCTATTTGTCAAGTTAAAAGTATGGATTTTTTTTAATATTTATTATATGTAATTATAAATTGTGAAAAAGACACAAAAATTAAAAAAAAAAAATTTTCTGCTTTTAAATTGAAGATGTATCAGAAAGCATATTAAAATAGTTTTGAAATGTTTTTAATGTACAAACAATAGTATAAAGACATAATACAGTCGACTCTCGATAATTTGAACTCCAAGAGGCAACACAAATAGTTCAATTTGTCGAGAGTTTTATTTATGGAATGTTTTAATTATTGCACTAAAAAAAGTAGGTATCTTAATTTAAGATAACTTTGTAGTCACTTTTAAGATGTTTCCGAAAAGTTCGCAAAAATATCTTAAAATGCATTAGTCTTCTAAGATGAAAGCTGAAATATAAGATACTTTAAACGTCTTAAATGTGACTAAAATGCATTTTAAGATGTTTCTTTTTACAGTGTGAATGAAAGTTTTGGAAGATTTAAATTAATAAGAGTTTCTTAGTGTTCCTTAGTATCTTCTCTAAAGAATAAGCTTAGTGTCGATTATTATTTGTCGATTTAAATAGAAAATTTAGTAACATGTAACTTTAATTACTTTTCCTAACAATCTCGCTTGTAAGTTTTTTTAAAAAAATGTTGTAATTTTAATTAATAACAGCTTATCTTGTTAACAAAAAGGTTCTCTACAACTTAACTACTATAATTTTAAAAAGTTTACGGTTTTTTTAAATTATAAATATTTGTTTTTAAAAAATGACAAAAAAAGGTTGGTTGAATCCATTTCAAATCATGCAGGTCGACTAACTTCAAGTTGTAGATTTGAATGCCGCTAAAATATGTTATTTTATATGAAAAATAAAAGTACACATACACTGAGAAAATTCTATCTGTGATGATTACAGAACTAACCTGTACTGCTCGGACGAAATGACCATTTCTGTTTTATTTACTTATTAACCTTGTTGTTCTTAAGAATATGTCTGCTAATTTTACAAAACGTTCTGTTATCTGTCATAAGCTGTACTGTACTTCGCATCAAATTTTTGTTCTGTTATTATTACAGGACCCAGTTAAAAATTCCTACGTAGGATCCCACGTAGGATCCTACGTGGTATCCTTCATAGTATCCCATATAGTATCCCATATAGTATCCCACATGGTTTCCCATAAAGGATCCTTAGAACAAGGAAACTTGTATACGATCCTTAAATGATACTGTACCAAGATCCTCCGTGGGATCCTATACTATAGGATCCTATATGGGAACCTTGACAGGATCCTATCGCCAAATTTTTTGTTGTTGAAATTATCAGGATATGGGATCCCACGTGTGTACCTATATAGGATCCTACATATAAATCAGGTAACTTATCAGGTAGGGTTCCCTTACGGGATCCCATGTGTGTTCCCATAAAGGATCCTACACACCGCAAAGGTTAGCAGGTGGGGTTCCTTTACAGCATCCTTCATGTGCCAGAGGTTAGCAGGTGGGGTTCCCGTGTGGGATCCCATATATGTTCATGTACAGGATCCTTCATGTCCCAGAGGTTTACAGGAGGGGTTCCCGTACGGGATCCTACGTGTGTTCCTGTACAGGATCCTTCATGCCCCAGAGTTTAGAAGGTGGGGTTCCTGTACGGGATCCTATATGTGTTCCTATACAGGATCCTTAATGTTCCAGAGGTTAGCAGGTGGGGTTCCCGTACGAGATCCTACGTGTGTTCCTGTACAGGATCCTTCATGTCCCAGAGGTTAGCAGGTAGGGTTCCCGTACGGGATCCTACGTGTGTTCCTGTACAGGATCCTTCATGTTCCAGAGGTTAGCAGGTGGGGTTCCCGTACGAGATCCTACGTGTGTTCCTGTACAGGGTCCTTCATGTTCCAGAGGTTAGCAGGTAGGGTTCCCGTACGAG
Organism: Ganaspis brasiliensis; assembly: GCA_037103525.1. Taxonomy (NCBI): domain Eukaryota; kingdom Metazoa; phylum Arthropoda; class Insecta; order Hymenoptera; family Figitidae; genus Ganaspis; species Ganaspis brasiliensis. The sequence goes on from JAZKLR010000298.1 coordinate 1,178,287, forward strand.
ATCCTACGTGTGTTCCTGTACAGGATCCTTCATGTCCCAGAGGTTAGCAGATAGGGTTCCCGTACGGGATCCTACGTGTGTTCCTGTACAGGATCCTTCATGTCCCAGAGGTTAGCAGGTAGGGTTCCCGTACGGGATCCTACGTGTGTTCCTGTACAGGATCCTTCATGTTCCAGAGGTTAGCAGGTGGGGTTCCCGTACGAGATCCTACGTGTGTTCCTGTACAGGGTCCTTCATGTTCCAGAGGTTAGCAGGTAGGGTTCCCGTACGAGATCCTACGTGTGTTCCTGTACAGGATCCTTCATGTCCCAGAGGTTAGCAGGTAGGGTTCCCGTACGGGATCCTACGTGTGTTCCTGTACAGGATCCTTCATGTTCCAGAGGTTAGCAGGTGGGGTTCCCGTACGGGATCCTACGTGTGTTCCTGTACAGGATCCTTCAAGTTCCAGAGGTTAGCAGGTCGGGTTCCCGTACGAGATCCTACGTGTGTTCCTGTACAGGGTCCTTCATGTCCCAGAGGTTAGCAGGTAGGGTTCCCGTACGGGATCCTACGTGTGTTCCTGTACAGGATCCTTCATGTTCCAGAGGTTAGCAGGTAGGGTTCCCGTACGTGATCTCACGTGTGTTTCTGTACACACTATACAACTCCTCACATGGCAATATACGCCGCGTCATATAGATATATGACTTTAATTAGATCCCGTAAGGGAACACCACCTGCTAACCTCTGGTACGAGCAGGATCCCGTACAGGAACACACGTGAGATCCTATACAGGAACCTGACCTTCTAACATGTAGGCTTTGTAGGATCGTGTACAGAAACACACGTGAGATCACGTACGGGAACCCTACCTGCTAACCTCTGGAACATGAAGGATCCTCTACAGGAACACACGTAGGATCTCGTACGGGAACCCCACCTGCTAACCTCTGAAACATGAAGGATCCTGTACAGGAACACACGTAGGATCTCGTCTGGGAACCCTACCTGCTAACCTCTAGAACATGAAGGATCCTGTACAGGATCACACGTAGGATCCCGTACGGGAACCCTACCTGCTAACCTCTGGGACATGAAGGATCCTGTACAGGAACACACGTAAGATCTCGTACGGGAACCCCACCTGCTGTAGAGGATCCTTCATGTTCCAGAGGTTAGCAGGTAGGGTTCCCGTACGTGATCTCACGTGTGTTTCTGTACACACTATACAACTCCTCACATGGCAATATACGCCGCGTCATATAGATATATGACTTTAATTAGATCCCGTAAGGGAACACCACCTGCTAACCTCTGGTACGAGCAGGATCCCGTACAGGAACACACGTGAGATCCTATACAGGAACCTGACCTTCTAACATGTAGGCTTTGTAGGATCGTGTACAGAAACACACGTGAGATCACGTACGGGAACCCTACCTGCTAACCTCTGGGACATGAAGGATCCTGTACAGGAACACACGTAGGATCCCGTACGGGAACCCTATCTGCTAACCTCTGGGACATGAAGGATCCTGTACAGGAACACACGTAGGATCTCGTACGGGAACCCTACCTGCTAACCTCTGGAACATGAAGGACCCTGTACAGGAACACACGTAGGATCTCGTACGGGAACCCCACCTGCTAACCTCTGGAACATGAAGGATCCTGTACAGGAACACACGTAGGATCCCGTACGGGAACCCTACCTGCTAACCTCTGGGACATGAAGGATCCTGTACAGGAACACACGTAGGATCCCGTACAGGAACCCCACCTTCTAAACTCTGGGACATGATGGATCCTGTACAGAAACACACGCAGGATCTCGTACGGGAACCCCACCTGCTGACCTCCATACTGTATAGGATCCTGTATAGGAACACATATAGGATCCCGTATAGGAACCCCACCTTCTAAACTCTGGGACATGAAGGATCCTGTACAGGAACACACGTAGGATCCCGTACGGGAACCCCTCCCGTAAACCTCTGGGACATGAAGGATCCTGTACATGAACATATATGGGATCCCACACGGGAACCCCACCTGCTAACCTCTGGCGCTTGAAGGATCCTGTAAAGGAACCCCACCTGCTAACCTTTGCGATGTGTAGGATCCTGTATGGGAACATACATGGGATCCCATAAGGGAACCTTACCTAATAAATTACCTGATTTATATTTAGGATCCTATATAGGTACACACGTGGGATCCCATATCCTGATAATTTCAAGAACAAAAATTTGGCGATAGGATCCTGTCAAGGTTCCCATATAGGATCCTATAGAATAGGATCCCACGGAGGATCTTGGTACAGTATCCCATAAGGATCGTATACAAGTTCCCTTGTACTAAGGATCCATTATGGGAAACCATGTGGTATACTATATGGGATACTACATGGGATACTATAAAGGATACCACGTAGGATCCTACGTGGGATCCGACGTAGGAATTTTTAACTGGGGATTAGGAGGAAAAAAATTACCTTTAAATACAGTGGTCTGTCATAAAAGAAAGTTAAATTATTACAAAACTCATTATATAAAGCTGTAAGGTTCCTTTAGGCACAGAGTGCAGTATAGGCAAGATAATTTTACAGAACTGCTTTGTAAGCATTACGTACGCAACATTAAAGAAGGTAACGTTCGGCAGCTTTCGGCTTCTTCCGGCATCTTACGGCTTCACTCGGCAACAGACGACGCTACACACGACGTTGTAGTTCATATAGACGGGTCAAAACTAACTGACATGTGCTATGATAGCTGTGGTCGTTAAGGCGTTCGCGATAGGGTCGGGTCGCGCGAGTTCGAATCTCTCACCATGCGAATTTGTTTTCAAATAGTTAAAAAAAATATATTTATAAGTAACAGGAGGGAGGGTGTATCAGTAAATAAGTGTAGGTTACGTGCGAGTTGTGTTGTACATAAATTGACTGAAAGAGAACAACTGAAAAACTAGAAGAAAAATTTTTTATATGTGAACAGGTTAAATTACAGAACTGTTTTGTAACGTTTCACGGTGAGTTTATATCTTCTTCCAAGTTATAACATAAGTCTTTCTTAGACTCTTTAATACTCGTTAAGTATATTTTGTCCTGTAATTTTATCACTACGTACGTTAATTTCTTTGTTTCTGGAACATTAAATAGTATGAGACAATCTCGTTTTTTTTATAACATCATTTTATTTACTATTTACTGAAGGTGGCGTTTCGTCCGAGCAGTACCATAGCAGTTCTGTAATCGTTACAGATATAATTTTCTCAGTGTATTTTTTATTAATATTATTAATATTATATTATTTTTTAGTAATATTACAATCAATATTACTAATATTACGGGATGATGTTACAGCGATATTAAAATGTCCGCGTCAAAGTAATATTACAGGGTAATATTGAGGTAATTTTACAGTAATATTACAATGAAATATCCCAAATAGCACTGAATATTCCAAAGGAATATTCCATTCATATTCCGGGAATGTAGAAATGTCCGACTACTAGAATATTCCTTTTTTACATTCCTGGAATATTCCATCGGAATATTAAAAAATAATTCTAATAAAACGTGTGATAAATATTCTCATTGAATATGCCGAGAATATTTCTACGCAATATACCTGAAATATTCCTACGGAATATACCCAGTGGAATATATCAGGAATATTGCAGGAATATTCCATTGGAATTTTCATAAACTTTTAAAAGCAATGAAAAAAAATATTTTTAATATTTCTAAATTTATTAATTCTTATTAGAATTATTTATTATTCTATTTGTACTCTTTATAACAAATTAAAAATTCTAAACGCGATCGGAGGATTCGAACCCTAAACCTAAAACCTATCTAACGATTTAACGCTTGCAGCTATTGTATCGGTATGAAAATAAGAAACAAAACCGAGTAGATATACTTTTAACACATATCTAAAATAGTTGAAGTTCATCCAGCTTTATTGTAGAATTTTCATACCGATAAAATATCTGCGAGCGTTAAATCGTTAGATAGGTTTTAGGTTTAGGGTTCGAATCCTCCGGTCGCGTTTAGAATGTTTAATTTGTTATAAAGTGTACAAATAGAATAATAAATAATTCTAATAAGAATTAATAAATTTAGAAATATTAAAATTTTTTTTTTCATTGCTTTAAAAAGTTTATGAAAATTCCAATGGAATATTCCTGCAATATTCTTGATATATTCCACTGGGTATATTCCGTAGGAATATTTCAGGTATATTCCGTAGAAATATTCTCGGCATATTCAATGAGAATATTTATCACACGTTTTATTAGAATTATTTTTTAAAATTCCGCTGGAATATTCCAGGAATGTAAAAAAGGAATATTCTATTAGTCGGACATTTCTACATTCCCGGAATATGAATGGAATATTCCTTTGGAATATTCCAATGTTCCAATGGAATATTCCAGGAACATGGATGGAATATTCAGTGCTATTTGGGATAATGTACAGAAAATTTGTGCCTCCAAATTTTGAACCTTTGTAAGAGAACCAACTGACCAAGAATAAGGTAGATTTACTTTACTTTTAAAAACCTTCTTTATCAATCAAATTCAAATATAATATACAAGCAGATAGTATACTTTAATTTCTTATATTAACTAATTCCGCGCCTGTTGTTTCTAGAGACAACTTATTAAAATGTTTATAATATCACTGATATTAGTATTAATGAAGTAATTCGGAGTAACTCTTGTATTTACGAAATCTTCAAGTTTTTACTGGTAAAAAGGTCTAAGTTTAGAAAAAAACCCAATAGATATTTAGAAGGTAGACGCTTTAAGGGGTTACATTGGGTTTTAAAGCTTCAAAAAATAGAAAAATATCGTGCATACCACTCTAAATTTAGTAAATTTATAATTTTATATTTCCAATCTGCAAGCATCAATTGATTATTTTTTTTTTAGATAACAAAAATTCCGCCAATATCCTGAAAAATTCGACTTTTTGAACGTTCAACTTTAAATGCTTTTTTCTCAAAACTCAATTTTTAAAGACGGTGGACACGATTTCTTGAAAACTAATACACCGATCTTCTTAAATTTGGACACTTCTTGTCAAAAAGTGTGTAAAAAATGGTATTTTTTGCACAAAACTCTGCCAAAAATTCAAAATTTTTTTATACCCTTCGTTCAAGCACTAGCCAGACTCACTACTAACAGAATATTTTTCGTTTTTTAATTTTGGATGATTCTACATAGAATTATCATGTCCACCGCAAAAACATTTTTTTCTTAGTGGTGTTAGAACGTCAGTCCTCAATGACTCAATTTTTATAATTTTTTAATGAAATTTATAAAATTTATTCTTGAAATATTGTACTTTTTTGTGATAAAAGGGCTAAATAAATTAAATTGTTTATTATATAAAAAAAATTATTAAAAAATTATTTTTTTGGGCCTTTGAAACCCATGTAACCCCTTAAACCTCTCGTCTATTTAGCTCTTAGGATACATTTGTAATATCACCTTTTCGTAATATTACTATAATATTAACTTAATATTAAATTGTAATATAACATTGACGCGGACATTTGAATATCATAATGTCAATATCACTGTAACATCATCCCGTAATATTAGTAAAATTGAATGTAATATAGCTACAATATTCACGTAATATTACCTGCTACTTGGGTATTTTTAACGAAGTTACAATCATTTGAATTTTAAATGGTAAAACTTAAAAAAAAATTGGTTTCGCCTGTACTTAGTGCTGCCCACGAGACGAGAAGAGACGAGATTTCATACAGTCTCGTCTCGGTCTCGTTAAATATCAAAATTGCAGATCTCGGTCTCGGTGTCGTTGAGTATTAAAATTTTAGGTCTCGGTTTCGACAAATATGGCCTCGATGTCGGTCTCGGTCTCGCAGTCTCGATCAATCTACTTGCTTTAATGCGAGTAATTTAGAATTAAGTTAAAGAAAGTGTTACACAAAATATAAGAAGTTAACTATAGCTTTTAATAAAAGTTGAAAATTGAGTGCAAGTTTTATTAAATTTTATTTTTTACTTTTAGTACATAATATTCATTAAAATAACTCGTAAAATAAGATAGTATTATACTTAATTTTTATCGACCTTAGAAATATTTTGTTACCAAGTTTAAGATAAATCCCTTAATATTTGTTCAAGTTATTTAATTTTTTACATTACTACGAAAGGCATGGTTGATTTTTGAACTTATATGATACATTATCATTCAACTAATTGAAGTATCATATACCTACTATGAATTTTTTCCAAGCTATTTCATCCCTTTACAGTAATATACTTTAGATAATTTTCTTCTTAGACTTTCTTAAAAAAAATTCTGCTCGCTATTACCCCAAAATTTTGCAATTTTGGCAAAATTGTCGAGGTAATGGCGAACAGCAGTTTTTCGCGATTCAAGGTCACCTATAAATTCTACTAACTCTTGTAATTATTCTAGGGAAGTGACGTAACAAGTAAATGTAAAAGAAAATCGACAGAATTGCCTTTTAAAATAAAAAACTTACGCTATTCGTGAAAATAAAATTTTTTTTTCGGAATTACCCCAACTGACCCTAAATAATATAATATATAATTGAATAATAATAATTAAATTTAATTTATTTTATTAATTATTTATAAAAATATAACAAAAACGTTTAGTTAAAAAATATTTGTCTGTTTAATTAATTACATAAATTATTTATAGAAATTAATAACTTAACTTAAAAATAATAAATAAATTCTCGTAATAATATTTTATTTTTTGTTTTAAATTTTTGTCGAGAGTATCGGTCTCGAGAAACTTTGTATCGGTCTCGTCTCGGTTTATTCTAGATGAGTCTCGTCTCGGTCTCGTCTCGGAAAACCGAGATGAGACGAGACCGAGACTAGTCTCGGTCTCGTGGGCAGCACTATCTGTACTTTTTTTCCTATATAATAATCAAATTTTTTTTCTTGGATCTTTTAGATGGAATTTAAAATTAACCAAATTAAAGATGATTTTCCAAAAATAAATATGGTTTATTTTCTCTGTGAAAAAAGTTCTATAGAGAGAATATTCTATAGCAATATTCCATATTGCGATTTCAAAGTAAAAACATGGAATCTGTACTATTCTAGACAATTCTACAATTCTAGAATGCAGCTGTTTTCATAATATGGAATCCTAGGATCCGCAATTTGAATTAATTTCGTAGCAAGTTAAATAAAAGAAGTAGCTTTGGAACGGTCAGATTAATGAGTGGATAATAATTGGAAAGTTAAATTCAGTTAAATTAATTTTTAAAGTGAAATATTTCTGGGGGAAAATTAATTTTATTTAAGAAAAGTGTCATTTCATATAACCTGTCAATTATGCGACAACTAAGGACACCTTTGTAGCCTTTGTGTTAAGTATAAATAAAATAAGTACCTTTTTATCAGCCAGAAGAATAACTAGATATCAATTGGAGGGTTAAATTTAATTATAACATGTAAGATTTGATGAAGCACGCATGCGCGTATGCTTGATTCCTATGACATTTCATTTTTCTCAAATTAAATTGATTTTTTCAACATAATCTTCCATGTTGCCATTAAGCATCTCCAATACTTAAGTTATTTGTGTTTCCGGATTTTTGTTTAATTTCAACGTAGAATATCTCGCCTCGAAGTCCATTGGACATTCAATTAAAATATACTATAAACCTATTGGTAATCAATCTACTATGTGCAATTGTTATAGTCATAACTATTGGAAACAATTTAAAGAGATAAGAGTTATTAAATTCTCTCATCACAGAGAGTTGAGGATAAACCACAGAGCTAGCCGAGTTTAAAATTCTTATAGTGTGGTCTAGGTTAATTTTCTGTATTAATTTTTCTAAAATATCTTGTTTATTATCTATTACATCTCTCAAATTATTAAAATAAAATTTTTGAGCGTGATTCAAGTGATCGATATTTTTCTTAATTTGTAATATATAATAGTATTTTCCTGGCGTATTTTCATTATCCGCGAGAGAGATAAGCCTACGCAAACATTATTTTAGAGAATCTATTTGTTTCTATTTGATTAATGTTACTGAGCCAGTCAAAGACCCTCCCCAAAACCTTCGCAGATAGTGGAGTAACTTAAATCTCTTATCTGATTGAGTAATTTGAGCAATAAGGCGGTAATCCCAAGAGTTTCTTATAAAATGATGTTTGTATTTTATTTAATTTATCTAAGTATCGTAAACTTCACACTTCGGCACCATTATTATTATTATTAAGAAGAGGGGAATGGTTGAGTACAACCAACAGCGCTTGGGTAATCCCTTTACGCCCCTTAAAAACAAGCCACCCAATTAAATCCAGAACTCAGAGCCCCCTACACAAGGAGAGAACCCGAGCCGGAGTCATAGCAGCGATATCTGCCTCCTCAAGGAATGGTTTTTCTGTGAGCTGAAGTCGTTCGCTAGTTAGCGAAGGGTAATGGCAGAGAACATGAGTAAAGGTTTCATCCTCTACTTAGGGTCTTGTCATCTATCCTGCTGAGCTTACAAAAATCTGCAGCTCGTTTTAGGTTAATAGTGTTACTAAGAAGTGACTTAGCCTGTCTGCCACCAGCATAACCATTCCACTCCTTTTGGTGTTCTGTAGTGTTGCCGCGATAGACGATAGAAAAGAGACGAGACGAGAGAACTCTGACTCGATACTATACGAGAAACTATTTCTTTATCTATCGTCAAATACGATAAGATACGAGAATAACATCACGAGAGACGAGAATTAAAAATTATCCGGATACCTAAAGTTTGGTAAAATTTTTAATTGTTAAAAGTCACACAAAGTTTAAACTATACAAACTTTACAAATAATTGACTCTGTGCGATTGTTATTTTAAAATAACATTTATGTGAAAGAAAAATTAATACAAAATGTCGATAAAAACGAGACGAAACGAGAGTGCTACGGAGTATCGATCCTCGAGACGAGACAAGACGGTAATGCATTCAGTAATTCCGAAACGAGACAAGATAGTTAAAATTATCGCCTTTTCTCGTATCGCTGCAACACTAGTGTTCTGCAAGTAGCCATTGTTTAATTCTAAGGCCAGCACTGCATTAGAGACATTAGCAGGCCTCCCAGCTAGTGCACAATGGCACTCCTATACTAGATGAGATGTATTTGAGTAGTGATTCAAGGTCATTAATGCCGCCTTGCTATCCAAGAGGAAAAATATATTCCCAACAAGATAGAGCTCCGCGGTCTCACAGGCCGCATATGTAATAAATAGTCGTATTTATTATTATTTAGATTTATTAATTAGCATAAGCTTACAAGTGGTTTACAATTCGGTATTCAGCACAAGACTGACTCTTACTTTTCTAGCGCCCTCTAAGGTCTCATGTCGGTAAGGCAAGTAGTAACAGTATCTATGACATCTCCCTTTTACAGATAAATACTTAAAATATCTTTTAACGTCTTGTATAGTTACTTAAAAATTTTGGTGTTTTGACGACTCTGTCACTACGCGTTACATAGTTTGTCGGATCAGTTGGAGGTTCAGCCTCTTGATTATTCATTACAATTTCCTGAGTTTCATTTTGTGGTCGCGATTCTCTTTGAAAATTATCATTTTAGGTCTTACAATATTTTCACTATTAACTGGAGAGTCGTAGTAAACATCATATTCGGTTGAAAATTTTGTTTTCGCATCTCTTCGTAGGTGAGAACGATTTCGAGTCAGAATTCTTCCACTTGGCATTTCAATATTATAGGATCTTGGTTTATTGCTTAAATCAACTATCCTAGCTGAATCCCAATTTCCATTTCTACTTTTAACTTTAACATTTTCACCTTTTTTGAATTCAGGAAGATCTCTGGCTCGTTTATCGTGATAATATTTTTGCCTATTCTAGCTGTTTTAAAAATCTCAAGTAAAATTTCATAAAGTTCTTTTTCATTTTCAGCCCATATTAACATATCGTCAATGTAAATCGATTTATTTTTTATTTTATCAAATATTTCAGTATACAATCTGTGAAAAATCTCTGGTGCCGTCTTTACTCCATATGGCAAACGCAAAAATCTATATCTACCGAATGGTGTTTGAAAAGTCGTTAATTTGGAACTTTCTTCTGTTAGTTCTACTTGCCAGAATGCTCTTGAGACATCTAGTTTAGCAAATACCTTTGCTTTGCCTACTTTTGAAGAATTTGTTTTGGCTTGTAAAACCGTAACAGTGACCAAGCATAAATGCAAAGCCCTCCATGGTTTTTTCATGATATAAACCTGCAGTCGCAGCCACTTCCCTTTTTGATCCATCTGTAAACCAAATGCCATCGTCAGTGGCGAGGACCACGAGTTCATTTTGCCAATCCTCTTTTGCTGGTAAACTGATCTTATATTTCTTGTCGAAGAGGTATTGCGGAGAAATCTTATCTCTTCTCATTTTGAAGATAGATTTTTCCACCAAACTATCAGAAAGTGTCACGTAACCCTTTCTCCTGACAAACTTCCGCCAAAATCCATCATTTATTCTCAGGGAAGATTAATCTGCCTCTGCCTTGATGGTAAGGTGTAGTGGTTCCAACCGTAGAAATGCTCCCAAGGACATTATAGGTGTAGTACCCAATGCCCCTGTTATGCTCCTCAGGACCATTCCCCTTACACTTTCAAGTCGATCAACAGTCGTCAACAATTCAACTCTGCTCCACCAGACCACAGACGTATAAGTTAGCCTAGAAAGCGGAATCGCCTTATAGATCAACATTAGTGTATCCGGTTTTAAACCCCAGCTATGCCCGATGGCTCTTTTACATTGCCAGAGGGCTGCGATGAATTTCTTGCACTTATCTTCTAAGTGTTTATTCCAGGCTAGTTTCCTATTTAGGATGACTCCTAGATACTTTGCTCGCGCTGACATTTGAAGTTCTTGTCCTGAGAGCCTCAGCGTGCGTGTAGCTTTCCACTCATAGCGTCTCGTAAAGACGACCTCAGTTTTTTTCAGATTGCTGTACAATCTCAAATAGTTCCTTCAGGTGCTAGCCACGGACAATCAACAAGATGTTATCCGCGTATCCAATGACATGGAAGCCGTTTTGTGTGAGTAACTTTAGCAGCTCATTAACCACCAGGCACCAGGCCCACGGAATTTTGAAAACGAAACCGAAAACGAAAACGCAAGTTCGATTTTCAAATTTTTTGTGAAATGTCAGTTTGCCTTTGTGATCATTATGATCATTGTTTATAATTTGAAATCGTCACTATTCTGGGGTTAAAAGAATTTTAAAAGATTATAAAATTAACTACTTCGGCGTTATCACGCCAAAATTGGCGTCATGCGTGAAGTGTCCCAAAGCTGTAAAAAATGAGCAAAATGGCGTCATGACTATTTCTCGATTATTAATGTCTGATGTGATTTTTTATGTTTGTAAACATAGTATTCTTATATTTTAAGATTCGGTGTTAGGAATAAAATACTAAGAATTCAATTTTTTAAGGTCTTTATTGTTTTTTAGCAAGTTGAATATAGACGATTTTCAATAATTTTCGTGAATGGCGTCATATATTTATTCAGCACGGTGGGGCTCGACGAAGTTCAACCCAAAGGTCTTATCACTAAAAGTTCTTTTACAAAAATTTGTTCAGTGATGAAATTAGAAGATTTCAAGCCTATAATGAAAATAATCTGTCGAGGGTTTTTAAAATTAAATCGATTTTTGTCGATTTTTTAAAGGTCAACCACTCTTACTTCAATAAAAATTGAGGTATTTAAATTTTCTTTTTTTAGATCTCTTCTTCCACGTACCGTGAGCAATTTTCTTTAGTTAAAGACTTTTGTTTGTTTTAAATCGGCGTTAAACTTAAGAAAAATCACCAAAAAACGTGTTTTTTGGTGATTTTTGTGTTGTTTCTTAAAACAAATGAAGAAAAATGGTTTTCTAATCAAAAGTGTTTTAAAGCACGTACTTTTACCTTCAAAATAAAAAAAAAAATTAATTATTATTAATTGGGTGCAAGTCACCCCCCGCATAAAAATAACCCCTAGCGGATCATTCTGAAATGGGACTTTTGTTGCCGAAAATAAGTTTTCAATTTTTTTATTTTAATTTTCACGTGGGTGCAAGTCACCCCCTGCATAAAAAAGACCCCTAGCGGATTATCCTAAAACGGGATATTCGTTGACAAAAATAAGTTTCCATTTTCTGATTTTAATTTTCACGTGGGTGCAAGTAGCCCCCCCCCACATACAAATGACCCCCGCTGGGTCCTCCTGAGTCGATATATTTGTTACAAAAATTTTTAAAGAAAATAAACCAAAAATGAAAGATTATAACTGAATAAACGTATGACTCCATTCGCGAAAATTATTGAAAATCGTCAATATTTAACTTGCTAAAAAACAATGAAAACCTCAAAAAATTAAATTTTTAGTATTATATTCGTGATCACCGAATTCTAAAATATAAGAATACTATGTTTCATACATAAAAAATCACTTCACGCATGACGCCAATTTTGGCTTCATACCGCCGATGTGGTTAAATCTTTAAACTTTTGAAATTTTATTCACCCCAAAATAGTGACGATTTCATAATACAAACAATGATCATAATAATCACAAAGGCAAACTGACAATTGACAAAAAAACTTGAAAATCGAACTTGCGTTTTTGTTTTCGGTTTCGTTCTCAAAATTACGTAATAGGACCCCTGGCCTAACATTTGGCAGGTCCAGTCAACGATTGTCTCTGATATTTTATGGACACGCATAGCCCTTTGTATAACATCTCTGGAGGTGCAATTTAAGGTTCCCTCGATATCCGTAAACACCCTAATAGAAAAACCTTTCACTTCTAGCTGACCATCAATTAGATGCACAGCTCTAGTTAAGGCTGTTTCAGTAGAGCGTCCTGTTGTATAGGCATGGTGATCACTGTGAAGCCAATTCTGTCTGCTTTAGGTATAAAAACCACTTTCGTACCCCTCCATATCTCTGGAACATATCCCAGAGTCAAACTTGCGTTGGCAAGCGTTACCATCGGTCCGACTACACTTTAGCCCGCCCTTTGAAAAATAATGGGAGAGATGCCGTCCAGTCCGGGAGACTTGTAAGGACTAATGGATTCAATGGCCCACCTGATCTCGGCTGCGGTCAGGATTCTGTTAGCTAACCCTCTCCGAGGACCATAATTACCCCTCGGGAGACCAGCCATAGGCTGGATAGGATACGGGATCACCACTACCAGACATTGTGAAGCCCGGAAAGTGTGTCCAGATCAGATGCGCCAATGTCACCTCGTCCGACTCCGTGCGACTTGATCTAGCAAGTCTAAACAACCTCCTAGTTTCCTTACGCACGTTGTCCAATTTATTATTCCACCAACAGGTAGTAGTAGCGCTTTGAGTTTTAGTTGGAATGCAACTACACTCAAAGGTTGTTTGAACGGCCTTTCGTAAAAATCTCCGCCGCCCTATTGAGAGTCTTAGTATCCCCGATTTTCGTTGGAAATCCAGACAGCGCTTTCTTAAGCTCAACCCCATAGCCAGCCTAATCCGTTTTCCTGGGATTGCGGAACCTTTTAGGTGTAGAGCTAACCGTGGTCATAAGCTTGAAGGTTATCTGCAAGTGATCAGAAAGTAAAGGTTCATTAGATACTCTCCATTTTCTTATCTTATTGGAAATGGAATCAGATCCGAGTGTAATATCTAACACATCTTCTTTGTTCTTAGTTCTGAAAGTCGGTGTCAAATGTGTATTTAGAATATTTGAATTAGTATTAATTAGATAGTCCAACAAATTCAAACCTCTTTGATTATTATCAGAGCTCCCAAATAGTGTTAGGTGCAAATTAACATCCACCCCAACACTAGGGGAAGCCCCCCTACCGTACAGTACTCAACCAGTTTTGCATCCACTACTGGTGGGTTGGTCTTGCCGTCGTAGGGGAAGTAAGGTGATACAATGACGGTCCTTCTAATTCCCTCAAAGTCAGTGATTACCGCCATTAAGTCTCCAGAGTACATGTCCAACAAAGGAGTAACTGATACACCTTTCACCAGAATGAACGCTCTTAGTCTCTTAGTAACAAATGTTACTAAGAGTACTAAAACTTGGAGTCTCTGTAACAAATGAAACTTTTTTCTTGAAGCCCTCTAATGGTATCTCGTACAACCCAAGATTCTTGGATCAACGAGATACCTGTGTGCATCCTTGCCATATTCCTCATCAGTACTGATGAGGCGTCTTTGCAATGATGCAAGTTAATTTAAGTAAATTTAAGCGAATCTGTTGCCATTCGGGTAACTAATCACTTCTATCACTAGTCCCGGTCTCATTCTCCACACAGCCAGTGACTTTGAAAGTCACTCTGCACAGATGGTAGAATAACCTGTACTCGAGCACTGCTAGTAGTCCTTGCTTGACTCTCAGGGAGCTGCACAACTAAGAGGAATTTATTCCTTTCAGCTTTTATTGAAGGGGTGTACTACTTCAGTGCCTTTAGTACCTCCTTCACTTCTTCCGGCTTGCCCGGACACCATAAGGTGGCATTCAGCATCCTGTGGAGTACCTCCACCCCACTAACACGAAGCGTCGCCCCTTCCCACGGTTTTAGACCTTCCATCGCATTGGTGAGCCAGTTCTTAGCCGCTGGGTTGGAAGCGACGAAAATAAAGACTCCTCCCCTGCAGAAGGAACCCTCAAAACTCGGCAATCTCTCAGCCGTTTCTCTTTCAAGAAGCGGCATTACGACCCTTTTGAAAAGCCCAAATTGCTCCCCAGTAAGAGCCACGACGGGATAGCCGACGTCAGAGACCACCATCGTCAGAGGATTTGCCCTGATGGCTGCACTAATACCTCCCTGTGTCTCTTGAGAGACAACAGTTTGGCTTTGTTTTGATCTTTTAGAGACCGCTTGGTCTCCCGAGGGAGACGAGTCAGGTCCCTTTTTCCTCTTGGTAGACCCAGATCTGCCTGGTTTACTCAAACCCGGATCGTCGTCCACCACAAGAGCGGAACCGCTTAAATCACCGAAGGGACCAGCTGTCCCTCGTTTTTTGGTCTCTGCCAGCTTCAATCTCCTTCATCGTTTCTATGCAGAACCGGGGAAGTGTTTTCTTTCGAGAGGCCTTCTACCCAAGTCGGTAGGGCTAGTCTTTTTTTCACTTGGCTCAGCAGACCCCGAAGAGACTGAAGTTCCAGGTAGTGGATCAGTACCAACTACCGGGATAGGGACCTTTGAACTTTCAGCCTCAGATGGGACCTTAGCCTCAGCCGCCATATCCTTTTGGCTGGTCTCAAGATTTAAATTCTTGAAATTTAATTTGTTTGGGTTAGTCATTTTCTTCCCATGAAAAGCTAGGGAAAAGGATTTGGCCCTTGCAGAGCCCCGCTTGCAGTGGTAGGACTAGATACTACTGGGAGTTCGTCCGGTGTCCCACAGTTCCCGTGCGCGACACCTCTAGACACTTCTCTGAACAGGGCCGAGCGGTCGGCGCCCAGGCCCCAGCTTTTGTTCTGGGTTGGGTTCCTTCCGCGTTATTCTTTTCAGCTTCACTTCGGATTTGTTAACCCTAGTGCCATTCATCCTTCGGCACGGTAAAAACACATTAGATTGGGGGTGTCGTTGGTCAGACCGGACAGACAGCCGGTCCAACAGCCGTCAGCACCAGATCGAGACTACTCCACACAACTTGGTTTGTCAAGCCGGCGGGAGTGTCCTATTCCTCTCAGAATCTAAGTTGTCCACAGCTGACATTTGGAATCCGAATTAACATTTTCGCACAGGCAGCTAGTGCACCAAGTACAAGAACGGCGAGTACCCGAATTAACGGGGTTTCGTTCGTTCCCCGGTGCCCAAACTCGCCAGACATTAGGAGTCGATAAGTTCTGGGAAGAGCCGAACAGCTCGTCTAGTGATAGCGGCCGAAGGACAAGCGCCTGAATGGTCCTAAACCCCCTCACCACGGCAAGTTGACACCGCGAGGGGGCTTCGGCACCATAAAGAAGGATGCTTTCTACGAGAGTTGCGAAGAGTGTCTCCGCTGATCTCCAATTCTCCGGGTGTGTTAGATTTAACACTTTACATATTGATCCTTCACAAGGTTCCTTTGAGAACACACCAGAGCTCGAAAATGTTATCTCCTAAGGCTCAATTTCACCAACAAAGCCAAACTCAGTTCAAGCGTTGAACAGAGTTGTAAAATTAAACGCTTACGATTGGCCGTTTAGCTATACTGAACTGGGTTAAACGCACGAACTTTGTTCAACTTTGTTAGTGAAGCTGGACCGAAGTAATTTAAATATTTGATTATTTCCATACTTTGCCCTTCGCAAGAAAATCCAACATTTTTTCTCAGCTTCCCTTTGCGAAAAATCGTAATTTTTTATTTATTTTTGTTTATCTGAAGTTGGTTTGCAGTTCAATAATTTGTCAAGACTTTAATTTTTTTTCAAGTCAGCCTAAGAATGTGCAAAGAAGATAAGATCATCAGCGTAAGCTGCAGTTCGAATTTCATAATATGGATTGATTGAGTTTCCTCGTGTTTCATACTCAAAGATATAAGTCTCAAAATCATCCAGAAAAAGTGCAAAAAGGATTGGGCTTAATATTTCGCATGACAAACACCTTTTGTAATATCAGCTTTGTTTGAAAGATGACGTGCTTAAGTCCCCAGATCTCGGACATAGATTAAGGAAAATTTAAAATACAAACATTTGGTTTGATTGACTTATTCAGTTTTTAGAACGTCCAAGGGCAGACAGAAATTCAATTTATAAGAAGTTTGGACTAACTGACTTCAATTAATAGAGGATCTAGAGACAAATTGGCTAAAAAGAGACTTTTATTAATCGAATGTACCTAAATCATGGGTATTCTTCAATTTATCGAAAGTTTTTTAAGGGACCAATATTAAACTTCAATTTTTTCAACTTTTCGAAGTTTTAATTATCGAGAGTCGACTGTATATTTTTTAAGCAATATATAATTATTTATTTCGCAATTTTTGTAAAATAAATATAGAGTACAAATTATTGTTAATGGTTTAAACAATTTACTGGATAATTTCTACTTTATTGATAATAATTTTAAGCATAAAAATTTGCACAACTAAGATAAACTAAAAAGTCTCAGGGTTAATTTACATGCGTTAAAGAGTAAATCATAGTAAAATTAAAAAAATGATTAAATGGTTATACTGTCATTTGTATATTCAAAGCATTGTACAACTACTTTAATTAAAGTTGCGGACGTGACGTATACAAGACGATCCTTCACATAGTATTAACTATGTGTCTGTTCTCATAAAAACAAATTTAATAACAGCCAACTGTAAATCTTTATAGATTTTTTAAAAACAAACCTTATTATACATTTAAATGATTTGTTTTTCAATATTTATAGGCCAACATACTAAGCAACGCGTGGTAGTTTTCTTAAAATTTAACGAAAAGTGAGTTTCGGAGAAACCCGTTAAAAGTCTTAGTCTCATGCGAAGCCCTAACTTTAGTACATTTTCTAATTCATTTTCTTCGTTTTAAAATAACTTCCTAAAAAATTTAATTTTTGTAAAACGATTTTGGGATTATCTTTTGATACTAAAGTACTATAAAACTACTAATAAGACATAAAAATCTCGCCATAGAAAAATTAGTGTTCACTCCAGAATTTTTATTTTGATATTAATTTAGATGAAAGTGCGATTGCTCTCGAAGGAGTCGTCCTTAAATTATGACAGATATCCAGAATAGAAAACTTAAAAAGTCGGAAAAGCTGCTTAAATGCATAATTACTAAACTTAGTTTTATATTTTTTTAAAATGTAATAGTTTTTAGGAGATTAAAAATAGTATATTTAGCAACAACGGCGGGCTAAAGACAGCCATTTGTTTACCCTCTTGTTTGTAAACGAGTAAATAAACATCAACGTAAACATTTTGGGCTGACTTTTAACCCGTGTTGCTTAGGATATTTTTTATTCCAAAGGCACAAACGAGGCCATTTTAACTAACTACAGGCAGGGCCAAATTTCAATAACTTGCTCGGCTTTGAGAATAGCGTCCATTTTTTCTCTAAGATACAAAAGTACATGGGTCGGCTGTTTTTTTTCCTCGACATTTTCACACGGTCGAACAAATGAATGCGTTTAGACCCTTTTTTTACCCATAAAACCAGAATATAATTAGGGTCCATTCATTAATTACAAAAGCATGATTTGAGCTAGTTTTAACTCCCCGCGTCCCCCGTGTAAGGGTCTGTCTTTCTTACTCTAATGAAGGTTGGTCGTTGACAGCCAAACAGAGGTGTATAAATGCACCTTAATTTTATATCGTGTTTTTAGGTGAATATCCATAGATAGTAAAATCTTACGTAAAATTTGCTTTTACACCCCCTTCCCCCACATAAGCGTATGTAGATTTTTTTACCCCCCCCCCCCCTCGGGATGCTTACGTAATGAACGAATGGCCCCTTTTTTCATTTTTTGATATTTTGTTAGACGTAAAAAGTTATATTCATATTATTATTTTTTAACTATAAAGTGTCCAGTTTAAAATGGTATTTACATTTTTCTTCTTAGGTAGTAGAACCGTAATGCTTAAACGAAGTATCTAACCCCTGTATAAATTCAAGCGTAGGTCAAAATTTGAAATAAAATGCTAGAAAATTAATTGAAAGGTTTATAAACATGTAAGCTTTCTGGAGGAAACATTATTAATTGCCTTTATTCCTTTAATTATGCTACTACCCCGTTTTAATATCGCTTGTAGAGAATTTGCAAAGGAGAGAGAAAAGGTGGAGAACCGTCAAACATTTCTGAAGTTACGAAGACAGCAACAACTTGAACGTGAACTGAATGGTTATGTCGAATGGATCTGTAAAGCAGGTTAGAAAAGCTGTTAGAAGTTTTGCTTTGTTACTTATATCGACTATCTGCATGCAACTACAAATTGATAAAGTATCTTTCAAATAATACTAATTAACACTAAATAAAAAAAAGAAAATTAAAAATCAAATTTTGCAATGGATCTGTAAAGCAGGTTAGAAAAGCTGTTAGAAGTTTCGCTTTGTTACTTATATCGACTATCTGCATGCAACTACAAATTGATAAAGTATCTTTCAAATAATACTAATTAACACTAAATAAAAAAAGAAAATTAAAAATCAAATTTTGCAACGTTTCGACACCTTGGTATGCCATCTTATTTAGGCATAGTCAAAGGCTAAAATTTTTATGCTAGCTTGTTGTATAACTAAGTTATAACCTAGTCAAAATTAAAGTGATTAAATTGCTTCACAGTAATAAAGACTTTCCTCTACGAGACAATAAATATAAAAGCATATATCTTATAGATGAATTCCTTATTTTTGTGTTAATTTAATCACAATTTAATCATTTTAATTTAGACTTACTCATAAAATAGCACTTTTAATCTTTGACTTCACCTGAAGAGGATCACGGAGGCTGCCATGTTGGCATCAGGAGCGCATCCATGGATGCCACGAGGGGTGCTAGCACCCGGCTTTACTTTGTTTCAGATATCTTTTTTTCTTTTTTTTTCTACGAGGTTTGAAAAATGCATTTACGCACCATAAGGAACACCTTACAATGAATGATGCAAGCATCATTTAAAGAGGGTGCTCCCTGTGTGTGAAACTCGAGTCCAGAGAATAGGATGAATAGAATAGTCCAGAGAATTTCTCGCTTTATAGGAAGTATTTAACACTCAGACGAAAGTTCGACTAGGCGACCCACATTGCCAAGTGTTAACTCCTCCCATACCCATAGATCCCTCAGTCTAGCATCAGATCTCGATCAGCCGTCATATCGTAAGGGTTAAAAACCCCCATCAATCAACGTCGGACTTCAAAGTGATGTCAAGTGGAGGATTCCATACGAATTCTTTCTCTGCCCAACTCCGTTTTCCCGCAACTTACGTCGCTCCCGATTGATTGCACCTTCGCGCTTCTTCCATTTTTGCATGTTCCAGGATTTTCCTGAAACAGACGCACTGACCGGAGTTTGCTACGTTAGACGATATTGCTGCTGTGATGTTATTAAGCCCGCACAAGAAGCAAAACTCATCGTTTGTATTTTATGCAAGAGTGTGGCCAGACTCTCTGCACTTATAGCATGCGGTGTATTTGTCCACTCCCCTGCACTTGTTATTTTTAATGCCATAATCACCTATGGCACCTGGTGACCATTATTCGCCTCCTTATTGGGCAGTTGAGGAACTCAACTGTAACTCATCCTACGTGCTCTAATCTTGTTGCCTCATCGTGGTTTGCGACCACAATGGCCAGCTTCACGCCCTTCCTATTAAGTTCTAGGACAGAAGCACATATCTGTTCTTGACAAACTTGGACCAAGACTGTCGGATTTCTGGCCTTCCCAGATTCCACGGCAATTCTCGGTACCACCTCCCTACCTAGTTTCAGATATCTACAAACAGGACCTGGTCATAGACGAAGTCCAAGAGAAAGTAGTGCTTATGTTAATCATAATAATTGGGCTCTTGCTGAAAGAAGATCAGACTGTGCGCACTTATAACGTACAGAGAGTATGTCAAGCATTTGCCTTTTCCGTCCTGCTATGGGCATACACAAGGCCTGGAATTCTAATAAATGACTAACATTAAAAAGTGTGACTTTTTATTTATTGAAACAAAAAAAATGTTTTTTACAAAATTTATTTTAAAAACAAACTTAAAAACTTTCTGTGTTGTCACTTTCCTTGATATGATGAGTAGAAACTAGTAAAAATAAAAAAATTGGAAAAAGTAAACATAACCCGAAAATTTAGCGATTATTTAAAAAATTTGCTAAAATAACGGGTTATGTTCACTTTTTTCAATTTTTATTTTATTTTTATTAGTTTCTACTCATTGTATCAATAATAGTGCCAATAACACAGACAGTTTTTAACTCTGCTTTAGAATAAATTTTGTAAAAAACTTTTGTTTTAATAAATAAGAAGTTAAACTTTTGAATGTTAGTCACTTATCAGAATTTCGGCCCTGGTACTTATGACACTTGGACACCAGCATTATTTAACTGATATAGGAAACTGTTGAATCTAAACTTCCTATCTTCTCTAGTCAAGGGTTTGATAGTAAAAAAAAAAATAAGTAAAGGTTGGAAGCAAAAGTGGATTAATCTTTCAAATTACTGTTTAAATAAATTTTCTAGACCAGAAACTGACAGAAGGGTCAGACAAAAGTCAGAGAGTCTTCAAAGTTTCAGTGAGAGTAAAAACTACCTATTCTTACTCCGTAAGACCTTTAAACTCTTGGATTTTCAGAGACACCGTCTGCTCTACCCACTTCCTAAACGTCAATCATAATTCACATTGTCTAGTCATTTGCAAGTCTGACAAGAACCGAAAGAAGTGCCTGTCTTTAAAAAATCCGAACCAAATGTATCGGTTATTTATCTTTTCGATTTTACTGCAATTCTGAGTGACAGCAATTCCTTCACTTTTGTTACAAAATTATTTAACAATCTGCTGGAACTTTCATTTGTTTTACATATTAACCTAACTTCACAAGTACAGAGTTAGCAAAAGTATATATTTTTATTATTAATGCTCGTTTTAATTTTATTGTCACTGATCTCGATAAAAACCAAAATGATCATCCAGAGTAGAAAGTGCGAGAATAATCTCTCGATTGAATTAATTTAATACTATGTTTAAAGAAGATAGCTTCTCATCCCACTCCCGAATCTTTTGCATTGAAGGACAAATCTTACTACCTTAG